>JAJEOU010000260.1:806277-1176277 GCA_021534815.1 Acrocephalus arundinaceus | reverse complement strand
TAATAAATACAGGCCTTGTGAAACAGGTGATGTATACAGTGAATTATAATGTGGGCATTTGTATTTGGTGCAGGAGGACTTGTAGCGGCGCGTTTTCTATTTTTTATTTATTGTTAATGTTAATTTGTTCTGTAATGGTTAAGTGTAGTGGCGTGTTTTCTATCTTTTTATTTACTGTTAATATTTATAAGTTCTGTAATGGTTTCTCCCAAGTTCCCCCCTGTATTTCTCCCCATTTGGTTTCCCCCTGTCTTTGTTCTCCACAGCCTGTCACTCTCTGGGAAGCCTCTCCTCTCCTTCCAGAAGGTTCGGAGAGACTCGGTCCCAGATTGGAGCAGGCTGGGGAATCCCCCATCCCTTGTTTCCCATTCGCTGTCTGTGTGATATCCCCATTTCCCTGACTGGCTTTCCCTCTTGTGTCCACCCCCTTCTCCCAACCCCTTATAAGCTGTAACCACGCCTCTGGCTCTCACGGTAGAGAGAGGCTCAGAGAGAGACACGCATGGCTCCCCTGCGAAGAGCAGGTGACAATAAAAACCATCTAGCCACAAAGTAGCCTCCTCGCTTCCTACCTTCGTCAAGCCTCACCGACATCTCTTGTGCAGCTCTGACCCACCGGGGGGGTGGTGGCCGGTCTGCCTGCTGCTGCCAACCGAGTTTGGAAGTATTCCGAGCCAGGGCTAGCCGGGAACAGCTGGAAGCCACTTTCCAGCCGGGCTCAAGGGATATTTTCAGTTTAGTCCATGTTCCCCTATCCCTTCCTCCTGATGGTTTCCCCCTGCACTTGTTTGTGCAGCAGCTGTGCTTGTCAATCTCTGGGAAGGACTCTCCCTTCTTTCTGGAAAGATCGAGGGAAGTCAGTCCCTGATTGGAACAGGCTGGGAAATCCCCCACCCCTCGTTTTCTATTCATTGTCTGTGTGCCATCCCCACTCCCCTGATTGGTTTTCCCTCTTGTGTACGCCCCTTTTTCTAGTCCCTTATAAGCAATCACCCCGCCCCTTTTGTTTGCTTTTGTGGCCTCGCCTGCACGATGAGCAGGTGACAATAAACTCCATCTTGCCATGAAGTCTCCTTTTCCTACCTTCGTTGTAGCGTCAGCAACAGCTCTCATGTAGCTCCTGACCCACCGGGGGCTGGTTGCCGGTCCGCCTGCGACTGCCTAACCAGAGCTGAAACGATTCCCAGCCAGGGCAGCCGGGACTAGCTGGAAGCCATTTTCCAGCAGGCAGAGGGAAATCAATTCAACACTGCAGATCAGACAGTGGTTATTTCTTTTTCCTTGAAAGCAGACAGACCAGTCCATAGCTTCTCTGCACAGAGTGAGCCTCTCACAGCAAAAATTCTGCTGTCCCAGGATCTTTGTTATCCAGGTATTATCATCCTCTTTGTGAGAAATGAAGCCCTGGACAGAAAAGAAATTCATAGGAAGTCTGCACAGATGCAGACATTAAAATGAGACCTCCAAAGCCTCCCAAATATCCAATCTGTAAGGTTTTCTCCTCCCTCTCTTGGCAAAGGTCCTCAGTAAAATGAAATTTCCTGGTTTTCTTCAAAGTGCCTTGACATACTTAATGTATTAAAAAGATCCTGTCCATTTGTACTCAGCCTGGGACAGTGCCTGTCAACTTCGATCCTCTGCATATCAACCTGGGCTTCTACTTTAGTCTTTTCTTTTTCCAGCCAGCTTTTCTAACATTCTTCCAAATTAAACCATATTTCCCCCACTTCTTATATCCTACAACCAACCATCACATTAGAATGTTCACCCCTCCATACATTTTTAATATTTTCTGTCTCCTACAACACGGTCTGTATATTTTTCCATTTCTAAAACTGCCTTTGCACCTCTCTAACCCATCATAAAAGGAAGCAAACCCATTTTATTTGTATTTTTGTATAACTTGGCTTTGAGTCTGGCTTCCACGCACATCAGCTGAAAGGCAGAGCTGCTCAGAGCTGTCAGCAGAACAAAGTCAAGCTGAGCTGTGCCATGATTTATGCAGGTAGGGCCAGAGCTGTCAGTTCCACTGGCCTGACAGTGGAGAGGAACTCTCACTGCTGAAAATCCAGATTCACCACATGAAAAATCCACCTCGGGTCCCAAAATGACAGAATGCAATATGCAATTCAAAAAAACACATTTTCAGTCACACAACTGTAGTGGCGCGTTTTATACCTTTTTATTTATTGTTAATATTAATAAGTTCTGTAATGGTTTCTCCCAAGTTCTCCCCTGTATTTCTCCCCATTTGGTTTCCCTCTGCCTTTGTTCTTCACAGCCTGTCACTCTCTGGGAAGCCTATCCTCTCCTTCCAGAGTGTTCGGAGAGACTCAGTCCCAGATTGGAGCAGGCTGGGGAACCCCCACCCCTCGTTTCCCATTCGCTGTCTGTGTGACATCCATATTTCCCTTATTGGCTTTCCCTCTTGTGTCCACCCCCTTTTTCCCAACCCCGTATAAGCTGTGGCCACGCCTTGGGCGGGGACACTCTCGAGAGAGGCTCAGAGAAGCGTGGCTCCCCTGCGAAGGGCAGGGGACAATAAAAACCATCTAGCCACAAAGTAGCCTCCTCGCTTCCTACCTTCGTCAAGCCTCACCGACATCTCTCGTGCAGCTCTGACCCACCAGGGGGGTGGCAGCCGGTCCGCCTGCTGCTGCCAACCGAGTTTGGAAGTATCCCGAGCCAGGGCTAGCCGGGAACAGCTGGAAGCCACTTTCCAGCCGGGCTCGAGGGATATTTTCACACAACAGCAGGGTAAATCAATTGGGAGACAATCTATATTAATATTGGAAGCCTGAAAGCAGACTATTTATTTCTCCCATTTAGATTCATAACAGGGGCTAAAATATTTTGCTTAAACAGAGACACAATAAAGAAAAAACTGCAGTTTGATTTATGATTTAAAGAGAGACCACATGTATTCTAATATTACTATTTATTAGAATTTCCCACAACTGTGACAGAATCTAATACCTTCAAAACACTAAAATGCAGCTTGACAAAGCTCCCTCCATTTCATCCCAAGCAGGATTTACGTGGCTGAAGTTTTACTTAGGTGATGAAATGATTGTTTTGCCAGCAATTCCCCAGAATTACCTCAGTCATTTGATGGAAATCAGTATTTAAATCAGTATTGTGGTGGTCCATATTCCAGCTCCTGTAATTTCTGATCAATCACCTCATTCAGGGAGGGAAACTAAGAGTCCTGCTCAGCTGCCAAGGTGAGATACACTAAATGTAGAGTTTGAATCCTAATCTTGCTTGGGGACTCCAAATCTTGCTGCAGTAGCTTCTTGCTGACACCACCAGAACTATCTTAGGAGGTACTTAACTTTTAGCTTTAGTGGGTATAATTCCCATATGATGCAGGTTATAATGCTTAGAAATATTATTTTTGGCACTCTCTTAAGTTTACAAGCAAGATATCTATAGCAGCTACTTGAGGAACTGCCTAAATCATCTAAATATAAACTGACCTTAATACAAGGGGAAGGATGAGTATTAATCTATTTGAAGAAATACAGGGAAGGTTCTTTAGCATAGTAAGTTTCCTTAACATGATCTGTCCTGCAGCTTCCTTTTCTAAGTTCACAAGGGAAATGTCATGCACACAAGAATAACAGACAACTGAGAAGAAAATGAAGAGGAACAAAAATTTCACCATCATCTCTGCTCTTCCCTACCAAGGGATCATGTCCATGGCTGTTCTCTCTTAGCATTTTCCTTCCAGCCACTTGTTCAATTCCTGCCCTGTGCTAGAACACACAAGCCCTGCTATCAGACTGTAACTCTAAAATGGGAATTCACTGTGCAAAAAAAGGGCATTTAATTGCTTCCTTTCTTGGAGGTGCCTCTGCTAGGATGAATACAATCTGACATGAGCATTGTGAGCCAGGACATCAACCAGAAAATGTACAAAGACAGCTTTTCTTCAAAGGCAACCACATCTTTTTTCAGAATGCAAGAAGGGAATCATCAGTAAACCTCATGTATGTATTATTTATTCCTCCTGTCCTGACAAAGATCAAATGTACAGCAGCCAGCAATACCATGGGTATCATTACACACACAAATTTAAGCACCTATAAATGTGGACAAGAGTCTGATATCCTGCCCAAGTAACAAACGTGGATCTTATACAGTATGTAGTGGAGTTGCTTTCTATTTTTTAAATTAGTGATGTGGAGACTATAAATAAAACCAAGGAAGAAGTGCTTTTCTGCAAATAGTAAATATGCATTTCTTATGTTTGTTGAAGATTCTGCTTTCATATGAGTAATTCACTTTTAATCCATTTTACTCCATGTTCTGAATAACATCACACCTAAAGGAAGGCTCTTGATCACTAACATACAGACAAAAGCATAAAGTTGGCTTGAGAAACCCAGGGTTTTCTCTCACTTTATCCCTAATCTCCCTTTTTCAGGGATTTCTGAACTATATTGGTGTCAGTGAAATACCAGTGCATGCCATTCCAAACTCTTTTGCTAACCAAACTAAAAAGAAAATTACAAAGCAAATAAGTAACTATCTCTGAGACAGAGTGACAGGAATTTTGTTTTCTCCAGTAGAAGACAAAGTGGGTAACAGTTGCTTGGGGGTTTTTTATGGATGTGTTCAGTGACATGTTTATGAAAATTAGATATTAAAAGCTCAGCACCTAATTGTTACAGTGATTGCGCAGCAAGGAAAAGCACACAGACAGTTCTAGGTGATCAGAAGGCTTTTACTTTTTGAATCTTTGTGCTTTTATAAGATGCTCCGCAAAACAGGCTGCGATTGGTCAGAGAAGGACTGCGTCTCTTCTCCTTCAGCAAACAACAGGTGACAGAGATTGTTTTGGGAAACTTGCGTGAGAAGGGCAAAGCTCTCTTTAGTGTTTACAAAACAACAAAGACACTGCCATGAGAATGGGAATCTGTTCCCATGGGAAAGAGCCAGCAGTAGCCAGCAGTAAAATCCAAAGCCCCAGAAAATACACAGGGCAACATCTCACCCTTTCTTCTGTAATAAAAAAGAAAAAGAAAATAAAAGAAAAAAATGCGATTTTTTCTGGTCATGAATTTTCCGGTTCTTGTTGATCTGGTTCTGCCTTTTATTGCAGGTCAAAGCCTGAATCGAAAGGCTTGTGCGGGGTTACACCCCGCATTCCCCATTTTTGGGTTTAAATTTTTTTTTTTTTTTTTTTGCATTGAAGAACCCACTTCAAAATAGCATGAGCATGTTCAACAATGCAATGTGTCACCAGACTCCCTTTCAGGAGGGGCCACTGGTTCTCAACACAGTGGCCTTCATCAAACAATCTCATCCCGATCCATGTTCCCCAAAACGACAGCACATCCCGCCCCCAGAGGTTAGCAACAGCTACAATGACATGAGGTCAAATCAAAGGCAACTGTCCCTCCGAGTTCACGATCAGCACAGGCTGCTGACTTGGTGAGTCTCTGACAAAGTGGGACCAGGGAGGCACAGAGTGCACCACATGTCGGGATGTTTTCCAGGCTGGACTGCAGCTCAGGGACTTGAGGTAGCTTGGTAGATCCGAAGCAGCCATCCCCTCGAGACTGATTCTCAGTCCTGGGAACAGAAGACTCAAAGGGCACAAGTCAGCAAGATGTATTTTACAGGGCACAAATGAACAGTATATATTTCAAAAACACAAGAGAGCAAGGCGTGTCTTCTCAGGAAAAGCGACGGAGGGGCTGGGGTTTGGGTGGAAGCAATGGCTAAAATCTTTGCAAGAGTCTATAACAACTCTTGCTATTATACAAACATCAAATCCGACCAAATCGCAGGTGCTGCCTGCGAACCAGCCAAATAAGCTGGCATCAGGACTTGAGGAGGAACTGTTCGTTTCCTCTTGGCTCTCTGCTTCTTGTTCCCCAGAATCGGCAAGGGCTGACCATCGGCAACAAAGTTTGCCTTATCAACGGTGGGACTACCACACCGAGTACACAAACACAGAGGAGCTTTCGCCTTGCGTTTCCTCTTTCCTCGGTTTCTGTTGGCCCCTGCGTTCCCCTGTCGTGATTGATCAAAGGTGTCTGCCTCAGCAGATACTGTGATCCAGTACTGCAGAGCCTTTAAAACTTCTGCTGTCACTCTGTCTCGAAGACGCTCCAGGTCACTGATCGTGACCGGACGCGACGGGGTCGTCCCTGAGGACGAAGGAGAAGGCCTGCCAACCGGGGGCCGTGAGCCCCGGGGGGTCATCGGCCTCCCTCCAGCCGCATCACCATTCGCGGCAAAGCCGAACACTGCAGTGTTTGCACTCGCCGGAGCCCTGGCTTTCGCCGGGGTCCGGGGCGGGGGGGCCGAGCGGGCCGCCGCCGCCACTGCCGGAGCCGCTCCAGCTCCGGCACGGACAAACGGTCCCGCAGCACGCGCGGGTCTTGATGCGGCTCGCGCACTCCTCGTGGCCCCCTTCGGGGCCGCCGCCGGGCCGGTCCTGACCGTGTTCCGGCGTTTCCGTCCCCCAGCAGCTCTGGCCGCTGCAGCGAGAGCTGGGGGCTTTGCGGCGGACGTGGGTCCCGGCGGGTCCCGGAACGGGACCGCCGCGGCGCCACCCCCCCTCACCCATGGGGGGAACAAGGCGCAGATGGGGGAGCGGCCGCGCGTCCCCTCCGTGGCGCCGGCACGGGAGATGCCAGGACGGAGCAGGCAGCAGAGCAGGGGGCAGCTTTCGGCGCACCCCGCAAAGCCGGGTCCCCGCCCCGCGGAGCCGGCACAGGAGATGCGGGGGCGGGACGGACGGCAGAGCGCGGAGCTGGCACCGGGACGACCAACGGAGCCGCGTCTCCGCCCCGCGCCCCAGCCACGGGCGCAGGCGGGGAGGGCGGGGGGGGTGTGACGCGAGCGGGCATGGGAGACTCCCCTCGCCTGGGGCGGGGGGGGAGCGGACCGAGCCCCCCCCAACACGGGGTCCGAGACGGCGCCTGCCGGCTGCGCTGCTGACTGCGCAGGCGCAGAGGGCAATGAAGAGCCGGCGCACCGGTCCCGGACCCCCCCAACAGCGGGGGTCGGCCGCGCCGCCGCCGCGGCGCTGCTTCCAACCACAGGGGCCCCGCCACTGGTACCGGCGGGCCCCAAGGGGTGCCGTGTCGTAAGACGACACCCCGGACACTGCACAGTCACCGCGTCCGGTGTTAACACCAGCGCGGGTGGCACCTCCAGCCAGCTCCCCCCCCACATCGCGGGGGATGCAGGAGGAACTGGCTGGTCCCCTCCGCTCCACGGAACTGAGAACGCGGAGGGAGACGGCGTCCGCGGGGTCGGGACAGGGGAAGCCCTGCAGGTCCCGAGCCCACCCCCCTCCCCAGTGCCGCCCTCAACGCGATTCAAAGGCGCCCAAACCCCCTCCCAAAGGTCCAATCCGCAAGAGAAAGCGGAAGCTGAACCACACACGGAGGCTTGGGTGGGTGGGGGGGAATCCAAGTCGCGGCCAGGCTCCAGGTCCGAGCTAGCTGCCGCGGTCTCTTCTGAGAGTCCATCCTCAATCTGTGCACCTGAAGCAGTCTTCACTGGCAGAGAGAGCTGGACTCACAGTCGAACTGGAAGTACTTTCCAAGCTCTCTATCACTGCGACAACACTTCTCCACGAGAATATCAAACTCGCAACATTTCCACGTCCAGAATACAGTGTCATGTAGCATGGCACCTAAGAGCTGCCAGCGTTCCCCGGAACACGCCTCCTTAGCAGTGGGAAACAAGCCACGCTCTTTGCCCCAGAGATAAAGTTTCAAACTGTTCCCTGGAGAATTTTTCCCCCTCCAGCTCAAAAAAATTTTGCCAGATCCCCATCAAAATTTCATCGTCTCGATCTAAGGCAGAGACCACCATTTTTCAAAAAAACCTGGCTTAAATGGAGGAAACTGAGCTGGCAAAAGTCACGGCCGGTTTTTCCGAAAAAAACTTCCTTTTGGTTCAGGGAAGGGAAAAAATACCGGTACCTTGGCCGCAGACTGCTGAGGCGTCCGAGTCCACTCGCTGCCGTTTCAATCGGGGTCAGCAGATGTCAGACAGTTCAGAGGTCAATGTTCAGGGGTCACCATTTGTTTCAGTCGGGGTCACCATTTGTTGCAGTGATTGCGCGGCAAGGAAAAGCACACAGACAGTTCTAGGTGATCAGAAGGCTTTTACTTTTTGAATCTTTGTGCTTTTATAAGATGCTCCGCAAAACAGGCTGCGATTGGTCAGAGAAAGACTGCGTCTCTTCTCCTTCAGCAAACAACAGGTGACAGAGATTGTTTTGGGAAACTTGCGTGAGAAGGGCAAAGCTCTCTTTAGTGTTTACAAAACAACAAAGACACTGCCATGAGAATGGGAATCTGTTCCCATGGGAAAGAGCCAGCAGTAGCCAGCAGTAAAATCCAAAGCCCCAGAAAATACACAGGGCGACACCTAATTCCTCATCTTAAATAAATTCTCACAATTCTCAAGGAGAGTCATGGAATGTTCTGCTTCCCTGAAAAGCAGCCCACTACTCAAGCCAGCTTTTTTTTAGGAATATGTATAAATTATATTGGATCATTTTTCAGGATGTGACTACAGGATGCTTTCTCCTTTTCCATAGCTCCAAACAGCTGATAGCAGTCCTTCAGAGTTTCAGATGAAGCTGAAGGAGTTTTGTGCAAGCTGATACTTCATTTTACATATACCTGAACTCTTAAAACAAAATCAACTCTTCTATTTATTTACTTCTTCTCTGAAATAAGCACCAGGCCATGAATCTGCAAGCAAATGGTCAATTATTATTCCTCAGCTAATGTAGAAAGTCCTCATCATTTCATTTTATTGCAAATTATAATATGGACAGGGCAAGTGCCTACAGTCATTATTCAGCCTGATCAAAGAAATCAAACCTGGGTACAGGTGAATGACAACACTCTCCAATTTATTTCTTCCTTGGAACCCATTAACCTCTTCCTTTTGAGAGCACCAACAGATTTTTTTTTTTTAATCTAGATCCAAGGTTCTTTTATTATTAGTTAGTCTATCACATGCTGCTCTAAAAATGTACTCTCCACACAGCCTGTAGTTAGAGAGCTCACAAATTAAACAGCAATCTTGTGTAGTGGGGATAAAATATCACTATGGAAAACAAGGTCATCAGTGATGGAAATATAATTCATCAAGATACCTGTCCACTGTAATTTATAAAGGCTTAAAAGCCACACTTGACAGGAACAAAAAACCCTTCAACTCCTATTGATAACCAAAAGCAGTATTTTACTACTTTTGTAACACTTCAGGAACATCTTCCTTTACAAGAAATCCAACTGAACTGAACAGAGGAAAGCAGCATGGAGTGCAGGTAGTGCAAGTAAGGGTCAGAGAAGAGAAATTGGAAACAAATACTGGACTGGGAGAAAACTACTGCCCATGTCTGCTGACGTTCTGTGTCTCTGGAGAAAGACTATTTACAGAAGGATTTACAAGAACATGTAGGGACAAGACATGGGGGAATGGCTTCAAATTTCCAGAGGGCAGGGTTTGATGGGATCTTGGGAAGGAATTCCTCCCTGGGAGGGTGGGGAGGCCCTGGCACAGGGTGCCCAGAGAAGCTATGGCTGCCCCTGGATCCCTTTGAGTGTTCAAGGCCAGGTTGGACATTGGGGCTTGGAGAAACCTAGGATAGTGGAAGATGTCCCTGCCCAAGGCAGGGGGTCTGGAACAAGATGGTCTTTAAGGTCTTTTCCAACCCAAGATGTAATTTCAGGCATTGAAATTAGTGATGCCTTAAATTTACTTTCTTACATAATTGATTATGAATATTTAGCATCTCTGTATTGCTCCCTTTTCTTCACTCTTCACACAATACACATTTTCACTTGCCCCTCCATCATTCTAAAACTAAAGGGAGAAGAGTCTACCTAGAAGTATGCAAATAACAGCAAAGCTCTGCTTATTTATTAATAAAAATTAAGGAATGGCAATGTGATACAGTGAATACAATGTTTTAATAGAGGAGCCTTAGGCAGCAGTACATGAACAGAGTACCCTTCTTTTCGTCAAGCAATTTATAATAGATTGCACAGCCCCTATGGGAGCTCAGAGCAGCTCTTTGTAGTCAGTTCAGGGGAAGGAAATACAAAAGTTTTTTGCAGATGTTTGTAACACTCCTGCAAGTCCTAAACTGGTGAGTTCTCTGTTTATCCCTCTGAAACAAGACTTTAAAAAAAAAACAAAACCAAACAAACAATAACAAAAAAACCCAAAAAAACCATAAAAACAACAACAAAAAACCCCCAAACAAACAAAAACCCAACCCCCCAAAAAACCCAAACAAAACCAAAAGAACCCCACAAATTAAAAAAACCCAACCAAAAATAAAGCCCACAAAAAAACAACTCAACCAGGACAGCAGCTGGAAACTGGTGACATTGTTCCCTGACTCTCCTCCCTATCCTGCTGTTTTCCTGGCCGGCACTCAAGCCCCCAAGGGCTCAAGGCAGAGAATTCTGCTGCCCAACCTCTCCTGTTCCCTTGTGCCAGGAAATGCAGGTGAGCATCACTCAGGCTACTTGGGCTCATGGGTTCTGTTTGCTCTGAATTTTCCTTCTTTACACTTCTTCAGTGGGTGAGCATGGGAAACAGCACACAAGGAATAATTGAAATTTAAGAGTTTTGAGTTAAAATGGGGGGTGAGGGACTGAGCACTACATTCACAAAAAGTGAGAAATCTGTTCTTACCTCCCACAGACCCATTTTGTACAAGCAGTAAGAGCTCACCTCAGTTACACTGATTTTGTGCCCCTCCCTGTGTCCAGCTGGAAATACCACAAGAGGACCCTGTTGTGGAGCACACAACTTTTCTGAACTGAGTTTTTCCCTGGCACTGCAGGCTGGCAATGAGCACTGCCCTGTTTTATTTACACACAGAGGTTCAGTCTCATGGCCTCTGGGCATAGATTGGCTGCTGCAATAAGATTATTTGGAATTATGAGTGGCTACCTCCATTTATTTTAGAGGATTTAAGTCATGCCAGAGTCTTCTGATGGACAAAGCACTGGGAAGTTACAAGCTTGCATTTCAAAGGGGTCCTTGCTTAAAATCCTCCCTTTACATTGATGACAGCTTAAATACTTGATTTTGCACTACTTAAAAAAACCTCTGTTGTTAATAGCAATATAATCACTAAAGCAGCTACCAACCACTGAATGTATGAAAAAACATATATGATAGCACATAAGCAAAAGTTACAGAATTGAAGTTCCATAGAAATTATACAGTCCCAAATGAAAAAAAATAGTATTTCATAAATTTTATTTTCAGGTTAACTGATTTTATAACCTAAATTATTTTTAAACAACAAAGCTGGAGAAGCAATAAAATAAAAATCAAGGCCTAGTTTGATCATTTCTCCAAATTTCATTTGACTTTGAGCATGCTAAAAAGCAAAGAACAAAGATGCAAATCCTAATACTATTTCTTTGTGAAACACAAACAAAAATATTTTGTATTAATAATTTAACTAAAATATTCTTCATCTACTCTAAAGCAAGAAACACTATGATGTCTTTTTTTAATGTTATTCTTGGCAATTAAAATGACACTTCCCCAAAGCCTTAACAATTTCTTTGTTTCTCTCATGCAGGTGAAATTCCCATAAGGAAAAGAGTTACCACTGAAATTCAAGATGATCTGTCTCATATTCCAGAGACACTGATAATTTTTTTTTCATTAAAAAGAATTCAATACTTTGTACATCCAGTACAAACAGATGCTGTATTTCACATATCAGTTTTTGATCGTAATTTATGCACAGACTTTGCTTATTGCAACAAATCCATGCTAGAAAGGAATTAGAAAGCCTTGCAATGTGGAAGCCTGCTTGATTTAAATACTGCAACCCACATGCTCAGACCTTTAGCAACCCTAACATGACTTTGTTCCCTTGGTCTGTTTGGGAATACAAAAGTTGTTTGTATCTTTGCTTTTATAAAGTTCTTCTTTGTAAATACAAGGTCAAATAAGAGTAGAGAGCTTCAGATTCAAATAATGTACATAGAAACAGCAATATTGTATCAGGGTACCTCAGCCATGGCAAGATAAAGAAACCCCCACACCTTTGTGATTGAACCACAATGCCAACCTTTTTAAGCCCTGACAAATACAATCCAGCCTTCTTTAGGAAAAAGAAAATTGCTACAGAGATAATAAGCAAGATAATCGAGCCTTAAGACATCTCAGTCCGTGTAATCTGCTGTCAATCTTACTCAAGTGTGATGGTAGCACCTCCTTGTCTCTAAATGACAGCCTCAGGTTTGCCATCCCTGGCTCTGCTGCATCCTTGTTTCACCAACCAAGCTCCTGATGTCTCCAGTGTGCCACAAACAGTGAAAATATTCTCAGGGTCACCAGAGACAGGAACTGGAAAACCAGACTCAAACTGGGGGATGTACAAGAAGCACTTCTAAACCATTCCCAGGGCCCAGCTGGACCAAGTGAAACTTTCTCTCTTCATCCCCATACCAAACCCACTCTTGCTGTCACCCACTGAGTCAGTCACCAATAAATAAATGAGTATTCGTGCATGAATTCTTTGCAGGAGCAGCATCTTTGAGTCAGTGGTTCCAGAGCCACGTTCAGCTCATAAACTTCTCTAAAAAACTATCCAAAGAATCTCCATCAGCTGAAGACTCAAGACCCTGTGAATGTCTGACCAGGAAGTCAACAGGTATATAAAGAAACTGCACAGATTTACCTCCACCCTATAGCTCCTAATTATTGTAAAAAAGGAAATTTGTTTGCAGTGTTTCTTGTTAAAGGTCCTGAAGGTGTTTAGCATCTTAAAATTCACTGCCAGATTGTTCTAATGACAGCAGGTCTCTCCCTTCATTAAAGCACACTGGGATTGCAGCAGGGCAAAGAAAAGTAAGGAGTTAACACATTAAAAAAATCAACATTCAGAAAGGATGAGTGTTGCTCTGATTTTTCAGCTTTCTGATGTTTTCATAGTTTCTGAATTTTTTCTCACATGAGTGTTATAAATAGAAGTAATGTTTATGTTATATACAAGTATGTTTTTCATTCCTCTCTTGAGGTGGGAACAATTGATAGACTTTTAGTTTGACCAATGTAGTTAGAGAGGTAGCAACCTTATCCTCCAATCCATGGTCTGGCTGAAAATACTATATAATTAGTCAGACAATAAAAGTCAGGGGCTTTTGCCCTGTGAACTAGACAGAGTCCATGTGTTCCTTTCATGTCCTATTGTGAAAGATGAGAAATTCTGAACTGCTGTGATAATTTAATGAGCTCACAAAAGCATATATAGCATGTACAAAACCACAGATTTAAGTTTGTCCTCTTGGATATTCTCTTCTCCCGCTACCTGATGTTATACTAGTATGCCCCCCTCTCAAATTTACTGTTTCTAATGGAAATAGATTTCACTTTATGAATATATTTCTGGAATCAGAAAAATGTAAAACATCAAAGACCTATCATGTCACTAACCTGTCTGTCAAGAGAGGATGCAGGAATTCTTATTAGAGTGCATTGGCCTGTTTAGCTCAGTTATAACGAGATGAGGCTTTCATAATTTCCCTATTGGAATCAGTTTCATTATTTGCTGAAATTCACTCTTAAGATATTTTTGATCCTAAAATACAACATAAAGTCATCTTTTCTTTTTCCATTTTTTTTTCCTCCTTGCTGCTTTCAAGATTTATATTTCATGTTACTGCAAACAATCCCTGTCCTTCCCTGGTGTTTGCACCACTCAGTCACTTGGATCTGGTTTTCCACTAGACTTGGAGCAAATATCTCAACTACCATAAGTACCTCTGGAAAAATTCAGACTCAAGTTGTTAAGTGTCTATCTCACTTGGATATATCTCCCTTTTATAGTTTTTTATCATGCTACCAGTCAGGAAATCATATTAATGTTGTCATTTGGTAAAGTGTGCCAATATTAAGACTAATATTGCAGTATTTACCTTGAAGAGATTTTTGATAATGAAAACTTGTCTATTATGATCTGCCATTTCCTAGCACTGCCTACTGCAAAATCTGCTGTTCTGAACAGCAGCAATTAAAGGCTACAACCTTCAGCACAAAAATTTTATCTGAAGAGCAGCACATCCACTGGTTCCTAGGCTCCACAGCTGCCTCACATCTGGGCTGTTAAAATACATAGATCCATGAAAGGATTCACTTTTACATGCATTATCTAGGAAAAGACTTTGCCAATCTTATGAGACCTTGCCATAACCTGTCTGCCCCTTTTTGCAAGGCTGACTTCAAACCCTGACTAATGTAAAGAACTATTATTTTATCAGGGACATTTAACAGTGCTTGCTTATGAACCTTGATTTTTTTTTTAAAGTCATCATCTGCATGTCAAAAAAAAAAAAAGCGTTCTTCATCAAGAGAAAAGTTTTTCTTAGAGAAAAAGGTTTTTATTTCTGTATATAGGAAAATCCAGCTGTGGGGAGACCTTGGTTCTCCCACATCCCAGAGAGCCTGGAACATTTCCAATTAAATCTCTGCCCTTCACATGGATAACTTGTACACTCCTTGGAGTATTGAGCTGCCCTTTTTTTGAAACTTTGAAAGCATCTCTCATGCTTTGGCAAGTATTACAATAAATTATAAGTGGCCTGAGAATTTTTAAATGTGCATTTTTTGGGTGTCCCCATCCACATTAAGTAACTGCAGTCTATCATGTCCATTTCATAGCATCTGAGCACCATGGACAAGTGAATAATTATCTTTAGCAAGAATAGCCAGATTTATGTGAGGAAAAATTTAACTCCTAGAAAGCTCAGCAACTCAAGATGTATTTCTCTCTTCATGCAACACTAATCTCAGTTCATATTTCCCTTGTACTTAAGACAAATTGGTGAAAACAGACATGATTTAATTAAAATCTGAAGCCTTCACAGTGCTTGTCTTCTAAATGAAACTTGTAATGAAAATGAAAAAGACTATTTCTAAAAATTGCAAGCACCAGAATTTTTTTTCCTTTTTTTTTTTTAAACATTATTAAATAACTTATGAATAGAGTCTTCCTGGTAGCAATGGAGGTAGATAAGAATCAAAACTTTCATACTTTGACTCACCAAGACAGGAGAGATTTGAGCAGAACATTGCTCCATTCCTCCCCCAAACCCACCCCATGGAAAAGCACCACATGAAGAGTCAACAGTCATTCCAGGATTCCTCAAGTACCTGCCCAAAAAAAGGGAAAAAGGAACAGGCCTGAATGAGGTGTGCTGTTTCCAGCATTTTAATGGAACAAATGACCATTATCCCAACAAGGGGATTTGTCCCTGTGAAAATTCAGAAGGTTGGAATGTTTATTTTCCTGCCTGTTTCCTTCCCTAAGGGATACTCAATAAAAATCAGATGGCTGAAAATATTTTTTCCCCATGTTGCCCATTGGCACATTTCAGATGTGAGTTTAAATTTCTTTTAACACACAAATACAAGCAGGTGATTTCTGGCTTGCTGTTTTCTTGTAGTGCTTGTACAGACATAAAATCAAGTTCCTCAGGGTATGGCTTTTGAGCAGCATATTTTTTAATTTTCTCCTTTGGTATGGATTCTGAAACGTGGTGGAGAAAGTAAAACTCCACAACTAGTGATAGTTGTTAGAGCGGTATGTATTTAGTCGGCTGAGATGCGTGGGGGATAGCTTCTCCAAAGACACGCATACCCACCTGACGGTGTTTCCCTCTATTATTCCCTGGGATCTTACATATGCATAATCCGCCTCATACATATTCATTAACTCTATGCCCATCTGGGCATGCTCAGTTTGTTGTGGTGGTCTTCTGGGGGTCCTGGGAGATGAAGGAACGGAGTCTTCTTCAATGAACTCTTCACCTTTACCTCTCTTGCGCGGCTTCTGGCTCTCTTTGGCATAGTTTCAAGGAAATATTCAGCTTATGCTAGCTAAGGGTCTGTGTCCTCCCTCTTTATCTGCATTCTTGGCCTTGTTGTCCCGGAATGTTTGCAATTTTCTCTCCACTATCACCAAGAAGTCCTAGATGCTTGTAACATGCAAAAGGTTAACAGACACAGCATTCGGCATCTACTAAATGTTTTCTAAAATTGATTTAATATATATTCTAAAGCACTCTTTGAAATACATCTTAACATCTAGAGGCCTACTATAAAGGATCATCTGAAATTCTCACATCTCCATGTCAGATTCACTCTTTGACTTTGTAAAACATCAGTTGAAAAGTGCCCTCCCTGGACCTCTGCAGAATGCAGCACTGTGCACATTTACCCAGAGAGCAGCTGAGAGGAAAACACTCCCTTTGCCAACACCAACACTCCCAGATTTACAGCCAGGTCCCAACCATATCTCCTACAGGGAAATGTGTTTAGTTAAAGCATCCAAGTTAAAGCATAAACTTGAATTAAAGAGAAAAAGAACCCCCAGCATCAGAAGTTTTTATCATAAATTGCCATCTACAATAAGAATGCTCCACAAAATCTCCTTTTATTTAAAGTCTCTCAGCATTTGCAACTTCCATCTAAAATCTGGTACTTATGTGGAATTTCTCTTCTTACTTGTCAAAACAGTAAGAGCCTCAAATAAAGTTCAAAAGAGACAGGCAGTCTTGTTCAAAATAATTGAACAATTCGATTCTTCACACACCGTTAAATAAAGTATTTCATTAAATACTTCAACACACAGTTGTGTAGCTGCTAAAAAGCTTGTATGGGCTCAACTGCCTTTTCCCCTCTATATATTTTCCATTGAGGGCTATTAAATACAAATGCAAAACCTCAAACTCAGTAAATCCTGAAGCTATAGTTTCTGAAATTAAAAGGAATTATGGAGAAATATTGCTGCAGTCCATTTCATCCTTCCATTCCTCTTTGCCATCCACAGCATGCTGCATCAGACACAGGTTTGGTCTGATCCAATAAATACACATAGTCTTATGTTAAGTTTTGTTTCCAGAGGAAATGCCAATAAAGCAATGACATTCTCCATCTGCCTGCCTGCCAGTACTTCATGTCCCAATACAATTTTGGAATCAGTAAATTCTTTTTGACAAAGTTTTCAGAGATTATTTAATTCCAGCAGGCTCTGTGAGGTTTGGCTGCTGGGTAAAGCGAGTTCCAAGTCCATTGGAACAGTAAAAACACACACTGTGTGCTTTAAAAACACACACAGGCTGTCCAACCGGCATGATTTCTTCTTTAAGATATCTATATCCACTTCTAGCAGCCCAGCTAAAGAGCTGTTTCAGAGTTCCTGAGGCATTTGTTATTAAAACCAAGAAAACAAAGTTATTTGCTTTTTTTTTCCCCAGCTCGTGGCCTTACAAAACAGAAATGAAATAAAAATCATTACAACAGAAAGTGACACTTTCAACAGCATCTTGATTCAAAGTGTGTGAAAGATCCCACAGCCTAAATCTGAATCTCCATTAATAATAAAGCAAAAGTATTTCATCTAAAAGAAAACAAAAATCTTCCCCCTGTTTTTGGTACTTATGTGTATTATAAAGGAGAAAGCCAAAGGAGTAAACTGTTCCTTATTTAATGATGATGCTGTACTTTATATGCACAAGCAGACTTCTGGTTTTTTCAACCTTCCAATAACAGAGAAAACATGTATTATTGATTAGTTGTCTTCTTTTGAATTAAAAATAAGTGTTGAGTTTGTCCACACAGTTACAGTGAATTTGAAGCTTTTTCAGGCAATTGTAAATACAAATCTGACTTCTAGAACAGAAAAGCAGGATCCTTATTAGAATCACATTTTCATAGTTTAAAAAACAAAAACAACCAAAACTGAACAACATAAACACAAACCCAACTGCCAGAAATAGGTGAACAGCAAGTGCCTTAGCTTCTGGTGATAAATTGGTGGGTTTCACACACAGGCAGCCAAGGAGAAAGAGTTAGACACATGAAAAAAGATTTCAGAGAGCACAGGCATTAGTTCCACAGCCTCCCAAAGCCACAAAATATCAAGTTGGGCTTCTCAGCAGAAGATTTTTACAACTCTCCTTTTCTTCAAACTAAGTTTTTCTTTTGACAGGAATTTCCCACTGTCCCATTTGCCAGACCCTGGTTCCAGCAGCTCTCAGTGAATAAGTGCTGCTCTCTGTGCATGTGCAGCTGATTAAGGACACTCAGCTCAGCCTCTCGATGTGACACTCACCAGTGTTAAACTGCTTGACCTTAATCCCTACCAGGGGCTCTCCAATCCGGGTCCAGCTCCTTTGCTAAATGCGGCTGGGCTTGATTAGCACCAAATGTAGCTCTTTCCAACTGAGTTACAAAATGCTTTTTGCTTTCTCTCCCCCCTTTACCTCTCCTCCCTTTCTCCTTCCTCCACCTCCACCTGCCCCAGTCATTGCTCTCTCTGTGGTTCCCTTTTCACCTCTTCAATTTCTCTTCCCTCAGAGCTCATTTCTGAGGAGCTCTCCTCACTCCAGCCCCACAAAATCCCCCCTCCATGAGCTACACTCCACTCAGGCCTTCTCCCTCTCACCTGAAGATTCCTTTCATTAATACCTTTTAAGCCTTTCCTCACTCTTCTGCCCACAAATGAAGGCCTTTTTTTAGTATCTTTCTCATTATTCTCCCTCCACTGAGAAACGAACACATTTTAACAATTCAAGAATGCATGAAAAATTCATTCATGTATTTGTACAAGTCTTTTAAGACACAATTATGAATCCTTGATTTGCCATACTTTAGAAACTATCCAATTAATACCAGAAATCCTAATTTGTAAAAAGCAAATTGACCTACAGTAGTGTTCAAGATGGTATCTTTATTTAGAATGAGTTTAGAGAGGAATCCAGAAGGATGTTTAAAAAATAGACAATATATCATTGGGAGATGTTTTATTCAGAGACATTGGGAGAAAAGGCTTGAAAACACTGAAGATGACTTAATTATAATCTTGAAATTAATGAAACAATTATGTCTATTTCTCTAGGCAGTGTATGAACTTTTAACATAGGCTGGATCAGTACCAGGCTACAGATTTTGGGAAAAGAATTTAAAGTAACAAGATTTCATACAAGGAGTGGCCAGAGCTGAAGCAGTTCAGTGAAGGTGGTCAAAGGCTGAAGGGAATACACACACACAAAAAAAAAGGCAATATGTATGACTAAAAAGTAATAATATGTATGGTAAAAAAAATACATACATATATATGTATGATTTATTTTTTCCTTTGTTCATTTTCCACTTATTTACTGTTGAATGCTGCACTGATGAAAATGGACCAGTGACTTAAATTAAATCAAAGTTTTCCCAGTCAGAGTATGGCCAGAACTGTGGAGTTCAATGAACATACAATGGCTGTTCCTGTAAGAGGAGTGCATGCGAAGTTAACACAGGTTTTGGGTTTTGTCTGATCTGTGTTGGACTGGTAAAAAACAAAAGCCCTATTTTTGACTGTTAAGCAATAGCAATTGTCTGAAAACCACTGCCTAGCTTGTTTTAAAATTTGTATAACTGTGGTGGTAAATCTATTAGTATAAATACATTTCTGTAACAGTTTGATGGTAACAATAAATGATTATTCTGTGCAGAATAAACCACAATCCCAGTACAATAATCTAAGGTAAAGGAACACAGGCACTGGCCCTCACAGAGGAAGCACAGGAGGATGGCAGCTGTCAGCACAAGTGAGCTCTGGTTAATTACTGCTCAAACGGTCTCTCTGGCAAAACCCCATCATTACTCTGCTTCTGTTCTTGGTCAAGGAAAGAAAGAGAAAGAAAAGGGGAAAAACAATAAAGCATCCATTCAAAATTTCAACATTTGGGTCTGTGATGCGTTCCCCTGCCCCCTAACCAGCGGCCTCCCAGCTGGTCCCGGCTGCCCTGGCGGGGAACGGTCACAGCCTCGGTAGGGTCTGCAGGAGGACCGGCAGGACCCATCCGGTGGGTAAGTGCATTGCTGCACGGGCGGTGGAGGGGCAGCTACGGCGAAGGAAGGAGAAGGAGTCTTCCCTGAGGCGGCATGAGGTGACGTTTATTGGGATCCCTCGGCACAGCCCCAGGCCGCGTAGGGGGTTTTAGGGTACAGACAGAAGGAGTGGTCACACAAGGAAAGCCCAATAACATAAAAGGGGTGGTACATACAATACCAAATGAAAACTGAGGGGTGGGGGATTTCCCAGACTTGCCCCAATCAGGGACTGAGCCTCTCTGAGCTTTCTAGAAGGAGGAGAGGCCTCCCTGAGACTGGCAAGGTCTGGGAGGGGAGCAATATATGATTGACATATAACAGACTTGGGGTAAACAACTCAAGGGGATTTCCAAAGGCAGGAACTGTACCAAGTGGGGAAGGGAATAGGGGGAAACATGGAATGAACCATTAGGTATTAGCAGTGTAACTGCAAATCAATATATGAACTGAAAAACACACCGCAACAGGTCTGTCACACATTATTGAGATGAGGAATTATTTATTTTCTTCACCAAGATCTCAAAAAGTTTATACATGGTTTCAAAGCAGAGAATGTGAGGAGCTGCTTGTTTACTGACTTGTGCTGTGTATTGGACATTTTGGATCTTTTTATTATAATTTTGACCTAAGCTAACTTACCTGGAACAACTAATTAATTATTCCATGCCTTAGTTTGCCCATCTAAAAGAAGTATATTACCACCTGAAGAGCCTTGGGAGGTGACTTTGATATTTTTTAATAGAAGTGCAAATTCATATTGCAGGTTTACAAATTGCACTGCATTTCAAACAACTGGAATTTAAATAAGTCTTTTTTGATCATCCAGACAGAATTCTGGAGGTTCTCAATTCCTGCTCTTAAAATTAGATTTTCATAATTTAAGAATATCAGTTTAGCAACCATTCCAATTATAATGTGAAGTGTCTTCTGTCTTTATTATTTGTAAACAAGCAATTTCTTTATTAAGGGGGAAATCACTCTCCTGCTGCTTGAGGCATGTGATAACATTGTAGATGAGATTTTTTTCTCTTTTATTCATGTTAGGATTTATAACCATGCAAGACAGATTAACTTAAAAAAAAAATCATGGTATCATATAGGAAACGATTTCAGCAATTCTCAAGATGATTCCTCACTTATTACTTTGCAGAGGGAAAACAAACAAGAACCACAATACACCAGCTGGACTAAAATGTCTTCAGCTTTTAGTTTGACCTAGATGCAATTTCTTTTTAAATGGGGTGGAAAAAACCCACGCAATTAGTGGAGTTACCTAAGAATTAGAAACATAAGTAAATGAAATGTTTCAGCTATTAGATTTGTGCCTCAGATGGTTTTTTCCAAATTAATATGCCTTAAAACGATGTTTGAAATGGCAACATGCACCTGACATACTGAAAAAAAAAATCTTTTAAACACAGGTATAGTGAAGTGGAAAAAAAATGTAAGGTCAGTACAGTATTTTGTACTGAATCACTTCCATGGACAAGGATATTGAGATTGTTTGAGGTGCCCTGGTCCTCAAAGCAACTCTGATCCTTTGTAATTAGTGCAGGAAGCCCATTTTCTCAAGAGGAAAGAAAAGTTGCAAAATAAAGGGAAGTAGCAGTCACTGTCTCTTATTATTCTCGTAAAAAAAAATCTGCCTTAATTGCAATGAAATAATCTCAGCTGTCCTTGAGCAGAAAACCTAAGGGCACACTGCACAGGTACACTGCATTTCCCAGAGCCCTGGGGGTCTGGCAGCACTGCAGGGCAGCCAAAGCCCAGCAAATTACTGCTTTTACTGAAATCTGTCCCAGAAACCTGCTGGCTACTGTGCTGTATGTCCATAGGTGTTGTGGCGGGCGCTGATCAGAGTGCCACGACCTTCCTGGAGAAGCGTCCTTAGAAGGATGTTTCAGAGACACAGACGCATCTGCTGCCTGCTGAGTGATTTCAAGCTCTTCAGTGAAATCAGCTCTTCAGGGCAGTACTGAGTGATTTCAAGCTCTTTAGTGAAATCAGCTCTGTGGGGCGACACTGAAGGAAGAGATGGAGCCTGTCACAGCAGGGAAACAGTGAAGAAGGCACACACACAGTTCTTGGTCATCAGAAGGCTTTACTCTATTTCATCTTTGCCCTTTTATAACACCAAGCGCTGAAAGGGCAGTGATTGGTCAGAGAAGGACTGCATCTCTTCTCCTTTGGTAAACAACAGGTGCAGAAAACAGTTATGAGAACTGTTATAAGAAAACATGAGAAAAAATCCTGAGAAAAAGTCAGCCCACAGAGATATTTACAATAACAATGAGAATGTGTTTTGAGAATGAGAACTTGTAGATCAGTTTCTCACGGGAATCAGTAGCTTAGCAGCAGAATTCCCAAAGCCCAAAAATACAGAGCCACAGGAGCCTTCATATGGAGTTCTGCAGGAAGCTTTATTCAGCTTCTTCTTCGGAGGTGTCCAGTGACAAAGTGCCAGAGGGCCAGGGAAAACAGGAGGTTATATAGGGAAGGCAGGGGGCAGGATAAAACCTCTGAGCCAATCGGGTGGAGGATTGAAAAATGAACCAATCAGGGGAAGGATCAAAAACGGACCAATTGGCTGGGGTAGTGTCCTAGGTTGACAGGGACTTCTATCCTATATCCTATATCGTGGGACTATTGTGGTGTCTAGCAGCTGCTCCCTCCCCCCTTCGGCGGGGACTGTGGTTGGCTGCTGGGCGGGCGGCTTTTCTGCTCGGCTCGGGCAGCTGCTTTTGCTGCTGGGCTGGCTGCTTTGCTGCTTCTGCTCTGGCAGCTGCTTTTGCTTCTGCGCTCGCTGCTTCTGCTCGCTGCGCTTGCAGCTGCCAGCTTCTGCCTGCTTGGTTTTTTGTTTCGTTTTTTCCTCTTTCCTTTTTTTTCTTTTCCCCTTTCTATCCCCCCCCCCCCCCCCCCCCCCCCCGAAGATTAGGACTGGCTCTGGACTGACCTGACTTGAGGAAGTTCGGGAATTTCTAGGGCCCGACACAGAAGCTCGGCACCTCTCTCCGCACAGTACCTGTTTTCTTTTTTTCCTTTTGTGTGGGGAGTGTTGTTAATAAATAGGTTTTTCCACTTTCCCTCTAAGGAGTTTTTCTTCCCTCCCGAACCCAGGGCTGGGGGGTGGGGGAGGAGTGGTGGAGGTTTGTTTTAGGGGTTCTCCCCCTAATCTGTTCCAAACCGGGACAGGTAGAAAGGAGGAGGTAGGGAAAGAACCAATGAGGTATAACTGATTAACAAATTTCCTCACCATAACAGAGAGAGCTATCTGCCAAGGTTTCTCCCTTAGGGGGTTGTGTTTATATACTGTCTGACTTGACTGCTCTCTCTCCAAGGGAATGAGTTTATATTATTGTCTATCTTCTCTCTAGGGGAATGTGTTTATATTAACACTGTCTGGCTTAGCAGCCTCCACACATAGGTTCCTGATTTACGCCAGAACCCAAGCCAGGCAGACTTGCAGAACAATTAAATATTTATTAAATATTCAGGACAGTATTCATGCAGTCCTGACATCACTTCTGTGTTACTAATCCTGCTCCCATCTCATTTCTTTCATTCACCCACCACATCAGTGGAAAACACACAGGTGGGAGAAGTTAAAAATTGAATGGATACATCTCCATTTTAAAAACTCGATCCTTTTTAAAAGGTATCATCATCCCATCACCTTTATCCCATCCACTAAGGCCATCTGCAAATTCCATTGCTCCAGGAATTCTCACATGAACACTGAGTGAAACCCCAGAGAGGGCTCCAAACCCTCTGTAGGAGATGATGCAGCACTGAAGGCACAGCTGTACAGGGATGACTGGCAGGAAAATGAGGCCTTCAGAACTAGGGAGGAAAGTTTTGTCTGTTTTGGCATGGGATAATTTTCACTAAAAATATTTTTTAAAAGCAATGTCATCTTTCATATTTAATGATATTCCTCCAAACTCAGAGCAGTGGAGCATTGAAGCGAGGGTTGGGTTTTGCACAAGAACCAGGCCAAGTGAATGTCGTTTTAAAGCAGTTTGGGGGCAAAGTTTCATTAGAGCGCTAATTACAGAGAGTTGAGAATGCCTCCAGTTTAAAAATTACTTAATCCCTCATGGAAGAGCTGTGGGTGCTGACTTTCTTACCTTCTTTCTAAAGTGCAAGCTGTTAAAAATGCTAATTGTCTGAATTCACAAAATTCTCTCTTCAAAGAGAAATAGCACTGTTTTGAAAGGCAGCTTTTGAATATGATTTTGATTCTAAAGCAGCCTATTTAGAGAAAATGGGATCCATAAATGTCAACACCCCCTGTAGTCTGCTTGATAATGTGCCTGCTTTCTGACAACAGCATTGATAAGCCACAGGCACACTAGAACAAACATCTCTTACTTTTTCTGTTAGATAAGACTTGAAGGGGGTGGTGGTTACTAGGAAACTTTCTGTTCCTAATTTGTTTCAACAGAAATCTGCAAATACAAGTTTAAACATCAAACAATGCCAAGTAAAATTCAGCAGATTAAGCACTTTCCCTGAAGAAGACAGGGAGGTTATGAGCCTCCTTGGGTTTGGTGACAATCTCTGTACAACAGTGCAAAACCTACGGAATTTAGAGGCAAACTGTCTTTGGAGCCTGTTGTGGCCATGAGAAAAAGCTGTGTGACACGTTAAATGAGAAATAAACATTCTGACAATGCAAAACCTGATCTTCTGCCTCCTACCTATAGAAAAGACATGACAGAAAAAGCCTTCAGGCAGGCAGAACACCTTAACAGGTTGTGAAATAAATGCACTGAGATAGTGTTTTACATGCAACTACTGGATATAAGTTCTGGTTATTCCAATTATGAAGAATGAAATCTTGGTATTGTGATAAGTGCAGCTAAAAAGAACAAAGGAGGAATAGCTATAGCTAGCAAAATTTTTTGTCTGCTGGAAGTTTCCCAGGGAAATTTTTAATAATGGATGTTATTTTCCTACAGGAGTTTTTGTCAATGTTATGATGACACAAAATGGCAGCTTAAATCCAAGAAGTAACTAAATACTTTTAAAAAGCACCCATAAAGTTGTAAAAACTTTTGCATTCATTTTTGAAATGAGTGGTGATCTTAACAATAGAAAGGTATTAAAATGTGATATTCTAATGAACCTTCTTTTTATATTATTTGTTTCTCATTTTGATTGCCAGGTTATTAGTACAGAGAGAAAAAGACGGGAATGAGAAAGGAAATCTGCAGTCAAGCAGCATCACAGTCCTCTATGAAATACTCATTGGTACTTGAACAGGAAAATTTCTATGTTGTTTTGCATTAAAATCTTTTAAAGGGAAGAAAAGGGGAAAACACACAGATCATGGAGTTACCATGCAAAAAGTGAGGTCAGTCACCCATTTAGATCCAGATCTCACTAACAATGGCCAGGACACAGCTGAGCAGAGCTGAGAACACACAAAGGGTCTCCCCACCACAAACCACTCTCACCATCTCAACCTGGGAAATCACCCAAAAGCTGTTTTGTTTCTGTTTCCCCCACCCCTCCTCTACAAAAGTCAATATATCTCAGCCAGGCAAAGCCTGATCATTCAGGGAGGTCTTTCCATCAATTCCTCTGTGGTTGCAAGAGCTGAGTGAGAGAGATCTAACATCCAATTTAGTAGCTCCCCACACCAGTTCAAGATCGTTTCCCACAGTATGTTAAATGTACTGTCCAATTCAACTTCAAGTAAAATCAAGGCAAAGGGCTTCAAAACCACTTCAGATAGATTATTGCAAAGTCCAATACATTTTATTGGTTCTAAGTAAAAGGCTTTCTTTCATTAGCTTAATTTAATTCCCTCAGCAAGTTGCAATTCTTTTGAAACTACCAAAATACTCTACTCATGGTGGTTATAAAAGAGCCTTTGAATATGTACTGATATTTCCTTCCAGTTAGCCAGCCTCTAAAAAATACAGGCCAAACTCTCTGGTACTGTAAATCAACACTGCCAAATTGAAATTAATGACAGCACACATGAACCTGGCCCACTGCAAGAACCCAGAGGAGGTGGGATTGAAAACGTGGACTAAACAGGAAACACAAGCACTGAGCCTGTCCTGTTCATTTTGCTATCAAAGGATGACAAGAGATAGAAATTCAGTTCCATATGAAAAAATCACCTGGGGAATATTTACAAATTTCCTTGGGTCACTCACATTTGTATATGGATTTTTTCCCCCCCTTTCTCCATACAATTAAAGTGGTGGCTGCCTAAGTTCCAGACAAGTACTCAAAGGTGAAGTATTGCTGAACTTTAGACAGGGCTCTTATTACCTACTTTCACTAATCTCAGAGATGAAAACTGCTAGAAATAATTTCTTCACAAGTTTATTTTTTCTTCTCTTTCAATTAGCAGAGGTGCCAACACTCTGCATGCACCAACTGAGCTCTCTTTTACCTTTTTTCTTTTTACTTAATAAAAGAATTGCAAGATTCTCTGGAGCCTTGAAACATGCATAAAATGAGACACTACTTGGAAATGAATGAAATTGTCTTCATTTGGTTGTGGAGTTTTTTTCCCCTAAATGATTCTTTGATGAGTTTGGGGTTTTTTTTTAATAATCATCACATATACTCATTAACAGTATTGATTTAACCACAAATGAACCCAAACTTATTAAACAGCTAGTGAACAGGCAGAGTAGAGGCAATAGAAGCAAAGTCTTCTCATGATCAAAACTGCCCTATTTATAGGACTTAAAAGGTGCCCAAAAACCTCATCATTTGTAGACACAGTAGAAAAATTCAACCTGTATAATTTGTTTTGAGACTACTATAAAGGACATAAAACAGTGGCTGAAAAAAATGGGAATCTTTGATTTTGATAAAGGAAATGAAGACATTTGTCTGGAGTGTTATATAGTCTGGCACCAGCTTCACAGACACATATTTCAGCTAATCTAGAATTGAAATGGTGTTAATATAGTGCAACTTGAATCCTACTAATTACTCTGTTGAATTCTACAGAAATGCCAGAATCATGCTAAGATTGATACTTTTTTTTTCCTGAAGTTTCCCACATAATTCTCTTGTAGAATCCCTGAATAAAACTGGACAAGGTTGTTTATACTTTTTTTGGTAACCTAATTTTCCATGGAAATGGTTGCTTTACCTTCTAACTTGGATTTTGCGTAATATCAATATCTTCCCTCCTTCTGACATTCCCTCTTAGATGAAAGTCAGAGAGCAAAAATGGGAAATAACTTCTCCATCTTCCTTAGCTGAAAGGTCCTGCCAGGACATGGGTGAACAAAGATTGCCTTGCTCAGCATGAAGAACAGACAGATGCTCAAGACAGATTTTCAGTCTGGCTCACAGCTGAGGCTGTGACATTGCTTCAGCTACCTGTGGCTCAGAGCGGGGGATGGAGTCTGATCCTCATCTCAGTTTTTGGGTTAGGATACAATTTTCCATAGTTTTGACACCAAAAGGTGTTCATGTTTGCAAAATCACATAATTGAGTTTATTGATTCCTTGAACAAATCATTGACTGCCTTGCACATGAATCATCTTATAAAGACTGGAGAAAAAGCTTATTTTGAAGCTCATTTCTTCTGGTGTCACTTGCAGAAAGTTGATTTGTTCTGCAGGCAGAAAGTTCATTCAAAAAACATTCTGCTGCCTAAGAAAATCTGTAACTAATGAAAAAATCCTTCAACACGCCTGGTCATACTAAAAACTACCTTTGGTGGTAAATTCACAAAGACAATGCAAAATAGATCTGATTTCTCTCACTGAAGAACACTCCCAAAGTACCAGAGAGACTGACAGCACGGCCAACTTCTCTTTAAATTGTGAGAGTCAAACAAGATCATATTCAGTAGTTAAAAGCATTTTGCCACTTAGTCATATATTTATATGACACTTCGGATAGAAACTAGGCCTCTCAACATTCTAGATAAGAATATCTCAAGAGAATGAATATATTTTCAGCTTCCATCTGTGATATCATTACAGCTCCAATCTGTTCAAAAGCAGAAAGTCAGGCCCGAGTGAAAGTGTCTCAATCTGATTTTCATACACCTTGGCAATAGTCGCCCAGATTTCTAATTTAATAATGCTTTGGGTCAGCTAGAAATGCTGCATTCTGTAATTGGCCGGCTCATTGCCTGCATGATAAACCACGAGTCAGGTTTCAAATGTTTGCTGCTGTAAGTTCTTCAGAAAGAGGGTGTTTGCCCAAGTCCACTTCTGCTTAGAAAAAAAAATTAAATTGTACAAAGTCCCCAAAGGGCAGAGAGGAAACTCCCAGCCCTATTGCAGAAGGGTCTGGGTCCAGGAAGCAGAAGATTCCAGTCCACAAAGTGTCAGGCTTGGCCTGGCAAAACCTGCTCTGATTTCCTTTTGCAGAGCTTTCAGGCACAGGGCTCTTCACACCCACTCCTCCTGGGTTGTTCCTAACTTGAACAATTAAAGACAACAAAGACTGCTCCTTTAAGAGATGATTTGGGCGAATTTTCATGCTTGAAAACTGTTCCCTATAAAAGGTTACTGTTGCCTCTAACAGGGTTTCTTGGCCCTGCAGTGACAACTGTATCCTCGAGCCGGGAGCAGGCAGTTCCAGGCTAGCCTTCGGCTCGGAGAAGCAGCTTCAGGCCCTCAGTTCGGGGGAACAGAGTCAGGAGCAGAGCAAGTCCAGCGTGACTTTTAGCAGAAGGCTTTGACAAACAGCAGAGACAAACCGGATCTGTAATGGGCTTTTATTCCAGCTTCAGAGGAGGTCTTGTGTCCATGGAAAGCACATTACAGAACAGAGCACATGGCAAGCATGCTGCTTTTACCTGGGGAGGGGGGAGGGCAAAGGCAGAGACCCAGCCAATAGCTGGGGCGAGGGGAGTGGCCTAAGATGGACAGGCATTCCAGGGGTCAAATCCCTTTTGGGGAGGGGGGTGGCTTTTCCCAAGATATCCAATTTCCTGGGTGGCTCTGCCTTGCATTTTGCAGGGGCTCGGAGACCCCGTATCTGTGTGGAGCCCAGGAAGGAGAACGGGGGGGGAGGGGATGAACCACAGGAAAGTAGAAAGCACAGTGCTACAGTTCCCCTCCCTTTATTCTCTCTCAAAGCTTCAATTTCATCCTCTACAACTTTTTGGATAAAATAAACTTCAGTGGATTTCTTATAGAAATGTCAAAGGAAAGGTTAAACTGTTCCTGTCTCCTTCATCAGAATTATTTTCTTCCTCCTTTCATACTTTTTCTGTGGTACAAAATAAAGAAGCAGATCATTTTAAATAGTGCTGGATGACAAAGGAGTTTTATATTAACTCAGGGAAATCTGAAGTTAGATCATGTACAAAACTCGTAACAGTTGACACTAGAATTTTCTCCTTATCTATCTGATTTCTGGCATTCAGGAATGTGGCCTTCAAAATTAATTTCCTTTTGAACCCAATTTTTTTCTGTTCCTTCTTGTTTAACAGTTATTAACTATCTCATAAGCACACACTGCACATTAAAGTAGAGAACTACCAGAACACAGATCTTTATTTTTCTCCATTTGTTCTACTCTGTATTTTCATCTCATCTGATGCATAGGCTGTCAGGTGATGTTTAAACAAAATTCTTTCAAGTTAATTATTTTTTCCATATTTATTTTAAACCAGCACCTGTTATCTCTCTGCTGTACCTTCTGTGATTTCACAGCAGCTGACTGAAGTAGAATTTGGCATTCCTAAGCTCCTAAAGTAATACTCATCCTGCCTCCTTCCATTTAATTGCACCTCATGTGCGAAGGAAGGAGTTGTAGAATTTAGGAAGGAGGGAATGGCATCTTTTGTGATGGTGCCAATTTCAGGCAGCTTTCTGTTGTGGTTTAGGTTTGTTTGTTTGACATGCTGAATCAAGATGACATAAACCAGGTTGTGATGAATTGCAGCAACTTCCTATCATGAAACTGGATAAATAATCACTGAAAGGGTGATTCTCTACCTGCACACCTGAAGCAGAAGCACAGAGGACACTTCAGGTGTCAGTAAGTGCCTGTAACCACCCATTTTCCATTACTTCTTAGGAGGATTTAAGTACTTCCAGTTCCAATCTGGGACGCAATTCCAATAGCAAAACTAGAGGCAAACAAGAGGGATGAAAATGTAACCAGCCCAAACCACCTTTTGAGTTTCCTAAATTACCAAGAATTCTGATCCAAACTCATGATTTAGTGACACAGGCTATGACTAAAATACATGTATTACGGTCAAAGGATTATGAAAATCAATCAGCCTAGTACCAAGTAGCTTTAAAAATTAGGATATCAAAGGGAGTTTAGCTCTAAGTGCCCATGGCAGCAAGGGGGGGCAGTTTGCCTTTTAATCTTTTGAATTTCCTACCAAGGAAATGATTTGCCTCTAAGCTGGATGAAAGAAGCAGGTACATGACATTGAAACAGGTGCCTGAACACATGTACTCTGCCACTACTCAGTTCAGGAGATGCTCACTTCTCTCCTAAATTCACCCATTCAAGTATTCCAGTGTCATTTCTGCCCAGGCTTTGTTCACAGGGATCCTGGCAGTCACACCTACAGGAGCAGAAGCTTTAAATTTGTGCCCAAAAGGACTAATGACAACAATCCTCTTAATTTTTACACCTAAAACCCTGAGTATCTTCCATTAGAAATTTACAACACACTCCATCACCTTAGCTTCTTTCCAAGTATAGTAAATCCACCACAGAACTGTTTTATTTTTATGAGCTGGATAAAAGTGAAGAACTAGGAAACACCACCAAGAAAATACAGGTGTATTAAACCCCAGAGTTAGTAGCCATTAACAAACAACATTTAGCCTTGGGAGAAGTGATAGAAGGCACCGAGTCCTAACCCACTCCTGTCTTCTTTTCCTCTCTTTAAAGCTTCACCCTTTACCTTGAAGGCTTTTCACCACTCTTGCAAAGCTCAGCAATTGAAAGCAGAACTTAGGGACTCCTTTCTCTCCCCAAAGAGCAGAGAGCTCCTGCAGCTGGAGCAAGGAAGTTGGTCCAGGTGACCTCCAGGGGTCCCTTCCAACCTGAACCATTCTGTGATTTTGTGAGGGGAACCTTTCCCTGGGACTCTTGGTGTTTTGGAAAAGCTAAGATGCAGCCTTCATACAAGTCAAAGTCTAAGCTTAATATTTCACTCATAAAAAGCTGATGCAGCCACTAAATCACTGAATTGCCACAAAACTAGAATGTCCACAGCCCTGAGGAGGGGGTGTCGCCCTGTGTATTTTCTGGGGCTTTGGATTTTACTGCTGGCTACTGCTGGCTCTTTCCCATGGGAACAGATTCCCATTCTCATGGCAGTGTCTTTGTTGTTTTGTAAACACTAAAGAGAGCTTTGCCCTTCTCACGCAAATTTCCCAAAACAATCTCTGTCACCTGTTGTTTGCTGAAGGAGAAGAGACGCAGTCCTTCTCTGACCAATCGCAGCCTGTTTTGCGGAGCATCTTATAAAAGCACAAATATTCAAAAAGTAAAAGCCTTCTGATCACCTAGAACTGTCTGTGTGCTTTTCCTTGCCGTGCAATCACTGTAACAAGGGGGTACAAAGCACACAGTTAAAGCAATGCATCTGTATAACAGGCCATTCCCATGCACCAGCCAAACTGTTTATAAATAACAAGTCACCTGCAGTCTTATTTTTAGGGTTCTCAGGAATTCATCAAGGTTACTGAGACAACAACAGGACTGAAAAATAGAACGAATACCCTGGGAATTTGCTTGTAAAGAATGCAAAACTCAGATAGAGGACACATGGCGTGATGGTGGACACTTGGCCAATTGGGTGCCCTGAAGGATGTGTGCCTGCCTGATGGACAAGTGGCTGAGCCAATCAACGGACACCTGCACGCGTGGACAGTAGAGCTAGAAACTATAACTGGGGTTTATTGTAAACAATAAATGGCTTCTGTGGAAATCATATTGGTTCTATTATCCAGTTGCCCATATCACCCTGCACACAGTGAACTTAATCCTCCGGAGTTTATCTGGTTTCCTCACCCATACATAAACCTTGCCCATATCCAATGCCATCAGGGTAACAAAGCCAGCTCTTGGCAAAATTATTTCCAAGGAATTACAAACAAAATGGAAGGAAGAGCCTTTCCATCGGCAATTATAAAAAAAAACCAACTTCATTTTAATTCTTGAAAGTTACAGAGGCAAACTGGCTCTTGATTAAACCAGCAGAAAGGCATCACACACAACTGCAGAAGCATTTCAGTGACCCCTGACAGCATGTCCTGCCCACTCCATTCCAAAACTCCTCTGGCCACCCCATTCTCTAAGGAAGAAGGCTGGGATAAGGCAGAGAAGCAGGACAGAAAGAAAATCACCTCAATAGTTTTGTTGTGATGGGGCTTAGCACCACAAACCCACAAACAAGTTTTGTGACAGAGCAAATTAGGAAGAAAGTTATGAAGGTTCTTTTACTCCCCCCAACTTCACATTTCTTACCTGAATTGCAGTAATGCCCATGTCTATCAGTCAGACTAAAACTGTGTTGTAGTAGCCACTGTTAAATATTTATGGGCACTACCCAAGGATTAATACACTTGAAAAATTACAATAACTTACCCCATTCTCAGGTACAAGCTTTGAAAGCTGAATTTTAAACATAAAAGCACTTTCAGCTATTTAAATAACATACAGAGAAGTGAAAAGCACCATAACCCAGATGAAAGATGTGTTGCTTGTCAGTACCACTGGATTTTTTTTTTTATCTCTACAACTTTTCCTACCTCTCTCTAGGAAATAGAAGAGAAAGGTGCATGCTAAGGGGCTAAGAGACACTTCATCTTGCCTTCCCACTCATAATCTGAAGATGACTGTCAAAGGATTTTTAATTTCCTGTGCTAGGGAGATCAGGTTAATCTCCAGTGAGAGGTGTTAACAAAATCCTATAATCAGAGCGAAGTTCTATGCACTGAAACCTAAACCCATTGGCATCCATAATTAGTAATTAGTCCTATGCCCAAGTAAACCTTTTTATATGTCAATCACTACAAATATTAACTCTAAGTCTGAAGTGCATGTGTGGCCACTGAGTTAAGGGTGTTATGTATTTACAATTTGTTCTGGACAGGTAGAAAGACCTTTGCTTTTAGAAACTTCTGGCTTGTTCCAGCATCTAAATCCATCTGCAATATGCAAGAATTCTTGAGATGAAAGCCACTTGTACCAGAATACCTAAAAATTATTAGCATGAAGATCACTGATCAGATCCAATGAATTTTACACATCTCCCTACCTAGACAACACCTACTCTTGAATTTATTTGCACTTGTACAGACTAAAGCAGCACCTCAGAGTCTGCTGAACCCTCCAAATGTGTGTAGTGGTTTCACGTTCGCCTGTCTGTTTGCTAAATTTATCATAGTGGTTTGAGTGTTTACTCTCTTTTTCCCTCTGTGGGATAGGATCAGGAGAAGCAAAGCAGGCCCAAACGTAAAGATATAAAGGTAGATTTATTGACACACACTAAAAGAAGAACATGAGAATCAAAATAAAACTTTCAAAACACTCTTCCTCCCACCACAGTGTTTACTTTCCCACAAACAACATAAAGAGACAAAACCTGTGATTTGCAGTCAGTTTCACCATTTAAAAATAATCTTTCATCAGTTCTTTGGGAGAGGAGTTTCTCTTAGAACTTCCATGGAGATTCCCCACTGACAACATAGAACAGTTCGCTTGTGGGTCTCAATTCTCACAAAGACAGCCGCCTTTGTGACGTCCCTTCTATTGGCAGCTTTTCCTAACACTGCATATGGGTCATGTCTGCTTATTTGGGGTACTGTTTAAGGATGCCTCTTCTAGTATAAAACAAAAATTCTCTTCTTCCATCTCGAAAATCATCTTCATCTCTAAAACTAGAGATCTCCGTTTTCCCTGGGAGCGAAGGGCTTCAAAACACTTTTTCTTCCTCTGTTCAAAATTCTCCATTAAATCTCAATTACATCAATCCACAACTTTTAACTAGAGCCATGCATCCCCCTAACAGCATTCATACATTACAGGAAATAATCCATTCTCCATGGTTTCACAAGAAAAAGTCCAGCCAAATGAGGCCACTCCTCCTCCTTTGTCCCACTTAGGACTTTCTTCACTGACTTCATGCTGTGTCTTCTCTATGTTCAATCACTTTGCCATTTTCCTTTTACTCAAAAGGAGGATTAGAGTTTTAAAAAGTCTCAACTGTACCAGGAAAGAGTTAACATGATCGCCTGGGCCTGCTGATGGCCACATGATCTCCACCAGGCGGCAGCCGAAAGGATCCCAAAACATGCCGATGGGAGAGGCCCAGAAACGGCAGCCAGGATCCCAGCAGCCAGGCAGGCCGATGGATGCGGCCCCCCCCTCCCCCCCCCCCCCCCCCCCCCCCCCACTCCTCTGTCCCATCCAGGACGGCCCAGCTCAGAGCTGCTCCCTGGGGCCCCCGGGGGGGAACATCTCCCCCAGCCCTGGCCGGCTCAGGGGTAGGCTTTAAAAGTTCACTAGATGTTAAGCTGCTGCATCCCACTCCCCCGCCGGCAGCCGATGGGGGCCTAGAAGCACGGCCAGACCATGGCCGGCTCCTCCCCCCATCAGGGGGAATCGGCGGGGCCTGGCCGGCCTGGGCCGCTCCACAGAGCGGTGTTGCCTGCTCCTCCGGCCGGAAGGAAAAGGGCCGTCTTGGACACAATCAAGAATTTATATGGCTATTTTCCAAAGTCGCATTCAGCATCCTCAGTGGTCAAATAATGTGTCAGTATCTAAAAGTGGCCTCTCATAGGTGCCTGTCCCTTCCAAAACAATTCCAGGGTCCTTACAGGGCACTATTCCATATTCCTTTTTATCTAAAATCCAAACTGCGTTAATCCATTACAATGTGCTACTTGCAACCATTAAGAGACAGATTTCAAAGCTGATAACACCACAGAAATTTTTAGCTCAGTATTTGCTATTAAGTGCATTTTCCAGCCTGTGTTAGCTGTTTGTGATACTCTACTGCCTGAAAACATTCACCCTGGAGATGTTTGTCAATTTAGTTTTCTGTTTGAACACTTATTCAGAAGTCTTCCCTTTGCCTTGATGTCTCAAGCAACAAGTTTACTATGGACAGTCTCCAAGTCAAAGGGAGTAACTGAACACAAGAAAATCATGCACCATGTAATCACAGAATTATTGGAAATTTTCTCCTGTCTCTAATGTATTCCAAATATTCCTTTTGAACAGAGTTCTGCAGAACCCTGAGTAGAAGGGTATCAGGGACCACAAAGTCAATTTCCAATGCAGCATTAGTCTCATTATTGTACTGTGTCTGACACATGGATTAAAAAAAGTGTATCTGTTTCAGCATTCTAGGACTTTAGGAAAAAAAATCTCACATTTGTAGCCTTCTTTTAAATGCTGGTTGGCACTGCAGTGATCTAAGTGTCCAAGCTGAATTCCTCTCAGCTATACCTAACCCAAAGATAAACTCCAAGATCATATTCAGAGCTATCAAATGACTAATGGACACTGAATTCACAAGTGGAAACCTGTGCAGTGTGCAGAGAGTGGGTATCACATTCTGAGTACCACTGTTTTGGAGACGCGAAATCCTCTTCTACTGTGCAGCATTAATTTGAAAGTCAGGTCTCAGGTTGGCTGTGAGCTCAGTTTGTGAAATAGAGAAATGTTTCTGTGCTGACATTCATAATGACACCATGCTGAGCAATGCTGGGGCCTTTGTGCAAGTTCTCAAGAGAATTGCTTTCAGTGACAGAGAGATGACTCCCACTAAGACATGGTACAACCAGAGCAGGATTTTGTTTGCTTTAACAGCACACGCAATTGTTCAGCCAAGAAAGGTGCATTAAGGGCATTGCTTCCAACCCATGGCTTCTTTTCCTGCTGCCTTGCAATGGTCCTCCTACCTTTCTGCAGGCTGAATTCCCTCTGAACTACAAATGTCTGCAGTATCAGCAGCAAGAGGAGCTAAAGCAGTGGGGAACAGAGGCCAATCCTCCAGTGAGGGAGAATGGTAGACAGGCTCAAACCAGAACTTAAACAAAACTCTTCTCTATTTCTTGTGTCTCAACAACAACAAAGAAATCCTCACTGTATAAGAATCCAGTATTCTCTGACTTTATCCACCGTTTCTACATTCACCGTTATATCATTCTGTATCACGTGTTGTATCATCCATATGGAAATCCCAGGAGCTGATATCTCCTGCAATGCTGTACAACCATTTATGGCACTGATAACTCACACACTACAATGCTGCAGCACTGTCATGGCAGCAGGAAAGAGATTAAACATGTAGATTACTAAAGGATGGGGTTATGTCTAGAATCCTCCATCTCTGCGGGAAGGCTTCATGCTCACGTGGCTGGTTTTGGCTCAGTTTTTAAGATCTCATGTTTTCTAGTAGCCTTTCTATTCCACTCCTGCAAAACAAGTTTCAAGACAGTGGGGAAAATTATTTATTGGGCTGCTGGGAGGAAGCTGATTTTCTTTTAGAGTATTTATCAAATTCTTTCAAGTCTCTGTGGTTCAACATATTTAGCTACATCAAAGCCAAAGCATACACTTTTCAGCTATTCATTTTCTGTTAAAATCCACATTCTTGGATGCTGAAATGTTTACTGCACTTTTTCCAAGCTTTGGAGTTAGTGGTCTACTGGCTGTATCAGTACCAAAACTATTTCAGATGACTGCAGTCTGCAAGAATATTTACTGAAATTATGTACTAAGGGAACAGGTTCATTGTTTACACTAGGAAGATTAAATTAAACATTTACAGGAAAGTTCTTTTTATTCCTTCTACCCCTGCAGCCACATTCTCAGTCACACATCAGCTCTCAAAACCTGAATTTACAACATGAAATAAAGCTGGTGTCATCTGCCATCACAGTAAAACACCAGGGTTCACATTGTACTTTTTAGACAATGAAAATGTTCCCTTCCAGGTGTCGAAGTTTCTTCACACCAGGCTTCTAAACCAGAAAACTGCACCCTAGATGCCCATCCTTCTACTCTCAGCTTGTTTCAAACATCTGAGATATATCACCAGATGTCAAGCTGAGACCTAACAGCAGCAAAATATTGCTCAGCACGCTGAGCATGGAATGCAGACCTGCTGTAAATTTCCCCAATGCCATTGATTACTCATTAGTACTCCAGATGATTAGAGAAAGCATGAGCAGGAGCTGCTGGTGGAATCCTTATTCCTCAGGGTTGCTGTACTCAGGTTTGATAGACACATTTCCAAAAGGCTGTGCGTGAAGTAAAAACAAACAACAGTGGGTAAAGCAGAAGATGAGAATCTCAAAGGGAAAGGTTAACCTTGAAAACAGATCCTCACTAAGATTCCTTCCACTCATATCTGGGATCAGCCTCTTATCACATATCTGACTTTCATGTAAGAGTACTTCACCTTCCACATGCTCATGCTGACTGAAATGAGACAGTAAAGTCTATTTTCAGAGGCTACAGAAAACCAGAATGAGCAGATAGCAACTTCCCCACCTTCCTGTTCCCAGAGATTCCAAAAGTCCAAGTCACTAATTACTACTCTGGCTAAAACAGCACAAAAAAAGCTCGAATGTGAAGCCTCTGACAGCTTGAATACACATGTGGCCAAACGAGCACTCAGCACCTTCCAGGCACTGTTGGGTTTTCAGGTTTCTCCTCCTGCTGCCCATGGGTCCCTCTGTGCTGAGGGGTTGCTGTCCCCAGCAATGTCTCTTTCAAAGACAGGCTGGTTACACCGAAGGCTGATATTAACAGAGCTAAACAAGCAGCCTGCTGCACTAATTCACATGCAGCTATCAGATTTACAGCTCCACCTCACAGTTTGGGAAGAGCCAGAATAGTTTCCACCTACTACACCAGAAAAGTAATTCAATTTACTTCAATCCTTTTTACAAATTAGCCTTCAGCTGGCAATTTTCACTGCAAAATTATTATAACAATTTTCTAACTGATTGAGTTCAAGTAATAGCTATTCAATAACATTTTCCAAGTAAGAAGCACACAGATTTGTCAGTTTGCATGTCTAGAAAGGTCTTTACGGGCTATTATGGTATTTCTTACTCTGTGTATGGATTGTGTGCCAGAAAAAAATCCACTTGCTTCGTTTGTTCAATCACAAAGCACCATACTCACCCTCCCCACCATCACTGACAGCCAAAAAACTCCCCACAGCACTGAGAATAGAGGAAATATTTAGTCCCTATACAAGCAGCCACCTCTCATTGTGAAAGGGGTAGACAGGATTTAAAAATAACTCTGGTTAAAGGATTAAACCTCAGTTACCAAGTACAATAAAAGCCTTGAATGTTCCTTCTTTGACCAAAAGGACAAATCAGTCTTGTCACCCAAAAATATGTCAACAATTCAGTGTGATCTGGTCACAAAGACAAAATAAATTATTGCAAAGCAGGTTATTGCTTTGATATTTAATATATGATAGAAAAATATACCTAAACCAACATGCTTCACACCATGTAATAATGAAACCACTCTTGCAGAGTCCTACAGCAAAGCCATAAATCTGCATGAAACCACAATAACTAAAGATGCAAATTGAGAGTTAAACTGGAAAGCAATAAAGTTCTAGTCCATTTAGAGAGTTGTGGATACTCACTGACAACTGACCTTTCTTGTTGGCTGCTGTTTGGCTCTGTCAAACAGAAAAGACAATCTGGGGGGAAAGTGAGTGGTAATTTTCATTCAAAATACATTAATCAAAATTTTTCTACAATACAGGAGACCTATATACCTTTTTCCTATATTTTTGTGGTTGCTGTACAGCTTTGATCTGCTTGTTAAAAGAAAATAGTTATAATAACTTAAGAGCATTAAACTTCTTGGTTCTCCTTTTATTAAAAACTTTTTGTCTATCATGAGAATTCTACTCACCTTCTCCTAATGTGCCTGAAACATTTTTTTTTAATTGGGTTCTTATTCCAGAGGTCTTGACTTGTTCTAGTAATTTGCAAATTCTGCCAATCCCTAGCAACGACTGTGCTGTAAAGTTGTGTATTTCTTTTATCATCAAGTTACATTACAGAAATTTAGTACCATTCAAAACATGTGTTTCATACCTTTCAAAGGTACAACACTAACAACAATGGAGCTATGATATTTTTAAATTCTTTTTCAAAATTTTAGCCGGTTAGAAAAAGTGCACAAAACATTATCTAATTTGACAAAGGCCATTTATCACTAGCTTTATTCAAGAGTCGAAATAATGAATTTGTTAGGTATTATACTAATTATTATTATTTTCTGTAAAAAAGAAAAAAGTATAATATTTCTGTGAATTAAAGTACAGAACAGTGAAGCAACGTGATCAACAGCTCTAACTCCAAGAAATATGCATCAACAATTATCTAAAAATTTGTTAAGAAGCTGATGCAAAAAAACGGTTCCCAAGAGTTTCAGTTAAAAAATTCTGATTTTCAAATTAGATATATGTTCCATTAGGGGTTGCACTAAACCTCCACAGCTTTTGGCTCTGCATATTTTACTGTAATGTAGAATAGAATAAATTATATAACAACCTGTTAGGAGCCAGTGGTGGTAGAACAGCATTAAAAAAATAGATTAGGAAAACATTACTGTATAAGGGTTTGGCATAAAAGGAAGGAAAAAGTCAATAAAAATTACACAAATTGAAAAAGCTTCCAAAGGAATCTGATTTTGTAGCAAAAGCCTTCTCCTGTATTGAGGGGCTGTTTTGGGGTGGAGAGGGGGAGGGTTTGGTTTGAGGTTTGGGGGTTTTTTGTTCTCTCCATCCACAGAGGTAACCACAAATCAATGCAAACTACAAATAACCAGAAATAGCCATACCAATTCCCTCAAGTTGCAAGGCATTTTTTTTCAGAACCATCTCAAGTAATACCAGATATTTGTGAGCAGAGCTGAGTCAGAGCCGTGCAGAACTACGAGCTATGTTCCCCAGGTCTGAGGGCTGGAGATGAGTGAGTTTAGGGACTCCTCTCACCCTCACACCTGAGCAGGGCTGGGCTGTTTCCTGCTCCTGGGTGCAGGAACCCAAACAGGTGACAGGGAAGGCTCTGGCATGTGGCACCTTTTCTCCTGATCCTCTCCTACCCTCAGCATGGGCAGAGCCAGTGCAGGAGCTGCTGCTGATCCCTGGGGTTCCAAACCCTGAACTTTAAATGCCGTTTGTTGGGGGACATAAACAAAATACACCATAAAGTTCACCCCCTTCTCCCATCTCTTCAAAACTCTGCTTCACCAACTTCCAGAGACTGTTTTGCTGTTCCTGCATAGAAAGGCAGATATAACAGTCTAAAGGTCTTTTGAAGAATGGGGAAAGAAAGCCTTTTGAATATCTCTGTAGATAGCAAGAGATTTTTCTCTTCCCAAGAACATGCTGAATATACAATTAAGTGCTAAACAGTGCTACAGACATTGTTATATTCAGAAATGTTCCATAGAGAAAAATCATCTCTTTCACAGGTCTGACAACTGTAAACTCTAATTTTATACAAGAGCTCAACATCTTTGTTCATCACAAAGACAGACTTGTAAGATACACATATTTATAAGTCTGAGCGAAATAGATCATGTTCCTATTCAGAGACCTTGGTACTACTTGCCCATGATACACCACAATTTCATGTGTAAATAAACCACATGTTAACTGTGTTACATTATCTATATTCCCTGATTTGTTGGTTTTTCTAGATTAGAAATGATCACAGAGTTCTTAGGTTCTGTCAGAAAAAACAAAACAGTTTAAGTGAGGCCAGTGCCCGCAGTTAATCTAATGTGGCACCCTAGCTGTCATTTTGTCCAATAAGTCAGAGACAAGGAATCATAAGATGTATTGTGATTTTAGTTACTAATTTATATTTATACCTGGAAGTAGATATAAACCCTTTTCCTTTTCACATTTTTAAAAGTTTATTATTTATTCTTTTTTAAACCAGATACATATAAGTAATCTAACTTGTAAGAACAGAAATACAAGGTCAAACCAAAGATCCCTCCAGTTCAATACTCCAGCAGCTGCTAACAGCAGATGACTGAGGAAGCTTGTGAGAACATGACAAGTACCCAGGGATAGAATGTACAGTGTTCTGGGAGAATGTTCTACAATTCAGAGATTCAGGGGTCAAGAACTTCTTGAAGAGAAGTAATTTTTTTTTAATACAGTGAGCCTCAGTAATTTGAATTTGTTACCTACTTGTCCAACTGCTTTTGAACCCACACAGATTTTATTATCTACACATAATGCATTGGATCAAAAAATTCCACAGCTTAACTTCATACTGTGTGAGGAACTGTTTGCTTTAATCATACTAAGCCAACCACTTGCTGAGTTTGATGACTCTTAATTCTCATATGGAAGAGACAACTCCCTCCTGTTCTCTTTCTCCAGCTAATTCATACTTTCTCTCTGTTTTCTTTTTCTCAGCCTAAAAGCTCCTAGCATGAGTTACTCAAAAACAACAGTTCCATTCTGCTGATTATCATGCAGCATTCTTTTCTAGATCTTCTTCAGTTCTACAACACCCCGAGACAAAGAACAAATCAACAGACAATATGAGATGCCCATGAAAGAGATAATCATGTTCTTTATTTTCCGCTCTCTATCAATTTCCTAACATTCTGTCTGTCTTTCTGGATTTGAACCACTGTCATCCAATATTTCCATAAGCCATGAGAAATACCAAGACCTTGTTTCAGAACCTGCAATTTTGTTTATAAATCTAGGGTTGTCCAGGATACCTGGAATGAATGTGGGGGAAACCATGACATTTTACTCAGCTACACACTTTTTACATCATTATCGATCAGACTTCAAATGTGCTTTGCTGGTGCATTTGCCAGCATTTCATAGTAAATACATTGATCACACTTTGGCTTCCTGGAAAAGTAGTTCTGCTCTGAATGAAATACAGGACTAACAAAAGCAGTTTTTCTTTACTCATGGTTTTACATCTGTGTGCAAATGGTTCCCCAGCCAGCACAGCCAATGCTAAACTGCACAAGATGTGAGAGGCAAGTTGAAATCAGTGTGTTGCTACCAGGGGCTGTACTGCAGCATCTCCTTTGTGGGATCAAAGTCCCTCTACCGGACAGTCCAATTCCATAAAAGACATGGACATTTTGAGTGCATGGCAAGTTACTTAATCTTGAAAAAAAATTAGTAAAATAATTTCTTAGTCTTGTAAATTCAATAGTTTGCAGTTTTGGACAGTCTTGAAGTCCTTCAAAACTTGCTTTAACCTTGGCAGGGTATCTGTGCAGAGTTAATTATAAGCAATAAAATGAACTATATTTTATATACTGGGTTATTTAAATGTACACTAATATTTAACGTATAAAATAGATGTTGAAACATATTTTGGCCAATAACTGTATCGAACTCAATAGAATCCAATGCCAAATTAGATTAGCATCAGTTAACAATCCCTTGCTTTTCAGACAGAGAAAATATCAACAAATGCAAATGCTTTATTTTATTTTCACCCCATAAACAGTAATTTTATAGTATCTATTAAGCATTAAAAGTAAACACAATCACAACTCTGGAATTTCCAGAAACATGCAGAACTCATTTAGGCAGCTCCTGAGCAGAAAAAGTGCCATATTACTAAGCAGTTTACATTTTTATGTATTCCTTCGGGAATTTTCTGTACAAGCTTATGTTATCAGAGTGGCAATTCCCATCTTTTGTTTTGTCTCTAACAACCTGCCAGGATAATTAAACTCACAACTCAGCATGTCTCAGTGCCTGCAGAATCTTCTGGACAGACATCAGAGGACTGGCATGGAAGCAACTCATGTCTCTTTAACGAAGAGGAGAAAATCTCCAGCACAAGATGTCCAGTTAATTCAGTCTCAAAGGCAGAAACAAACACCAGCCACAAAAAAATGAACCAAAGCAGAAAAGAGCACATGTCCCCCTGCCCCAGAAAAGGAGGTGGTCTGCTAAGCAGATCAATTCTATTCTATTTGACCTGCCCAAGTGCCAAGTGCAAATCCTCAACAGAAATGCCAAAGAAAATCTCTGCAGCCTTCATTTCAAGCCCCTTGGTCCTCCCAGAAGTGGCCCCCAGCACATGAAAAAGATGACTACACAACTCTTGCAGATCTCTGTTGCTATTTCAGCACGTTCCCAGTGTCCCTCCCAATACACCACCTGCACAAATGACAGAAGTTTAACCTAGGAACCACTTTAGACACTGGAATCTCCCATTAGCAGTGTCAGGTAATCATGAACCTCTGTCACTTGAGAAGTCTCACAGTCTCTCATCTGGTCTAAGCTCTGGTCTATTTCTAGGCACAAGAAAACTCTTAAACCATGGGTTCCTCCCTTGCAAGGCCCATTTTGTCAAATATTCTCAGAAAATAAAAATTTGGCTGGAGAAAGGGAGTTTTATATAGATAATCAGCGCAAGAGGAAGGAAACATTTGGGAGCTGTTTTGCCAGCATGTGTCTCTGTTCAACAGCCCCTTGAAGATACTCAGGAAAGAGGGGATCTATTTTCACTACTTCTATCAGACTCATTTAAGGATGTGTTTTGACTCAGTTCTTTCTCACTTAGGTCATTCTCCAGGAATAAATTGACTGGATTTTCAAGTTTTTCTTGAAGAGACTTGTTCAAACTGTTTTGTTCTGCATAATTACTCATAGTCATCATCTAAGAACTGGCCCAGCTGACCCCTTGAGCTTCTCCTAGGCACTTCAGAGTGTCTATTTTAGGTAGCTCCCACTGAGATTGTATTGGCTTTTGCAAATTACACAAGTGGAACTCAATATTTACTAGATATTTTATAGAAATACTATTTCTTAATTCAAGACTAGGTATTCTTCTGGCACTAACCAATGACACAACAGTGAGGGACCAGACAGGTTTGTCATTCACTGCTAAAAACAAGGACAATTCAACCCCCTCTTCCCCCATCTGAAGGGGAAATGTGCAGCTGAATTGTTGGGAGGATGATCTTCATCCAGTGCAAAAAGATTCTCAAGACATTTACATTAAGTAGGTCCATTATAAGGGGAATGAATTTGGAAGCCAGAAAACTCAGCCTTGTTATAGAATCTGAACTAGATATTAGGAAGTTAAACAGAACACTAAGGAGCCTTTTTTGTGCATTTGGGTTTTTTTTTTTTTTAAACAGAAGAAGACTAAAGCCACTAAGAAGTTTGAGCAGCTATATATTGATCAAAACTCTCATGCGTGGTGGTGAGAAAGTCTGTAAGATTATCCTTTCCCATATTACTGCTCAAAACTTTATTTAATGCATATACTCACAAGAACTTATGGAAGAACTGGTGGAAATAGAAGGTCTATTCAGGATAATCTTCTACTGTTTGACATTGTCCAGGACCCACCATCAAAAAGTAGGCATAAATAAAGTTATTATAAGCTCCATTTGCATTTGCTTCATTCTGGGATCCAAACATCCCACTACAAACTACAGGGTGTAAGTGACTGTGTGTCTCCACAAAGCTGTTACATTTCACAGATTCTTTCCCAAACCAGGCATATCAGTTTGAATGGAACAGTAAACACCAGCTCTGGGGCCCAGACTGGGCATCCAGGCTGAGGCAGGAATTGGAGTACTGTCCTGAAGTGACTTTTTCATACTTGTATCCCCACTTGTCTCTTCTGTTTATGCTGTATGTTAAGTTCTGTACTCTCGGATCCCAGGCTGATAGCCTACCGAGAATTGCAGGTAAAGTCCTTTTCTCCAAGCCCCGTGCCAGAAGGAAGAGTCAGGATGCGTCGATTTCTTTATCATAATTGTTTATTCATTCGATGTTCCAAAATATTTTCTCTTCGGCCGGCGTAGGTATCACCTACACCGCTGCCCAAGGCTATCTGCCCTGCTCATGGGCGGTCGTAATCTTTTATACTAACCGTTACGTCCTAATTGTTTTTACTATTGTACCAATATCTACCACCTTTATTAAACTGTGCACCTTTACATTAAACCAATAAAAAATGCCACCACCTCACCCAAAGATGGAGGACAAGAAGAAGAAGAAGAAAGACAAGGGACACACCCAAATCCCTCCATCTTGTCTCCTTGAGCCTCCTTTGTGAACCCCCAAAATCCACTTTAATAAACAAAAATAAGTTACTTAAAATCCTAATCATACACTTGTGACTTGTAATTCTTCATATAACGTTGGCAATCGCTCCCAAGGGCTAAAATCAAGGACACTGGCATTTTCATCACTATACCAGGGTCTCAGGACCCCCTCCTGGGGTCTCGGACTGCCCGGGACATCTAAAGGGATGTCCTGGGTTCCGACACTGTACCTTTAAGACTAAGTAACCCCTGATAAGTAACAGCTGTGTTAATTAACCAGTACAGCCTTGCCCCTGATGAGTAACAGCTATAGCCAATAAGGATGAGGGAGATTAAAGAGGGATAGCTGGTAAGGGGAGAATGGTCATGGAGGAGCAACCTTGAGGAGCATGAAGCAGAGACTCATGAAGCAGGATCCTGGAGAGAGAGAATCACTGCTGTGAGACTAGTTCTAAGAGTGAAAGGGGAGAAAGGAGATGTGCAGAGTTTGTTTTGAAAACAGCATTCCCTCCTCTGCATTCCTTGTAGCAGCGCGTTTTCTATTTTTTATTTATTGTTAATATTAATTTGTTATGTAATGGTTTAGTCCATGTTCCCCCTATCCCTTCCCCCTAATGGTTTCCCCCTGCACTTGTTTGTGCAGCACCTGTGCCTGTCAATCTCTGGAAAGGACTCTCCCCTCTTTCTGGAAGGATCGGGAAAAGTCAGTCCCTGATTGGAACAGGCTGGGAAATCCCCCACCCCTTGTTTTCTATTCGTTGTCTGTGTGCCATCCCCTTTTTCCCGATTGGTTTTCCTTTGTGTACGCCCCTTTTCCTGGTCCCTTATAATCAATTACCCGGTCCCCATTAGCCACTTCGTCGACTGCCTGCATGGTGAGCAGGTGACAATAAACTCCATCCTACCACGAAGTCTCCTTTTCCTACCTTCGTCGAAGCCTCAGCAACAGCTCTCGTGTAGCTCCTGACCCACTGGGGGGTGGTTGCCGGTCCACCTGCGACTGCCTAACCGGAGCCGAAATGATTCCCAGCCAGGGCAGCTGGGACTAGCTGGGAAGTCATTCCCAGCAGGCAGAGGGAACCGATTTTATTCCTGCTCCTGGACTGTGCTCATCTGAGATCTGTCCTGGACTGAAAACACAGAGAGACATCTGGGTCTCACGCCTGTGCCCCCCAGGGCCCAAGACGGCATTTTTCTAGCACCAGAGGAACTGATAAGAGACTGAGTGAGCTGAGCTCCCACAGCAAGGACTTTCTGAATTTACCATCTCACTTCAGAGCAACGAGACATCTTATTGTTTCATATTATTCATTCTTTATGCTTGTGGACACTTTATTTGTCAAATAAATAGCTTTTCCCACTTTCCTCCAAGGAAGTTCTTTTTTTCCAGACCGGTTGGGGGAGGGGCCTTTTAGGTTTGCTTCCCAGAGGGACCCCATTCAGGGGTTCTCTCACAAATTTGCCCTGAATCAGGACAAGTACCTAGAACCAAGGTGGGTAACAGGTAGCCTCAATTAGCACCTAATGACTTCTTCTGTAATGGACATGAAGAAGTTCCAGTGTCCTCGACAATTTAATGAATGTTTTCCTCAAGAGATAAAAAGGATTGCAGATTTTACACCCAGAAAATGGGATGTAGCTCTTTTCTCTAAACTAGTATCATGTGCCAGGAGATTCTTACTAAAAAGTTTTAAAACCCAACAGATTCCTTATTTCATTATTTCCAGCAAGACATCATTATTTCTACTGCTCTCCAGGGTAAACCTCACTTAAGCTTGGCCCATTTAATATAATAGAAGAATAACCAGAAATCAAATAGAATTTTGTCTGTGACTTGCTCAACAGTGTTAAAGTAACTCAGAGTGCTTTGGCGGCAAATTGCCATCTGCCCTAAGTGTGTCCCAAAGGCTCTGTGAAGTGATAATTGTTTTTTCAGTGTTCTGAACTTCTTTTAAAAGTCTTTCATCCCTTAATTCACAAACAGTAGTAGGAGTCAGAAAAAGTATCTTGTAAATAGCTGTACAGTTAGATCACCTGCATGTGTCACATTCCCAGCAACTCCTCAGTAATAACAGGACAGAAAGGAAATAAAATAACATGGAACAAATTCTCACTCCCAACAGGATGAAAGTTTAAGAACAGGGGAAGACCAATTCTGATTTCAAGAACTATATACTAACAACACCTAAAATAAAAGATAAACTCAAGTTCTCTTACAGCGAGGCACACCCATTAAAGATGCATGGGTCAGCATTTGTACAATTGTATTTTTAAAAATATTTTAGGCTAAAGTAATAACAAATATTTTCTTTCTTTCAATCTTGAAGAGGTCTTTTTGAAGATCAAAGGATATGAAGTGAATTAATTTTGATAATCAGCTATGTTTGATATTTTGCTGATTTAAACTGTATTTTCCAAAAAAAAAAAAAAAAAAAAAAAAAACCAACAGATTTTTATATAGGCAAGTGTAAGAAAAGCAACAAAATGGTGTTTTGGTTATGAAAAAGAGAGAAGATATGAAAGTTTTGGGGTTTTTTGAGGGGCATTTCTTTGTAAATATGACCTTAATTTCAGGGAAATAGCTGGTCTTGAGCATAAAGATTCCCCTCATCTTTTAAAGCAGCCATAAGACATTTTCTGAACACTTGTCAGGAATTCCTGCTGGTTGCCCATTTGAAATCCTGCAGGTTTCTACTGCATCCTTACACAGGGACTATTTTGAAGCTCTAATTAGAATAAAGAAGGTCTTGATTCAGTGGAGTGCTGAAGCCACCAAGTGATCATAATGTTAGATTTAACCTTTCCCACGAGGTGCATCTTCTGGCGATGAAATAGAAAATGTAGCAACATTTATTATGTTCTATTCATTACTCAAACATATTGTACAATAGTTTAGTTGATAAAATAGCAGTGGGGAAAAAAAAATCTTTAGTATCAGCCCCTTCATTAGTGCACAGCTCTGTGCACTACAACATCAAGGGACTAATGCCTTTCATTGGAATACAAAACCAAACAAAGGAACTGCTTTCACCCCAAAATATCACACACTGAGGATGACAGGCAGTCCATAATGTATAACTGTGTCTTGGGTTAGGTAACTAAAATATGTGTATTTTATTTCATCTGTTGAAAGCAGTTTTTTTCTTTATCTCTTATAACTCCGGGGGGGGGGGGGGAGGGTGGATGCCGTCTGATAATGGGCCAGCCATTAAAGCCAGGTGGGGAAGTGTTTCTTATCTCTTATCTTCTCCATCCTCCAGGGAGATATCTTCTGCTAATGGGCCATTAAGGCTCACCAATGACATGACACATTACATCATCCCATTGTGAGATGCTCCACCCAGTGTGGGGGGAGCCAACTGTTCCTACCTGGATAAAAACTGAGACTCAGGAACAGCTGGCAATTCTGGGAATCTCCAGGAATCTGGCTTCTCCACTGGGCTCCAGGAGGAAGACCAGACCCATCTCACCACCACTGGACTATTTTCTACCAGATCATCTCTACTCCACAGAACTACATCTGTTACTCCAGGAGGATTTATTTGGACTGCTTCCAACACCCTGACCAACAGGATGTAAGGTCGTATCCCTGACCCTGTCAGGATTTTCCAGGACTTTTGTTTGCTTGCTTGCTTTTCTTTGTATTACTACATTTGTATTTTCTTTTTTTTTTAATATTCCTAGTAAAGAACTGTTACTTCTATTCCCATGTCTTTGCCTGAAAGCTCCTAATTGCAAAATTACAATAATTTGGAGGGAAGGGGGTTTACGTTCTCCATTCCAAGGGAAGCTCTAGTTTTCCCTGGCAGACAACTGTCTTTCAAAACCAAGACAAACTTCTACACACCAGGGTCCAAAACAGCACTTTAGGGAAAAAAATAGTGTAAATAAGGACTTGCTGAACCCAGTCTCAAGAACACAATACCACTGCTTTACAAACATTTTTGCATTTCAGAATTATATAAACCAAGTGTATTTACCAAACTTATCCATGAGTGTGTTCTCTCAGTCACCTAACAGACTGAGCATTTTCATATGCAAGGATTAACAGAATATCTACAGAATATCTTGTAACGAACTGCTTACTGAATGAAGTCCACTGGGGATAAAAATGGAGATATATGCCCTGTTTTGCATTTTAATCTTGATTGAGTCTGAAGACTTCTGAAAACTCCACACATTAAAAAAAATAAAATTACTATAAATTGCAGTGAAAGATTAGTTCTGTGTCCTAGTGCCAGAGCCTCTTGGCTTTGTCAGTATGTGCCACATTTGCATTTGCTGCATTTTTAGTCATTTTCTCCCATCAAACACTGTACAGTAACAGCATCCCAAGGGTTATTCTGTGATGGAATCCACAGGAAATACGCCAACCCGACTTTTTTGATGAAGCACATCTATTGATATTAAATGCTCAGTATTAGATTAAACCAAAACCACCAGCCACATACCAGGCCAATTGTTAATTTGTTCTCAGCTGGAGCCTTCATCAAGAGCTATTTGTCTGATAGAACTGGGTGCCTTTCAAATGCATTCTTGCATCTTTTGAAATGTTGAATTTTGTGATGTTTGCCTGCATGCTTGTTCAGCGAGTATAATGACCATGGAGCTGCCTCTTGTACACTTTAAAGTCTGACTTTGCTTTCCAAAACAATTTGTAACTGTTGTCTCCATTGAAAGTTTTTAGGAGAGGAACACTCCACTACATAAGATCAGCTATCATTATTTTGTTCTTTTGCATTTAGTTATTTTCATTTTTATTATCTTCAAAAAGCCAGATGATACAGCTTCATATGCATTCCCATTCTGAAATGTCCATTTTATTTTCTCCAGCAATGCTACTTTCAGTTAACAAGTAAAGTGTAAATGAGATGAGCTCACAAACAATTGAAAAAAGTTACTGCTCTTCTCAAAATAATTAAAATTTTATAGAAGGCAATAAAGGTTTGCCAAAGCAAAAGTATGCAATTTTGATAAATTTCTTTGCAGAAAGTGAGAAACTCTCTCATATATATATATATACACACACACACACAAAGATCTTGCCTGAAGCTACTTATTTCCATTGTTAATTACAAAACTTACTGTGGAAAGCAAGGAATGGTATCTAGCTCGTAAAAATGCTTAGTAATTGTTAAGAATTGAGAAAAGAACTCATCTAATTTGATATATCTCTCAATTAGTGTTGTGTTATTTTTGAGCATTATGTTTACTGTGCAGAATTTCTCCACAAGGAATCAGATAATACACATCAGTTATCATTTTGCTTTGCTACATGTATGTAACAGTGTTACATTGTGAAAGAAAAAATAGTACCTTGCAGCTCCAGGGGAAAACAAGAGCAATCAATTAAAAATAAAAATCAAGGAGGACAACATCTATTCAAAGAAGTCAATCTTTCTACTCATTTTGACCTCATTCACAGGGATTTTCATTTTGCTTTCTAAAGTCCATAATTTCAACACACTTTGAAACAAAGTCAGGTACTTGTCATAAGCTCATTTTTAACGTGGTCATTAATGGTTATATCAAACCTCAGTGAAGCTTCAGGCTTCTGCAAGCAGATAAAATCTGGTGTACAAAACAGAATAATTATAAATTGCAAGATTTTAACTACATGCTCTTCAGTCACCTCTATGAACTTGCACAGAGGATTTTCAGCTTTTATTAACAAGTAAATTTCCACAGCCATCTCACCACTCTTCAGTGCAAGAGTAACATTTATATTCCCTTTCTGAAATCACAGCAGGTGAGCAACATAAAACAAAGTGAAGGCCAGTGAAAAATATTAACTGCCTGTGATTCAGGAAGTTAACACACTTGTAAGTAGATTAATCAAAAATAGCTCAAACATTATCATCCTCAGCTGCCCACACTACCCCTCTCCAGGATTACTTCCAATCCACCAGGAACAACAAGCAATGCCAACTGGAGCAACTCAGTTGTTAATCTAACACATAATCATGAACTGAAGCTGGCACAGGCTGGCATTAACATCCATAAGATATGCCCCAAATCCACTTCTTTTCAAAACAGTTCTTTAGAGAAGTTTTCAATAAGGAAACAAACATTGCAGCAACTCTCAAATGCCAAAGGACAATGCAAACTGCAGAGCAAAACACCTGCAAACCCACAAAAACTCATCCAGGAACTCTCAGGAGGCAGCATCTCTACCCCTCTAATCTCAGCTCCAAGGGCAAGGATGGACTCTCAAGTGAGCACACAGCAGAACCACTCACACTTACCTGCACTGCAGAGAGGAGATGGAGCAGCTCCAGCAAGAGCCCAGATGCTCTGGCAAACCCAGGAGGATGAGGCAGAGTCAAGCCAGGAGCTGGAAATATGTTTGGACCCTGATCCCAGAGTGCATGGGCTTGGTTAGGTTGGGTTGGGCTGGGATGCCAATGCCCCAACTGGGGCAGGTCAGGACTATCAACACCTGCCAGTGCTTTCAAGCCCTCACTGGGATTCTTTATTTCCCAAAGCAATCTCCATTTCATTTCAGAGTGAACCAGCAGTTCATAAATAGTGCCTAAGCAGTCTCCCCATGCCACACCATCACATAACTGGCATCTGCTCCAGCTGAAGTTTTTCTGTCTGCAGCCCATGAGGAAAGGGACTGCAGCATAACCCACCCTGGGAAGGACAAGATCAAAATACACAATCTTTTTCCAGAGCAGATAAAAGACAAATAATATTCTGTGGTCATGTCAGCATTCAAAGCCAGGTGGAGATAAGCATTACTAAGGAATTGCAAAATGAGTCAGAAAATAGAAGCTGGAAAAGGGTTAGATCTTAGCCCTGGCATTAAATTAATTGGCTCTTCCCCCACCCACTTATAATATCTAAGTTGTACAGAATCAATTTACTTTCCTCCAAAGACCAATCTCAACCAAATTTCTTAATAATCACAATAAGAGAAGGAGAAGAGGGAAGTAAAACCAAAATGATGCTACTTAAAAACAATCAGTATGGGTTTTTTTCTTGAATAATTCAGAATTGGAATTCCCTGTCTTAAAACTTAAATTAAACCAAGAAATATACAGTTTAAAAAAAAAATTAGACATTTCAAAGAATGAGACTATCTCCATAATTACATAATATTTTCCCTTTATCTTAAAAAGGAGTGAGGATTGTATTACAAGGTACAGGTCAACAATTAATGAACAAGATGAAGGATAAATGTTTTTAGAGAGACTCAGGTAGCCATCTGCAAGAGGAGAAAAAAGGAAATGGTAAGCCTCTTAACCTTTGCTGTTTTAGCTCACAATTAATCCGGTAGGAGATGAGACCCATAATCCTTTTATGAGTTTTATCAGAAATAATAAGCCAACAAATTTACAAAATGCATATGCAAACCAGTGTATCCTAAGCTTATTAAGGATGAAGCAATCCCACAAAAGAAGGTCATAACTGAAACATCCTGTAACAGATGCTTAGAGAAAGGATGTGAGAAACAGGGCAAGTAAAGAACAACCCTTTCCTTGCTCATCCCTCCCAGGTACAATCCATAATTTCAGAACTCCTGTGCTAGAGGTTGCATTTAGAAAATTATTTTCAGCTGCTCCCTCTGGACCATTTTTCCATAAGGGCTGCGTATAATCCTTTTTTGAACCCATTTATAATTTGGCTTCTGCAATGCCCAGTGTAAAGTCTTCCATCATTTATTTACACATTGCATGAAAAAAACCCTTGTGTTTTCTTAAGCTTCCACATGACAGATTTATTGAGGTAGAGATTAGGTCTTAAAACAGCGGATGGTTTAAATGGCAAAAGTGCTAGACACAAGAATACTTAGGAATAATCAATACCACCTGTGCCAAAAGAATAATTGAATTGCAGTAGTTTGCCTAAAGACAGAAAAATGGGACAACATTATAGCAGTCATCAGGAAAATAAAAAGCTGTTGAAAAGAGGAATGGAATTATCTGCTCCTCATGGCCACAGTAAATAAGCAATAGGTTAAAATGGCATAAGGAAGCTCCAAGCTGGATATTAGAGGAAAAAAACATCATTCTAATAGCCAGGCTAATCCAAAGGGCTGCTCTGATAGTTTCTCTGGTAGCAAACCAGAGGAGAACCTTTCTGAAATGACACAGATCTGTTCAGCTTGTTTTAGCAAGGAGAGCTGCACTAAATGACCTCCTGATGTCCCTTCCAGTGCAGTACTACACAGTCACAAAGAAAGGACGTCCATACACATCTGGTTCAGTGCTTCATTTCACTCCCCCAGAGTCGTGCTCAGTTGCTGACTTTATGTCAGCAGTGAATACTCAATTTTTGGAGCCACTCACACACCCCCAGCATTGGGAGGACCTGAAGCACAGTAGAGCACAGCCAGTGAGGGTGCACAGAATCCATCGTGGGATTTGCACAGTTCCAGAGCTGTTGCCTCTGCTTTAGCACATAACCACAGTCAGGCTGCTCCTGCACCGGGCAGTTCCCAGACACTGCAGCAGCACCTGCTGCAATCCCCTTCTCTGTACTCCCTAAGTTCCAAATACGAGCTTGAGAGCAGTAATCTGGCTTTCTACAGGTAGGATAGCTTTTCCTTCTGGACGGCATCACACTGGTCATGATAAAAACTACAGTTCTCAGGGAGAAAAAAAATCATCTAAAACTAAAGACCCAGTGGCCATCTAAATCCAAATTCCATGTTTTCCTGCAAGGAATGGAAATTGCTGAAACTGTCTGTTTAACACAATATGCAGTAAGAATGTAGCTTTGGGGTTTAGCCTTTCTAGCTACATATAGTGAAGAGAATCAGATAATTCTGTATAAAACAGAATTCAGTTTAAATGGATAAATATAGGTAAAGTTGTTTGCTCATAATAAAAGAATGTGTTTAATCCAAACACCTTGTTTTGCTGTTCATTCCTGACCATATTTCACATCAAGGTATCTCAGAGGCCAAAATTATTTACAGAGTTAGTTAACTGTAAATATCTTATCTTGTTGGTATGAATCAGAGATATAACAAAACATCAGCTGCTACTTAAAGTGCTTGGCAGGAGAGTTCATCTCATATTTATGTGCAAGCATAAACTTTGTGTGTCCTGATATATAATTGCAGTAACAATTCAATTGAATTTATCACTGCAAAGCTACAGATAGAAGTGTGCAGCAAATCTCATCGTTTTCATAATAAATGTTCTATATGTTTTCCAAATTGTTAGTATTTTTCCAAATCTTCCAAGCTTGGAAAATACATTTAAAATTTTGTTATAAGAATCTTGAAAGGATTGAAATTCAAGTCAAAGAACTTAGAATAATTGAATTGATTCCCTCTGCTTGCTGGAAAGTGGCCTTCAGCTAGTCCCGGCTGCCCTGGCTGGGAATCGTTTCAGCTCCGGTTAGGCAGTCGCAGGCGGACCGGCAACCACCCCCCGATGGGTCAGGAGCTACACGAGAGCTGTTGGTGAGGCTACAACGAAGGTAGGAAAAGGAGACTTCGTGGCTGTGCTACATGTTGGCTTTTATTGACCCTCTGCACCTGCACAGCATGCAGGCAAGCCCACGAAGTGAAGTAGAGGGGCGGGGTAATTGATTATAAGAGACCAGGAGAAAGGGCGTACACAAGAAGGAAAACCAATCAGGGGAGTGGGGATGGCACACAGACAACGAATGGAAAACAAGGGGTGGGGGATTTCCCAGCCTGTTCCAATCAGGGACTGACTTCTCCTGATCTTTCCAGAAAGAGGGGAGAGTCCTTCCCAGAGATTGACAGGCACAGGTGCTGCACAAACAAGTGCAGGGGGAAACCATTAGGGGGAAGGGATAGGGGGAACATGGACTAAACCATTACATAACAAATTAATATTAACAATAAATAAAAAAATAGAAAACGCGCCGCTACAAATAATCTGAATAATAAACCTTTAAATATAGTATATTCTGAGAACAGTTTTTCTTACCTTGCCACTGAGAGAGAGAAAACACGCTCAGAGGGCTGGAGCACCTCTCCTGTGAAGACAGGCTGAGAAGGGAGGTTGCTCATCCTGGGGAAGAGAAAACCCCAGGGAGACCTCAGAGCCCCTTCCAGTACCCATAGGAGCTCCAGGAGAGCTGGGGAGGGACTGGGGACAGGGCAGGGAGTGACAGGACACAGAGAATGGCTTCAAACTGAAAAGGGGCAGGGTTAGACAAGATTTAGGAATAAAATCTTTGCTGTGGAGGTTGTGAGAGGCACTGGCTGCCCAGAGAAGCTGGGGATGTCTCAGAGTTCCAGGCCAGGTTGGATGGAGGGCACTGAGTAACCTGATCAGTCAGAAGAGATAAAAGGGAACTTGAAAAGGACATTCAGGGCAGTTCCTGAAACTGCTTCATATTGCCTATGACAGAAGCAATCCCGCCTTCTCCCAGAGCCAGCTGCCTGTTCCAGCCCTGTCACTGCCACCTTCCTTCTGCCAGCACAAGAATTTATAGGACATTCCCCCTCCTCCTCCCAATTACCTGCACCAGGGAACAAATCCAGCCTAAAGCTCTCCCACCAAAAAGCACCCCTGGCCTTCCCCCCTGTCCCCAGAAAAGAAAAGGCTGATTGACTTCAGGCAGAGTCCAGCCTGGCTGCTGAGCACCACATCTGTGCTCCCACAACAGGGACACAGAGAAGAACAATACACCCTGCACAGTGTGAAATCCTGGCATGGAGAAATCATCCCTCTCTACACACAGAAACCCCAAACACTGAACCTGAGCAGAGCTTCTGCAGAAACAGCAGCTCTGAGGCAATGAATATCCATTCACTTCTGCAATGTCCTCAATATCTCGTCTACCAGCTGTATGTTTATTCATTCTACATTGCTTCGTTTGTTATTTTCCTTTATTCCATTTCCTATTTCAGTCTCCTCATTAATTTTTATGCACTTTTATTTTCATTTGTATACTTTTCATCACTTCAATATCCTTATATTTCAGCAGTCCAATTAGCTACTTCCATATCTTAATCACACCGAGACTCCTTATTCAGCTATAAATATAATTTTATTACTGCTGTTTTAATGACTAAGTGTAATAATAACTATTTTATATAAAACAATTTCTCTTAAAACTTTCCCCATTTCCTTCACTTGTCTATAATTCATTTCATGTCTCATCATCCTTTCCATTTTGTTCAGTAGATCCTATATCATCCCAATGTTTCCTGTATTGGAAGCTAATTACCTGGGGAGGTGTAAACTTTAACTGGTTCATCATAAACATAAGGAGCAAATATTGAAACATTTTCTCCACACTTATCAGACTGTCCTAAACTTGCTGAATGAACCCAAACCTGAACACAGAGAGTATCTCTACATTAAGAGGAATAGTCTTTCAATTAACATGAACGCACAGCCTAGATGGGCATTATGAATATAATAAACAGCTCTGTTCTGAATATCATCAATAAAAAATGTCTCAGTAATATATGAAACCATTACTTCTGAACTGAAAATCCAGCATTATTCTCATCTTTAATTTCAGAAAGACCATATACTTGCAGTAAAATAGTTAATATTTATTATGTTTATTCATTTAGTAACATTCCATCTTCTAAAATCCCCATTATTTCAAGCAGATCATTAACTTCTGAGATGCTGATGCTTCTAACTGTCAAATAAACCGCAATGAAAGTCTCCAAGTCAAAACTGATTGATCCAATTCCTCACAAACCATAAAAATTTCTTCCATTCTAATTATCCCCATTCTGTGAGCTGGAAGATTTGTCTGTGGCATGAAGGTGCAGGTGAGAGCAAGATCTTCTGCTGGAAACACAGAAATGTTCATTCCATGTTACCCTGGAGATGGAAACAAAGAGGATTTTAGGTCATTTCATGCAGCCCATTCAGAATAAAATCACCATTATTCAGTGTCAATTTCTCTCCAGCTGCTACACTTTTTAACTTTGGTTTTATGAGGGAAGAATTAAAAGCATTAAAGGAAGTACCAAGTTATGCAATTTTAACAGTCTGCGTCCAAGTAGCCACATTTATTTATAAAGCCCCAACACACTGAACTCCTTCACAGGGGGGTGCAGGAACTTTTTGTAATTTTTTTTTAAATTTAAATTTAAATTCATTCCTTTCCCAGTCTACTGGTCCTGTGTGCTGAGGTGGCTGTGGTTGTTCAGTGTCACACTTTTAGCAGTTTATTCCCTGCAAGAGGTTAAAGCTAAGCCCTTGTGACTTCTGTACTGATGAAACCTACTGCTAAGCTGTCTCTGCTTATAAAACAAATCTTCCTGTACAGATACATTCAATTCCTCTTGATATTTTGTCATCTTTCATCAATATTTCATCAATAGAGGCCTATTTCTGTAGGGGATAGTATCTTTAGGTATCTTCTTACCCAAAATGGACACCTAAATATGTTATTATATATTACACTGTGTTATTTTAAGACAAGCCAGGTGGGCATAAAACTTACTGGTGCATTTTAGACTAGTAAGCATAAAATCTTGATAAACCAGATAGAATTGTATTAATATCACTGTCAGTTTCTATCAGCTGAACATGTGATTGTGTTTTACAAACCCAAAATTTGGTTGCCATCCCCAAAGAATACCAGAAAATGGTATTGTCAAGTGTATGTTTCCTAAAATCAAATTCAGTAAATCCTATCACAGATTTAAGATATAAATTGATAATGTAATTATCTATATCTGATAGCTTGTACAATAGATCACCTGCAGGTCTAGTAGCCATGGAACAGTTCCCTTTCACTGGTAAATAGTGTAACTTTATCTGCTGCTGAGACAGTTTGATTTAATTTTCACAGAAAAACAAGCTCATGCTTGTTTACACTATGTTAATTGGCATTCCTAATCACTACTGATGTCTACTTTTTAAAATGCTCTTCTACTTTCCACTGAAGTGTACCATTAAATATTTTAATTTAGAAATTCATGGTATACAAGGTTTTCTGCCTATTACAAAAAAATTTAGCATTGATATCAAGATATGATACTTAAAAGTTGCTCAAATCTGTTTCAATAACAGTTTTTAAAACCACTGTTGTTAAAAAATGAGAGATGCATTATTTTACAGATTTTTTCTTCACTTTGGTGGTCTTCTCATCCATCAGACAGAAGTGTCCCCCTCCAGCCTTATTAGGAAACTTTACTGTCTTAACCTATTATCAGTACAATAACATTTGTCTTGATTTGATACCTTCTATTACTCTTGCATGTTTGGATAGATCTGGTTTTTTTAACAATACACAATCCATTTCCTTTTTACTATCATCACTCTTCCTGTATTCTCTAGAGACTTTTCTCATGTTTCAAATTCAAGTAGCTGGCAAGATGCTGTCAAAAACTGGATGTTTCAGGATTGTCTCAAAACCTTTTGAGACATAAAAATATAATTTTTTTCATGCTGTTTTGAACTGTGAAGAATTACAAGTCAAAATTTAAAATTTCCAGAGTGAAATGCTTGTTCTGTTCATCAAAGGTTCTCTGTTTCAGTGTGGTCTCTTCAATTTCAGAGTGCAAAAGGCAGAGCAGAGGTCAGCTGAGAAGAGAAACCTCGACCAAAAGGTCATCAGAACCATTCAATAGGAGAATAAATAAACATTTTACAGTAGGTCACATCCACATTTGATATACTAGGGTAAGAGACCATGTCCAGAAAAATCTGAATGACTGAAAGTCCTAGGTGCATCTCTGAAAAACCCCCAAAAGAACAATTTCAGTAGAGCTAACTAATATTTTGGAATATTTTTCCTTCTTTTCCTGGAAACTCTGCAAGTATTTATTCTTCAGATACATCTCAAAGAAATTTCAACAGACATTCTAGCCACACTCATCAAACTTACTTCTGATTACTGTTTTTCCCACAAGGAATGAGTGTCTGTGCATGCATTTTGTTTCTGTTTCATAATTATAACCATGCAATAATTGGTTATACTTCCCATCATGCAGAGTTTGAACAATTATAATTATTTTATAAATGGAGTTGAAAGAGACACTGCTCCACTGCTTACAGTACCTTTGTCTCTCTGTGCACGTTCCTCAGAGGATAATAAGGTTTAGGAGTTGAAAGCATGTTTGTATTCTTGGGTCAACGGAAGTCAAATATAAAACTGAAAGAATAGAAATATATTAATACTGATTTAGGGATGAAACACTGACAATGCTGAGATATTTACTAAGAAAGGCAATGAGATGTTGGCAGGAATGAAAATTAATACAAATTTGCTTCTCAACTTTCTGTATTTCCAAAGGCAATGAATTGTACCCTAAATCTGCTACTCTACCAAACCCAAATATCTCCTGCATTTAGAATAACAAAAGCAATGATAAAGACCATTATTCTCACAGTCTCTATTTTTTTTTTTTTTTTTTTTGCCATGGACTCCCTAAACAACATCCATTACTTTAGGATATCAAGTTTCCTGTGGCATGTTCCAAGGGACGGAAGTTCTCCACCATCAGACTCTGCTCTTGGAGCTCTGCAGGAGCTTTGGGGTTGGGTGCCAGGCTCCAGACTGCAGAGATGATTCCTCTTTGCAGGAAACAGTTGTCACAAACAATGACAACAGAAAATACTCACTATTCTTGCTCCAGCAGTATCTTATTTCTGACTTCAAGGAGTCATTTTCTCCACGAGATTGTCTTGCAGTGTTTACAAGATAACAGCCAATAACTGTTCAGTGCTGCTTAGGTAGAAAGAAAAGGGTTATAGAAATTTCAAGGCCAAGTCTAGGTAAATTTGATCCTTGTATTTCCACTACAGACATCTAGACACTTCCAGCTGTTGAAATTTTTGCTAAATATATTTACAGTCTTTGTACAATAAAAAGCTTTATTACTTTTACTACAGGCAGAAGAAAAAAGCTTTAAATCTTTAGTTCTGAAGCAATATCTTTTGTCTTAAAGGCAATGAAGACTTTCAAGGGGAAAAACCAACACACTTCATAAAAGGTGGTTTATGATGTTGTATCTTTGTTGCAATTTTGGTTCATATATTTTTATTAAGTGTAACCTTTATATGTAAATGGAATGATTATCCAACACAAAGTATGTTTTCATAAAGTAAGAATAGGTTTTATGTCCTCAAAGATAAAGCAGCATAAACCAGTCAGGCAGCTCAGCATGTACTTGATGGCTGTGAAATGAAATGTTTAATTTCCTATTACAGCCTTAACACTGCACTGTACCACAGCTACCAAACCCACTCCATTAGACAGCAAACCTTTCATCAGGGAGCCCAGGAATATAAATCTGTATTTCTAATAGGCAAAAAGCCTCATTTAAAAAGGCTTGGAAATAAACCCTACATTGCAAAATGTAGGGAGAGGGAAATGAGAATCATGTTCTAAAAACCCAGGGAGAGATGAATGTCCTCAACACAAACAAAAGGGTTCAGACCCACTGTGCTGTTTCTATGTTTGAGTTTTTACTCTCTTTATTTTCGGTTGCAGCAGGCCACCTCTAGGAATGGAAAGGAAACTTTACAGCCTCTGCTCCCACATGGCTGGACTGGGAGGCAGCACCCAGGACTCTGCTCCCTGGCTGGCAGACACATCTGAGGACACCTCTCATGTTTTCATCACTCAGGACAGGGGGTTCTGCACTGGCAACCTCTCCCTGACCCAGAAAGGGGCTTTACAGCATCAAGGGAAATAAAGTGGGTCAAATTTCACATTTCAATTTTGTGTACGGCTCATACGCTATGAAGAAGACAACTAAAGCCATCAGTTCAATCAACAGCATTACATTATTTTGAAGGAGACAATAGGGTGATTTTTAAGATTAATTTTTCTAATACTCACCATAGCAAAAAGCATGGCAAGCTTGGCATGAGCCTTCCTCACTTCAATTTGAATGCAGGATAAAGGCCACCAAGGAACGCTGGATGTCCAACCTCCTCTGGACAAGAAGGTCATCAATACTGGATTTACTGAGAGATAGATACAAAATTATAAAATCACAAATCTAAACATCATGCATGTCTTCATTTTTCTCTAAAGCTCCTCTTTGGTTCAGAGGATAAAATCTAATTCACCATGGGATCACCTGGAAAGCCCATGGATGTGTCTCCTTTTAACAGGAGTAAGAGTGGCTAAAAACCAAAGAATTCAGGGCACTCCAATCCCAGATGTCAAATTAAACCCATCACTGAACAGCTTTTTGGGTAAGCAGCTGTCATTAAAGTCTTTATAATAAATTGATGAATAAAATTGTTCTGCTCATAAGCAGGGTTGTTTATTCCTGAATCACCAACTCCACTGAGTTTATACAGAAAGCCTTGCTACTTATTTTATAAATCTGGATCTTCTGAGTCCATCTATTTATTACTTCTTTATTTTCTTCTTAAGGAGGTGTACAATGACTCCTCATTAGATTCTGTAAATGCTACAAGAACAAAAAAATAAAACTGCCACACAGTTTAAAAACAACCTACTGGGTCAGTCCCTGTATTTTTTCTGATTTTACATTTTTGTGGTCTTGGGCATTCCTTTAATTTATCATCACAAGAGAATCTGTCAATAGAGAGAGTTACAAAAATAAGATAGGATTGGAGAAAAAAAATACAGATTTTTACTTTGGGTGATTAAATTTTCACTGACATTAACATATGACAACCTGTTAGAATGATTTGTAAGTCTTTACAGTTTTATAAATAGCTTTATCTCTCCATTCCACATGAGGGAAAAGAGAGATATTATTTATTGTACCTTTCTACCACCGCAGCACAGAATATTTCAGAGACTCATTTTCAGTTTTGTGGAAGTCTCTTGATATTAAAGGGCTGCAGATACAAGATGATGAAACCTCCTTTCTATCTGCTGGCCCCCCACTGCACACGCTGTTCCACAGTGTTCTGTAAAAGAGCTCGAATCCACACAAAGGAACACTTCCCTTTCACTGGTGTGCAGTTGTAAAGCCAAAGCAAGCCATCATAATTTCATTAAATCCTGCTGAATCCCTCAGAAATGCTGAGGATGGCTCGAAATATGTAATGTTTGCTTTATGGATGGACTGAATATTTATGATATTTCGTTTACATGGGTTTTTTTTTTTTTTCCTCTTAAAAGATGAAATATTTGGTTTTGTTCTCTTAGTGGAGCACAAGGCAATATTAATTAGTCGATTTACATGATTTCCTAACTTGGAGCAGTGAAAGTTGCCTTTAGCTAGCAAATAATTGAAATTACAATTACTGGAGATATCACAAGTTTTTGGGTTTTTTTAATTATATCAAACCCCATCAAGCTCAGATAGGACATTAATAGCTACTTCCCTTCACTGCTGTTTTTTTCTCCCCACTAAGCCATTCCAGCATAAGCAACACCATAAAACAGAAATACATGACAAGAAACAGTAATCTTCCAATTTTATTCCCCAGACTTCAGGTTTACTGGTACATCCCTTTGGGAACATAATGAAAGAGCTTTGCTTTCATAGAGACACTGGAAATAGATTGTAGTCTCAAAGTTATCATAAGATTTTGGGAAAGCAACCAGGTTTGTTAAAAACAAAAGAGAAACAAAAAAATACAGAAAAGCCAACACAGCACAAAAATATTTTAGTACCATAGGAAATTCTTGCCAACATGAATATTGCTCTTTGCTTTGCTTTTGGAAATCAGAGGGGAGGAAGAAGCTCATTAATTCAACATTTTGTTTCTAAAATAGAGGGAAAACTCAGTCAAACACAACAGTTTCTATGATTAGAGAACTTTAGACCACCTCTTATCAGGCAGATGCAATCTAGGCTTATATCAGGCTGGATTTTAAGTAATAGGCATTACAGATTTTTAATAAAGCTGTGAATAACATTTCTTCCAGTCTAACAGTGTTACTCCAAGAACTTCAGACAAAAGACTTGGGAGCACAATGCAGAGCTTTGGAGGGAGAACATGAAACTGGGTCCAAATGGAATTTTATTTTCTCACTTCAGACTTATCACACAAGGCCTTACCTTGACCGTATGGTTTGCACTGATCATAGATGAGGAGAGAGCACAGAAAAATAACTGTGATGTTTTGATTTAAAGAGAGAGGCAAAGTTGTGGATTATTTTTTCTCAACAAAATATTGTCTAGAAACTTCCAAAACCAATGTTCAACAGGTGTCTGTGAAGAATCTTTGAAACTCACTAGATCATGATGAATGCAGAGAAATACACTTATGCAGTTACTACTGAATGTTCAAAAGTTTTTTTGTCTCTCAGATGCCTGGCAGATTGCACACAGATGTTTAAAACCTGACATCAGGCTGAACTATTTCAGAAAATCCATGAAATATGAGAAAATCTGAGCAAAACTCCAGTAAACATTTTAAGGACTTCTGTTTTGTGAACTGAAAATTCAGTTAACCTCTCAGGAGTTAGTGTGCCAAGTTCAGAGATTAAAGTCAATTATAGAGTAAAATGGGCATTTTTATTTCTGTTTCGAGTGCAAGTTGCAACACATTGTTGAAAATGAAGCTGTTTCCAAAGCCTCCATTACAGTTTTAAGGAGAGAAATTATGGTTGAACTCTTCTGTACTTGTTGCCCATTAATAATATGAGTGGCCCAGAAGGAGGTGACAGAACAGGGACTTGGATATGGGGCAGGTCACCAAGAAAGATAAGACCCAGACCCAGACATGTGAATGCACAGGAGCAAAACTCATTTTAGCCTCTCAAGCCCACAGTAAATCCATACCTGTCCATTTAGAGACAATAAATCCCTTCTAAAGAGCAGAACTTCATTTTCAACAAGACTATACAAATCTGAATGTTCTAAACAGACACTGTCAGTGACTGTTTTTCCTGCTGCAGTAACATCAATGTCCTTTTTTTCTCTCTGTGCTTTGACTTTTCTGTTCTGTGTCTCTGTCACTAACACCATGCTAAGGAAAAGCTCTGCAAAGCAATAAACTAAAAAGGAGTCTTGGGAGGCAACTGACAACATAAACTAGAGAAACACTGCTATGAGTGTAAATGGGCAATTCAAGTTCCAGAAGGTCATTCAGTGGAGAGAAGAGACTTTTAACTCCAGACAGTTTGCTGTAGACACCAGATATTTCTTATCATTTTGAATTCATGAGCAATTTCTTTGTTTTTAAGAATTACAGACACTGATTAACACAAACCTCTGGTTTTTCTCCAGCAGTCTGCCTCCAGAGCCACGAAAGCATTAGCACAGAAATATTTCTGTGAAGCAGCATCGTCCCACAAGTGCAACCTTATCAAGGCAAGAGCCCAAGGTGTGTGCCCAGTTTTCCACAAGCATGGAAGCATAAAATGTAGGATATTCCAAAAGCTGAGCAAAGGAAAATGAGGCCTGAGTTCCTTGTTTCCAGCTCAAAACAGGATTATACACTACTGCTTACATCTTAAAAAGAAATTCTTTGAAAGATATTTTATATTACTATATTATTTTATATTCTTTCCTCTGAGAAATCAAAACTGAAAATGATACCCTTTTTCACTCATCTGCATGTTTCATCCTCATTAAGTGAACTCTGCTGTATTCTATGCATTAATCTTGCATAAATTAGAGTGTGAGGAGCTATGACCTTTGTTTCTCTTATCCTTGGGAAGAAAATCAATGTGCCTTCTGCCTTCATGTACACATGCATACATGCAAAGTTGAGCACTGAGTAGTCTGATGTAGTCATTCCACTATGAGCTGAAAGACTTGAATCAAGAGACCATTAATTTTGATAAATAAAATTAAGTGAAGAAATAAAGAAAAACCACATTCAATAAACAATATACCCATTGTAGGACCCCAGTGATCTAAACTCACAAAAGTCAGTAAAACACTCAACATTTTTCTGAGGGTGACATTCCAGTTTGAAATTTTTACCCTGAACAAGCTGACTTAACAGCATGAAAAATTTAGAGAAATGTAGCAGTAAACTTTTTGGACTCATTTCAGTAAAAACACCATCAACAAAGTAGAGGCAGAACTGAGCCCCAGGTAAGGGAATAACCAAGAAATGTATTGGAATGACACTGGCAAGAATAAGAAAAAAAACCCCACAGTTTAGTAACCAGGATATGAGCCAGGCTTTAGGAGGGAAAAATACCTGAAACCTTCCCAGTTTTACTAAAGTCTGTAGAAACTTGAAGGCACCACGTTTCTCTGTGGCCCAAACCACATCTGGAAAACACACACAGCCCTTCACAGCCACAAGAGGTTGTTAGGAAGGGAACAGGCATTGAATAAATGGTTCCAGCTTTAGAGAGACAGAAGAATAAGGAATGGACAAGCCAAAAGAGGAAAAAAACCCAATTCTGACTAGAAGTCTTAAGTATAACAATTTATAGCATGAGTAGTCAATAAAACATAGAGGAAAGGAATATATTAAATAAGGAAAGTTTATTTTGACTGGCATGTTCCTCTGCTGTAAGAAATAAATCTGGTTTTGTGAGAACTAATCCTGCTATACTGTATTTTTTGCCTCTACTGCCAGTCTGATGTTCCTTCCCTGATATAAATAGAGGTGTCACAGAACCTACTTGCTTTCATACTGGGAATAAGGAATAACTGCTGATACAAGCTAACAGCTGGAAGCATGTAAAATAAACATAAGCTAAGCTGCTGAAATCATGGATCCTTTTCAAGAAAAATATCTGTCTGCCAATCACAATTTAAATTCACAGGCCACATAGCCTTAAAATAGCACTTAGGAGGAATAATCAGGGCTCTATGTTATTTTGGGAAGGTAATGGATTAGAAAGATGCATTGTTTTAAATCAGTCATCAGCTAAAGGAGTGGCAAATCTTTAATAATGCCAAGATTGGTTTTGTAAGTGAATAAACCAGCAAAAAGCTGGCTGGGTGCTAGTAATCTTCAAAGCTTGATTGCTTTTTCTGATAGCTTTAGAAAATTAGTGGATGAAAGAATGTGTAATATATCTGGTCTGTGTAAAACACTTGATGTAGTGTCTTACAAAATCTCCACTTGCAAAATTAATTCAAATTGGCTTGGACATGGAGTACTGTCATTTGGATTTAAAAATGGCTGGCTGAGTGCAAATAAAAGGTAATGAAAAATGGCAATGTATCAAGTTGCTGGGAGGTGTCTGGTAGAGCTCTGCAGGGATCACTGTTTGATCCTGTTTATTTAACATCTTCATTAATAGTCTGGAAGAGGGAGTGAAACAGCATGTTAATTAAACTGACACATAATAATAAATCAGGGATTGCTCCTAATGCCAGAACTAATACTTCACAGAAATGCAGCACACTAGCAAGGTTTCTGGAAAGGTTAAACATGGCAATACAAAGACTCAGCTAAGATGTTCTAATTGCATTCTACCTTTTAAAGACAGTAGTCCGAAACACACACTAAGTGGGAGTCAGAGGCCTGCTGGCAATTCAGTAATTTAGAGCATGATTGCCCAGTGTATACAAAGTCAAGTAACTGGAAACTTCCATGGAAAGGCACGATTTCTTTTTCCCCCCAACACTTGCCATGCATCACATTCAGTGTGAAAGATTAAGCCAGTTCAGTTCACTCATCTGATGGAAAATCAGTGTTTAAGGGGAGTTTTTAAATCACTTTTTGGTTGTTTCTACACTTCATATTTTGCATGACTGCTAAACATAATGTAATAGAGGAAAGAGAGGGACAGGAGGAACTGGTGACAGGACTGCATCTTTTTGTATCAGTTAAATTGGATGAGTTATAACATAAACCACCCCTTTATGCATAGATTTATAGTTTCATCAGACAAAATTCAGAATTTAAAGTAGTATTTCCACAATGGAAGGACACTAATCGACTGCTACAACATACTGGATTTACTTTAATTATAAATACTTTTAAAAAACCTCAGATAAGTAAATATAAAGTTATTCACTGAACAGTGGTGAAAATTGGTCAAAGACTACAGAAGTCACAGAAAAGAGTTCCCAAAATAGGCTGGGATGTTCGTACTCAGTCAGAGACACCTATTCCTGTTTTATAAACATCAATAATATAAAACCGGATCTGAAATAAGAGTGTTATTATCTCCCTGCTTTGAATGATTTACAGCAGCTTATCTGGGCTGGCCCTTGGGTTGCTGCACTGCACTGAACCATAAATGTAGACTCAGTTTTAAAGGACAGTTTGATGCTACTTCCTAAAAGGTAAGAAAAAGGATGAGAACTTTTAAGATCTCCTTTACCACACTGAGTTTAAATTGCTCTGGGAACTTGTGAAGTCCCCAGAAAACACAAGAGCAGTTCAAAGCTCTGAGACTCTCACAGCCATAAAGAGACTTCCTGCATTAGCAGGAAGGGATTGTAAAACAATAAAGGGAAGGAGAGGGAAGCTCTGCAGTCCCCACACTAAATGCTTTGTCTCCTCAGCCTGTTGATGCAGCAGAGCCCTGCAGTCAGGCAGGGATGGATGGAAACCAACTTCACCTGTGCCATGGAGCTCTGCTGCAGAGGGGAGCTCTGGGAACCTCTTTGAATTCACTGCCTTGAATTCACTGCCTTGAATCCATCAGGCTTTTCCCTTAAAATCAGCACAAACAAACCGTTGCAGGCAGCCAGAGCTGCTGCACTGTTTTTATGCCATATTCATTGGGTAACTTTTGTTCATGAACTAAACACTGACCCTCACTCATCCAGAGGGGTAAAACATGAGCTGGCTGCAGTCAGTAGTTACACCAGTGGAATGAGAACACAGAAACCCAAATTCATCTGTTAGTATTTAATAAAATATGATGGACATATAAAGACAATCAATGTGCTTTAGCTGCACTATATGGAAATTCTCCTGGCAGCTGTTATGTAATATTCCTAAACTTTCTTGCAGGAGGATAGTGAAAAACCACAGAAACATTAAGGGTTGTTTAGGTGTCAGCTATTGGATTACACTTTTCTCAATTAATTTATCCTCCATGGTCTTGACCTGATTGCTACTATCCATTAATGGCACTAGTCTTGTTTAGTTTCATTTTTAATCCTCTCTTTTTTTAAAATTTCTTTTCTCTTGTTGTTTGGTTGGGTGTTTTTTTAATTATTTCCTTATTTTTTGAACTCCAGTAATTTGTGAAGCAGCTGCATTGGTCATGAACTACTTGCATTTTATTATACCGACAATGATTTTTAAACAGAAGGAATCTGCTCATGGGAACACTAATCCCTCCATTATGGAAATAACTAAGCTCTTTTATTTGCAAGATGAAAATCTTTAGGGAACATATGAAAGCTAGCAAAGAGCAATTTTTCTTTTTATTTAAGAGAAAAAAATGATGATATGAACAGACCTGCTAGTGTCTGTTAAACTGTGCCATATGGAAAGGCACACAAACTCTTAGAAAAATCTTTCTCAGTAATTCTTCCACTTGGCTCAGGAAAAAAGGATATTCTACAGAACTTTCTGTATAAAAACAAGACAACACAATTTCAAGAGATGTTTTCCAAGCCTTTTCAATAGTAATCTGCTTCTGTTATTTTATGGTAAATGTTAACCTAAATATTTTTATTCTTACTTTTCTATAATTATCTTTGGACTGTTCTTGTTTGCAAAACATACTCTTCCTCAGTAAACAAAGCTACTTATATTAGATTTTTACTTATGTTTTTTTAGTTATTTTTCAATTGTGCATTTTACATGGGGCAGTTCCTGTTCCTAACCCTCCTGTATTATCTGGTGCTAGATCCTGCACTACATTTACAATTATAGGATCTAGCACATTACCACTCGAATAATTCTGCAAACTTACTGACATAAAAGCGGTGTCCAATCAGCAGATTTGGGCTCAGAAGAGAGAGAGGAATTTGGGAATATCCCTTTGCTGGTTGTGTCTGATGAGGATGCCATAGGAAGCAGCCGAAATCACTGAGGTGTGAGGAGTATTTAGAGAACAAAACCCAGAAAATCAAGAGAAATCAGACTTCATTTTTGCTTCTGCTCCCCAGAGCAGCTGCTTTCTGCCTATCTGGTGTGGGGCAGGTGGCAGCTGGTTTGATGTCACACCTGGTGGAGTCCTGCTCTCCTGGGCCACCTGCCCATGGAAAGAGGTGAATAAATTCCTTTTTCTGCTTTGCACAACTCTGGCTTCACCTATTAAACTGCTTTATCTCACCCCACGAGTTTCCTGCCTTTTACCCCTCCAGTTCTCTCCCCCACCCCACACTGGGGGGCCGAGGTGGTGTCTGTGTGGGGCTGAGCTGCTGCTGGGGTTAAACCAGGACTGCAGGAGGGGCAGTGCAGGAAGGGCTGATCATTTACCACAGCATTATCCAAAAGGAGACAAAAAATGGAGCAAGTCCAGATAAGGTGAACAGAGGAGAAGATCTTGTGATTAATAACACCATGCCAAAGGACTTTGAAAAGATCCCTTGCTAAAGGTTTCTAAATGAAGTTGTTTTGGGGTCTAGGTCAACTTTTACGGTGGATGAGGGTTGTACTGGGTCCTATTCAGAAAAAAATGGAAATAAAACTTTACTAAGTTACCAAGTTTTCTGTTTCTCATCTATTGATGTTAATGAGATTTTATTGCAAGTTTGAGAAAGTGGCAATAAAATGTCAGCTAAAATATGATGTGGATAGACATAAAAACAATACAAAAGGAGGGGGAAAAAAAATCTTAATTTGCATCTACAATGTTGAGCTCTGACCAAGCTGCATAGAAATATGTTGCTGGAATTCTGATAGACAATTCTACAAAAACATCAGCTCAAAGGCAAACAGAAAGCAATTGAATTTCAAAAAAAATGGAAAGAGAACAAAATCGAAAACATCATTGTTTTAGGACAGAAATCCATTCTGTGCTTTTGAATCCTTTGTGCATTACAGGTTATTCACACAGAAGAAGTAAAATTGTAAAACAGTACAAGTGACAGTAGCACAGAAAAGTAAAAATGTGTGGAGTTATTTCCTTACAGCTAAACTTGAGAAGGTTTTATCCCAGTGGGCACAAAATCCACCAGGTTTTTATCAAAGCCTGTGAGTCATGAGTGGCATGGACTCCCTGAACAGGGAGTTACATTTTAGCATTTCTGCAATTCAAGAACTGGAGTGCATCAAACAAAACTAGCAACTGATGGGCTCAAAACAAGCAAAAAGAGGTAATTCTTCATTTGGCACATAGCCCTCAATGAAACACTGTTGCAGTGTGCTTTTTAAGTCATATGTATCCATGTTTTCATTTTATGGTTTAACCCAGCACACCCCTGCTTTTCGGTCCAACCCAGGTGATGTAATCTTCCCATTACCTAATACTAGTCATGTTACTTCCCTAATCCGCTCTGCTGTCATTGGGTAGTCACCTGACTCCAACCCCAACCCCTCCTACCCTCTGTGTGCATAAAAGCCATCTGCATGTGGCAGATAATTGTCTTGGATTCCACCATGTGTTTAATAAACCACCTCTGTTCAACTCCCAAGACCCGTGCTGCTGTTCCATCTGTCCCTCTGCCGAAGATTCGATAACCGGGACCCGCAGAACTCGCAAGGGGGGTTTGTCGCACCCCGTTCTGTGCTGCTTAACTGAGAGCACCCCTAGGGTACAGAAGTACCTCAAGGATACTCTACAAAACACAAACTTCAACAATGAAACTTGTTGCTTCCAGACTCAGGGAATGTTAAGACAATGGGAGTTTTAGCACAGATTAGAGGAACAAGTCAAAAAAAATCTACCAGCACAGTGAAATAGAGCCCTTCCTTTGGTAAGGATGGTTAGAAGATGGTAAAGTATCACTACATTACTAATAAATATATTTCTCTTCATACTTGCTACTGATCTGTGCTTGGCAGCTAAACAGACCTTTGTTCTCAGGTGGGTTAGAGAGCCCTAATTTCTCTTGTTTCTAGTTTTACATAAGATGGTGAGAAAATTTGCATCCTTAGTTTGGGGATTGTTTTTTAAAAGATAGAATGTGATGTAATAAAATTCTTGTAATGAAATAATAATCTGTGTATGCTTCACTGGGGAAGTATTTTAAGCTGTTGAACACCTAAAATGCAAAAAGAAAAATTCTTTGGTAAACAAGAGCAACAACACTGGAAATTTCATTGACAGTGTTTTCTGACAGCATAGCTGATACATTTTTTTTGTCATGGTTAAAACCTAGAGAAGAGCAAAGATTAATTAAAGTAATACGGGCTTTTTAAAAAGCTCTACTTAATTTTGGGCTTACCTTTTTTCTGAACGAGATGAGTGGCAGGGTTCCAGATGGGAGGTGGCTGATCGTGGCAGTTAACACTCAATTCTGCCATTGTTCTCTCAAGAGTTTGTGTTTTCACGCACAGAGCCTTCAAGATCTCATTTAACATGTACTTATTAAACATAATTATTTGCTGTCTGTTTAAGTCTGACTTGTATTCAAATGTTGATTTGGTTGCTAGAAAGCAAGTTAAACTTCAGCATCCAGCTGTTATCAACTGGGAGTAAATAGGATAAGACTGCAGATACTGACCTAACAGCTTTTAATACCTACCCAGAAAAGATTCCCTGGTTGTTCTGTGTGTGAGCTGCTGCATTCTGCTTTCTTTTGCATTTCCATTTATAATCCATTTACAGGCTGGGAAAAAAAAAAAAAAAAGGAATGAGAAAAACCTTTCTGAAATCACATTTTGAGAATATAATTTAGACTGATGTTCAAACAGCTTTATAACCTCATGGATCAAATGACCCCTTTGACAACCCAGGCAGAGAATCCAGTCAGCCTTAGGGGTGCAGGGATTTGATCCCTCACTCAGTGCATGGCCAAGAAGGATAAATTGCTTTTAATAAAGACCAGGAGCTGGCAGACACCTGTGGAGTACCACGTTGTCTTGGTTTTGAAACACAGTTGTCTGCCAGGGAAAGCTAGAGCTTCCCTTGGGATGGACAATGTAAGCCCCCTTCCCTCCAAATTATTGTAATTTTGCAATTAGGGGCTTTCAGGCAAAGATATGGGAATAGGAATAACAGTTCTTTACTGGGAATATTAAAAAATACAAATGTAGTAGTACAAAAACCAAGCAAGCAAACAAACAAACAATCCTAGAAAACCCTGACAGAGTCAGGGATACGACCTGACACCCTGTTGGTCAGGGTGATGGAAGCAGTCCAAAAAAATCCTCCTGGAGTAACAGCTGTAGCTCTGCGGAATAGAGATGATCCCTTAGAAAGGGTCCAGCTGTGGCAAGATGGGTCCGGTCTTCCTCTGGGAGGCCAGTGGAAAACTGCCTCCTGGTGTTTCTGAGTCAGTTTTTATCTAAGCAGGAATGGTTGGCTCCCCCCACACTGGGTGGAGCATCTCACAATGGGATGATGTAATGTGTCATGTCATTGGTGAGTCTTAATGGCCCATTATCAGAAGATATCCCCTGGAGGGTGGACAGGTAGTGAAAGAGATAAGAAACACTGCCCCACCTGGTTTTAACAGCTTGCCCATTATCAGAAGGCATCCACCCCTCTCCCCCTGGAGTTACAAGAGATAAAGAAAAAACATCTCCCCAACTGCTTTCAACAGATGAAATAGAATACACAGTTTTTGGTTACATAACCCAAGACACACGTGCAAGAGAACAGGGCCAGGAGGACTCCTATTCTGTGGTCTCAGGTCCTTTCTCAGGCAGGTGTGACTTCCTAACAACATAGCTCCTGTGGTTTTGCAGGATTCCCTCTCCTTACAAATGTTTTTGCATTTTGGCTTCTTTTTTACGAGTACCATCACATGGCCGATGAGTATGCTGATGAGCATAGGACGATCTACAGAAAACTGGCAGCTCTATCTAAAATGGATCTGTGGCTTACAGAATACAATGATTTCTGATCCTTGTCAGGCTGGGGAGAGGAATTTTCTTCAGTAAACGATCAGCAATCAGACTGGATCAGCACTTTTGTTGTGCAGTGACTTGCAGAAAGGTTTTTTTTGCCTTAACTTACTTCCAAGACACAAAGATGATTTTATCAGACTTAAAATGCAGATGAGGCTTTCAAAGGGATCTCCAGAGAAGTGATAGCAGCTACTGTTGATTTTCATCAAGAGCTAAACACTGTTCTGACTGTTATAAAGAGCTCTTCCACAACCTAACACAACTCAGGAAGCAGAAACAAAAAAATCCTAGAATTCATTCCTTTCCATCAATATTCAGTGATGGCCCTGCAGTTCTTGGGAAGAATAAACTGAGGAAATGACTGAATTCTGATAGTCAGCACACAGACAGGCTTTTACAAAACATAATTATCTTAGCAGAATATTTAAACAATTCATGGCAAATGAATGCAACTTGTATTCTATATTCAGTATTGTGATTTGTTGATCTGTGAGAGCAGGGATACCTGCAATGGCCTGCAGCAAATGTGCCCAAATGTGGAGTTTCCAAGGTACCATAAGAAGAAACTACTATGTTTAATTAAAATATATTCTAATAAAGAGTAAATTGGAAGAAACTGCCATAAAAAGATTGTCTAGTGTAATCCCCAAACTCATTAGCTTTAGGTAAAAGTACCCAACAGGCAACGGGTTGGTAAACTTAAATTAGTGGGAATTGTCTTTTTATTAGAGCAACTCACTTCCTGTGGATACTCAGCCAAAAACAGTGAAAAAACATCTCTTCTAAATCCTCATGGACAGCACATACTTCAAAGCCCCCATAGTTTTGATTCTCCTGAAAAGACAATATTAATATTTTATTCTTTTCTCTCTCTCTCTCTCTCTCTCTTTTTTTTTTTTTTCTTGTGTGTGTGTGTGTAGATTCCCAAAGAAAAGCTGAATTCATCCTTCCCTTCCCCACTTGTGAAGGATGGATTTGACTGAGAGGTTCAGCTGTTCTGTTTGTAGTGGCTGTATATGTTGTTCATCAGAGCAAAAATCATTGCAAAAAGCAGTCAAACCTTTACATACCCAAAACCTGTTTAAAGAAAAAAATCTATTAAAAAAAAAAAAAAAAGTTTAAAGCTTAATAGAATGTCCCTCTGAATATTCACCTTTCCCTCCTTTCAGTCTCTGGAACTGCACTCGAGATGGAGCATACAGCTTTCCTGGGTTCCTGCTGCCCAGACCAGGAGAATTCTCCATGAAATTCAACATGGGATAAAACCAATTAGTGAGAGTGGCATTTTTGTAATCATTAACACAGACTACAAATGACTGCCAGCTGTGAAAGAGGAGAGCAATTCATGAAGCTCAACACATCCGGTGGCTGTACAGGAGATACTGTAAATGCAGAATTATTGTATTTGGGCTCCAGACCTTCTGGAGGCTCTGTAACAGATGGAATGCTCTGACCCTGTTATCTGCCTGAATTTCACTGACCAAGATCAGTATGGTGCAGTTTGCTGTGCTGCAAAGGAATACCAGGGAACTTTTTAAAAACATCTCCAGGTGTGCCAGCCTCTGAGCTGCCATACCTACTCACTTGGGAATATTTTATCTTCATTTTGTTTGCATTTCTGGGAAAACTGAATGCTGTACATGTTCCCAGTGCTGTGATGTTCGTTTTCCCTTAATTTCCAACATGTGTGGCATGACCAAGTTTCTCCCATCCTTGCCACCCATGTCATTCTCAACATACAGCCAACAAGAAGCTCCACAGATATTTTCTTTATATACTCTTAAAAAGACAATCTCTCAATGGGAGAATCCTAATCTCCAATGAGAGTTACTGAGTCCATTCTTAATACCTGACCCACGTCAGGTTTGATATCAAGGATGTTACTGGATTTGAGAAGAATTTTATGCCAAAAATATAGCACAAAAAAATAGAATAAAATCACTTTAATTGTGTCCAAATGTTGAGGTAAAATGAGATGTACCTGCACTATAATAATATGATCATGAAAATTATAATAAATAATGAAAATAATAAAATAATAATAATAATAATGAAGATATTAGGAAGGTCTGCACTGTTGTGACTTTCTGTATGAAGATCATTACATGTGCACATGAATGGATCCTCAAGTATTTCTCCTGATTCTTAAACAAAACTTGAATTCTAAAGATTTTGTAGGTATCTGTAGTTGTTAATCACATGCTGATGTTTTCTTAATGAGCCACTCTTGTCCAACAGCTTCTCTCCTATTCCAGGACGTTTTTATTCCATCCCTTGCTCAGAAATGTCAGATTAGCATGCATATTCTAATATTTGGATGAGCAGCACAATTTATCTTTTAACTTTTGTGCCTTGAAAACTCCCAAGATAATATTTTTAAATGATTGCAAGCCTGAGCAGCTATTTCAGGAAACACAGAGAAGACAGTATTTCCACACCACTTTGTGAGAGAAAGGTACTGAAGCCCTTTTAATCTTGCCATAAAAAGGTCTAAAGTAATATCAGTGTCACAATTTTAAGGATTATACATTGCTATCCTGGGCTTGTCTAAAAATTCTGGAATTGCGTCTTTTAGCCAAATAACTATGATGGAATTGCAATAGAAGTTCAGCCCAACTATTGAGTTTTTAAATGGCTGAGAGCTACTCTGAAAAAATAATGCATCTGCAACCACCTTGGCTGCTCAACAATCTATGAATTTATTACTGTGGGCTAAGAAATATTGCAGACTACTTGGACAAATTAATCATTTGATAATTAAAGGAAAGACAAATATACGCTCTAACCTTTATAAATATGATTTAAAGAGAAAAATAGCAAAAGAAAGCACAGAATTTATTTTTCCCTCTTAAAATCATAAATTAAAATATTTTTCTGGAAAAATTCTGCCTTTGGACTGATAATAATGCTTTTTTAACATAATTATGGCAAATGCTCTTAAATAGCAGTTAAAAAATAAAAATCAGATTGGAAATGTGATTTCAGTTGTGTTTAAGGGGAATTGATAAACTACTCAATTACTGAGAGTGAAAAAATCATTGGTTTGTAATTCCAATCTCCTTTGCTTTTTGCTTATCTGAACAATAGACTGGAATGCCTTTTAAATGTATTGAGCTGAAGGTGCACTAACATTTCAGCTGACAGTTTCATACATGATTTACGCTTTGCCTACTACTCAGATGATGGATCAGTCAAACTATCTTAGCCTGAAGCATAAAAAAGTGAAAATGCTGTATGTCCTCTGGCTTAGAGCTTTCCCTGGGGTGACTTTGAAAGTGTTTTCTGCACTTGAAAAAAAAGTAAAAAGTAGAAAAAAAGTTGCTTATATAAAGACAGATTAAAAAAAAAAAAAAAAAAGAGAGAGAGAACACAAACCAGCAGCATTTTAATCTTTGTATATGTTGTGTAAACTTATTGAAAGAATTATATTTGAAATAAAGGCCCCTGAACTCAGAGTCGAGGTAAACAGCAGTTTTATCTCTAAACATGAACACGTCTGTTATGGTAGGATTGTTTAAATGCCATGGGTTTGATCTTGTTTGACTATCTTTCAGACTTTAGAGTATTGATTTGAAAATAGAAGAAAAAAACAGCTTATATTTGGTAGGGAAATGTATTGGTCAAAATCTGAGACCAACAAACCTCAGCTTGACCTGATGAAATTACCAAAAAGAGAAAGGACTTGGAAAAAAGAAAAAAATGATGCAGAGAGAAAGATGGGGAAAGCCATACTAGCAAAAAAGCTTTTTTCTGATCCTGCTGGGAATAAAATTTTCTAAACTTCCATAGTGCAAAGCAGCAGTGATGCCAAGTAAGGGCATTTATTTGGGTTAGAGGAGACAAAGCTTTCATCCTCCCAAGGCACTGCCCCCCTAACAGAACCTGCAGTGAAAAGCCCTGTGAGTTCCAGGTAAAAACTCTTTTTACATGGGCAGGCTTCTACCAACACTCATCCAAGCCAAAACTCTGACTTATTAAATCAGGAGAGTGGGAAACATCTGCATTTATTGCTGGAAGGAATGCTGTGAAGAGCTCTTCTGCATGTCTAGTGGCTATCAGAGTTCCATGGAGAAGATCTGGTTGAACCAGAAACTTTTCCCAATTAGATCAAAGCTAAAAACAACAGAAAAAAAGGGAAAAAGGGGAAGAAAAAAAAAAGAAAAAAAGGAAAAACAAACCTGGAAGCAATGGACAACATACCAACAGAACTGCTAAAAGCATCAAGTAAAAATCAGCCTCTTTTTTCCACAAAATCTCCAAGATTCTGGGTCCATACAGCAAAGCATTGATATAATGCAATTTTTGGGGTAAAGATATGTTACAGTCTGCTGGTATAAAAGGCTCCTATGACATCTACAACAGTAAAAAAAATGCAGAGGGAAGAATTCTGCAATTCTGTCCCAAAAATGCATGGAAGTTTGTGTCTTATGAGCAAACAAGGAAGAGATCTTTGTTACTAGATGAGTTATTTCAATTCATTTTTATGTGGTGTAACTTTAATTAGAATGAGGGGTTTCTTAATGAATTTAAAGATTGACAATGCAGGAGCGAGATTTTTTTTGACTTTTATCAAATGCAGATTTAGCCACTTCCTTATTTCTTTGGGGATTTGGAAATTTTAAACCAGTCTGAAATTTCTTTAGAAGTCTTTAAGTGTGCTTTGGTAACATTATTAATAGAGTGTCTCTAATTACTGGCTGCTTTCAGTGTAATTATGGAAATGTTCCTGGTACACAATATTAATTCCTTCCAGTACTTGGAGGTTTGTGCACTGCTGTCTCACACATTCTGATGCTATCCACAAGCACAACCAGAAGGGGACTGCAAACCTGGGTTAGAGGGAGAGAGAAGCTCAGTGATGCTTTCTCCAGCTCAAACAAAAATAACCAGCCTCTGCAAGTGCTGTGTTTATTTCTACGCTGGTCTCCATTAAACTTTCCTGACCTTCCCAGGATCTGTTGTTGGAAGATGTGACAAAGCTTCATCTATGTTTAATGATAAATAGATTTTAGGAATAATACTGTATAATACAGTACAATACTGTCCAAGTTCCTGTAGAGACTTGGGAAATGCATTTTTATAAATTATGAATTTGATACAAATATAAATTTGTGGGTTTAGTGTAACCTTTCCCTCCTGCTCTTATCTAAAGCTTTATTATTTCTTATCTGCAGAGGCAAAATAACTTACCTGGGACACTTGGCACATTTCTGGAAAAGCCACCATCAAATCACCTAAAGCTGTTATTTATTTCCATCTTGAGTTCCAGCCCTGGAAGAATTGTCAAGCCTGTGGTTGTTTATTCTGTTTTACAAAGAGAAGGTTGAGTGGAAATGCTAATGAATCTTAATGAATTTTCTGTTGTAACGATCAGGGCAGATTCTACCCTTTCCATGCACAAAAGAAAAAAAAGTGTGAGGTTTTTTTGTTTGGGTTTTTTTTTTTTTTGGTTGGTTGGTTTTGGTTGGGGTTTTTTTGTTGTTTGGTTTGGTGTTTTGTTTTTTTTTTTTTTTGTTGGTTTGTTGTTTGTTTGATTTTTTTTCATTTCAGGTGAGAAAGAAAATAGAGGGGAGTAAGCATATTCCTATCAAATGAAGCCATATATTAGTCTCCATTACAACCATCACAAAGGGACTCTTGACCCTAAATTCTAGAGAAATTAGGAAAGAAAAAAGGAAAAAGAAAGAAAAAAGAAATTTACTCTCTATTTCTCTGCATTTCTATAGATAGATATGTCATCAATGAAGACTTAAATTCACGGTAGGCAACTGGATAGAAAATAATGAACACTGAAATATCAACTGCTCACTTGGATTGTGCAGATCCTGTTATTTCAAATCAGTTGAGCAATTTTGCACATGCACTGATAATAGTTTACATTTGAACAAACATGAAAGACATTTCCTCCCAAGTCATGTACTAAATGCAAGACAATGACAAAAGAAAGGATTTAATGGAGTGTTCTAAGGAAAACCTGACTTCTCTGTTAGTTATGTAACTACAGTATTGCTCTCAGGATTATCTAAGACCTGAGCAAATATGACAAAAGAAGTTCTGCAATCATTTCTCTCTAGCACTATTTACCCAATTTTAAGGCTCAGTTTTCATTGTTTGGCTGAGCAGCTTTAATGGAACAGTCACATCCCTGGAAATGACTGCATTATCCTCTCTCCACAAGTCATCACCTGTAGCGGCGCGTTTTATATCTTTTTATTTATTGTTAATATTTATAAGTTCTGTAATGGTTTCTCCCAAGTTCCCCCCTGTATTTCTCCCCATTTGGTTTCCCCCTGTCTTTGTTCTCCACAGCCTGTCACTCTCTGGGAAGCCTCTCCTCTCCTTCCAGAAGGTTCGGAGAGACTCAGTCCCGGATTGGAGCAAGCTGGGGAATCCCCCACCCCTCGTTTCCCATTCACTGTCTGTGTGACATCCCCATTTCCCTGACTGGCTTTCCCTCTTGTGTCCACCCCCTTCTCCCAACCCCTTATAAGCTGTAACCATGCCTCTGGCAACCCGAGAGAGGCTCAGAGAGACGCGTGGCTCCCCTGCGAAGAGCAGGTGACAATAAAAACCATCTAGCCACAAAGTAGCCTCCTCGCTTCCTACCTTCGTCAAGCCTCACCGACATCTCTCGTGCAGCTCTGACCCACCGGGGGGGTGGTAGCCGATCCGCCTGCTGCTGCCAACCGAGTTTGGAAGTATCCCGAGCCAGGGCTAGCCGGGAACAGCTGGAAGCCACTTTCCAGCCAGGCTCGAGGGATATTTTCAATCACCTATCAAACAAGCTGCATTAATAAATTATATAGATCCTAAATAACAATTTCAAATCAAAACCCATTGATCTTAAACATCTCCATGGTGACTTAAACATCTCCATGGTCTTAAAGCATTTTTCTTTGCAACCATGGGCAAGGTGTTCTATACCAGTTCTGTGGATAATCATTCATTAATGATGGCTTTCCTTTGCATCCGGCTGGAATGAAAACAAGTTGGAATAGTAACACAGAGATGGTTTGAGGGGGGTTTTGTTTGTTTGTTTGTTTTGGTTTTCAGGTGTTTGTTTGTTGGGGTTTTAATATATATAAAAGCTGAAAGTATTACAAAATACATAGCTGGAGAAATCCCACCAAAAGGAATGCCTGGGAGATGGGCCTGCTTGTCCCATTTCCACCTGTATATTGATATAATTGTGAAATTTTGAACTCTGATTTGTAAATTGGGGGATTTTTTCTTCATATGTAAAGCAGAACAGACTCCCCTCTGGTCTGAAGACAATCTGATGTTTTCCAAAACTGCTTTTAGCCCAAGCCCCATATCAATTGTTATGATCTATAAAAACAAGAATACCTCCTTACCTTTGGAAGAGTTTAATTAGGTGGAAATGTTACATTTAAAAAAGATAATATATAATTAATAACTTCAGGAAAGGTGGACAAAGAAGAAAGAGATTGCAGGCTTTGTACATCCTTAAAAGCATTTCATTCTTTATTAATCTAAAATTAACAATCAAACTGTGTAGTAATAAGAGTTAGAAAAGCTCAAATTATATCACTGACTGTATTTTTGTTCACTCATTCTTCAATGAAAAATTGTTCTACTGGCTGTCTCTGGCTTCCTGCTGCCTGAATTATATTTTTAATTAAGAGCTGCACTGTCATGCCTAAGAAATTCATTTGTCAAGGATTCTATTGTAAGCATATTGACAAAGAACAAGTCATTAATACATACAAGAGTTATAAATTTAGGATTTGGGAAAGTGTTTAGAGGGGAAAAAAACCATGAAAAAAAGAATTGTTTTCCCTTTAACAAACATTCCAAAAGTTCCGATTGTAGACTTAAAAAAGATTCTGTAGAACCACAAGGTTTTTGGTGACAGAGGCTGATTCACAGTGAGGACAAAACCCAGGCATTATGTTGATTTATCAACTTTCCTGTGTAACAGACCTTGTATATAATTGTGGCAATGTCTCAGCAACAATTCTCTTGGTTTTTTGAGCTAATTTGCTAGAGGAATAAATATGCAAGCAGAGTTTCTTCACACTGTTCTGAACAAAGAGCCCAAAGGTGTTTGTTATTGGTACGGATTGAGTGAATATAACCAGGAAAAATAAATGAAACAGAGGAAATTATGGTTGAGCCTGGTGTTTAAAGTGACATCCAAGTTGTGCAGGCTGGAAAAGAGCAAGTCTGTTTCTCTCCCTTGTGATTCAAGGATGGCAGAAGCTGAGGCTGGATAGAACAGAGAGATCATCTGGAAAAGAACCTGTATCTGTGTTATTGCCACACAGCCAGTCTGAAATCATGCAAGTAAGTTCCTCCTGGTTCCTTATGGATGCAAAGTTAGAGGTAAACTTAGCCAAAAATTTACGATTTGATAAGTTTAAAAAAGATTGGATTTTTTGAGACTTTTTAAAGCAACCTTCCTCATAGGAAATGAGTAGCTCTGTGGTGATGGGTTTTTCCCCTAGTGCCTGGACTTTTTTCTGTGGAAATTCAGAGCGTTAATTTAAACACATAAAATTCAAGTTTTCTGAAATTAGTGAAAGCTTTTGTCCTCAGTGTCTTTGGTTTTTACTTTCTTATCTGTGAAATGTAAATAGTAGCCCTCCATCTCCAAGGAGCAGTATGAGAGGGTATAAATCAAGTGAATGTTTGAGAGACACCTCTGTATTGTATTGATGAGAGCCACTCACAGACAATGCAGTGATGAACAGTTCCTTCCCCAGACCAAAGCCCTGGGGGATCCAGTAAGCCAGGCAGACAAACAGCAATTAACAGTAAGAATTAAATGAAATATTGAGCCTCTGCTCATTGGGTGAATTACATTTAGTGTCCAAGACAAAGACCAGGTTTTGAGTTAAAAATTGCAGGTGTGTGTGCAATGCATGCAATCCACTCACACAAGGAAGCCCAAACAAGGTTGTGCTGGAAACATTCATTTTGCTGAGTAATAACTTTTAAGTGTATGCCTTTGCCACTTTTAATTATATATTGCCTCTTTTCTTTTTTTTTTTTTTTTTTTTTTCCCCTGGGCATATTTAATCCAAAGTTACAATTACCTTTAGTAATCACGCATAATTTTTTGTCTGGAATTTATCAGTACCCGGTTGCTGTTAAACAACTGAGATCATCCTGCATTTGTTTCATTTGTATTCTCCCTCAGAACATCAGCAGTAAACAATTCAAGCTTAATTACCCAAAATGTGTTTGCACTGCAAATAGTTTCCTCTGCACTCCCATTTTTCCTCTGCTGACACCAGCCCTGAGCAGGGAGCAGCAGAAACAATTGATTAGCGTGGGGATAGTTTCTAACAGGAGATAATCGGGCAGAGACACTGAATTGGGAGATGCTGCTCTCACAAAGAAAGGCAATTTCTGCTGTCCCAGAACAGCAGCCTGGAGTAAAGCTGGGAATCTCTTTGGGAAGATGCACTCTGGGATCCTGCTGACAGAGCAGAAGTGTCTGCCCCAGAACAGCAGCCTGGAATTGTGGGAAACAGAAAAAGCAGAAAAACTCTCAGAGCTGTGTAGATGCAGGCCTAGAAATAGAGAGATACAGGAACAAGGACATTCAATAATAAAACTGTGTTTCTGTGCTGTGTAGAGGTAGGACACTTTTACTTTTTAGTAAGCAGAAAAATATGTCAAGCAAGATAATAGAAAAGTTTAATAATGAGGCTCTGTGCTTTGTTTATAGAAGAGTATAAAAAGTTTCTGAATAGCAAGAAAAATAAAACAAGCACCTATTGTTAGATATAAGGTATACATGTAGTTTTAATGATTGGTTTAGGCAGATGTCTGTAAGCTCTTAACAATTTTCTATTAGTCAGAAAACTTTTTAAAAGCCTTGTAACAAAAAGAACTTCAGCTGCTGTTAGCAAGACATGAGCTGTTGCCATCTTTCAATTGTCTCACCCTGTACTGAGGCTGATGTTGCAATAAAAGCTCAAAGAACGTCTCCCAGCAGTCCTGTCCCGTTATTTGGAAACCAGATCCAACATAGAATATAAAGCTGGGAATCTCTTTGGGAAGATGCACTCCGGGATCCTGCTGGCAGAGCAGGGACATTCTGGAGAACATCTCACACAACACAGCAGCACATGTTTCTGAACAGACAAATCGAGCCCACGATGTTTAACACCACTGAAATCCTCACCTTACCTCCCAGAATTTATCTGGGAAACTCAGCTCATCTGTCACCTCACTCTTACAGAGTGTAATTCATTTTCCACAAAATTAAAGCACGGAGAGAAACTTTCCCATTGCATTTGCAGTCCTTCAGTGCCAGAGCTACCAGTGTGCTGCAGCTGCTGGGAGGCACTGCCAGCTGTACCAGCAGCACCTGGTGGAGGGTTTCCTGCAGGGCTGCTTTGATGTGTGTGGCTCTGGACAAACCCAGAGCACATTAATCCCATTGCCCTGACCCCTCAGCCTGCCTGCAGCCCGTGCTAAGGAAGGGGTTTCCAGGGATAACAGAAAAGACACCAAGCCAGCGGAGCATTTGGGGATTTTTCGGTGTTGGACAGCTTTGGGTAGTTTTGTGTGCCTGTCTTCCTCAACATTTCAGCTCAAGTGTTTATTCTTAGATAAAATAAAATATAGTTTAAATTTTATTTTCCCTGACAAGCATAAAGATTTTAATCCTAACATTAGATAATATAATGAAAGCATAAGAGGAATCTTTTTTAATTAATGCCCAAAGTGCAGCTCATTCTTCTTTAGCACATCACAGGGAAAGCTTGTCATTTTAGCATGGAACTTGTAAAGAACAAAACCTTGCCTAGTGTTAGCCCAGCTAATCCATGCAGTGTCTGACAACATTTTTTCCTCTAGTTAGTCCATACAAGTTATGAACTGCCTACATTAAGTGAAACTGTATTTCACAGGGGAATAAATAAACAGAAAGAGTGGTGGATAGCTGATTCAGAGGTTTTTACACAAACCCAATTAAAGCAAAGCTCCTAGCACTGTTAACTTCAAGCTGCAGCCCAGGATGGAGGCAAGAATTGCACAGAAGATGTTTGGAAGTGACTGCTGCATCTACAGGTGACTGGGAAATTGTCATCCATGAGTTCATGAGGAACAGCTGCTGTAAATGTGGAACATTTCACTATAAGTCGGATATTGATCCTGCTTAGTCAGCACCACAATTAAAATATTCACCAATAAAACAACAGGAATATAAATCAAACATTATAAAGCTGGAAGGAAATTTCGCATTAAGGAAAAAATCCAAATAGTATCCTTGGGAGGGGTGAAATTTAAGTTACAGGAAACAGAGGTATCAGTAAAGGAGTTTGGTTTTGTTTTTTAATTATAAAACATATAATGGCATGTTTCAGAAACTTCAAATAATTATTGACATTTCACATCTTTGACACTTCACATCTTTGACACTTGCTGGTTTTTTAATATTCAAAATTTATACATTGAAATATGTGCAAATTTTTATCCACAGTAATTCTTATACCAGCTAATCTGCTGTTGACCAAAAGTCAGTTTAATCCATCATGGATAATTTGTGGACTCTCTATGGAAGGAAGGAGCCTTGACAGGCCCAGGTGAGCTCTTGGATATGAAAAAGAGTAAAGGTGGAAGTAACAGCAAGTACAATAGTGATCCTCAGTCTTAATGTGGAAGGGGAAAAGAAGATTAAGTTCTGCAGAACCAAATTGATGGATCTTAGATCTGTAAAATGAAGACATTCCTAAATAAAATTTGAGGATGGTTTGCTGTCACGAATTTAAGTAGTGTGGCTTGATGGTGTAAATTAGTTAAAATCTGTCTCCTGAAAATGTCACATAATATACAGTCTACACCCAGCAAATCTTGTCACTGCCTGCTTTTCCTCCATCTGATGCAAAGCCTTAAAAATATGGATATGCTGAAATGCACTGACATATCTAAAAACCTACACAGAATTTCCTACCAAACAAGGGTCACAGAGTCTGGAAGGAAAAACCTTGGCAGGTTTTCTTAATCTGTTTTGATGTTTCTGTATCAACCCAATTAATTCACAAAGAAAGGGCTCACATAGCACATATAAGCAACCTGCACTCTAAACATCTCCCCCTGAAGGAGATGCCTCAGAACTGCTTTGGAAGTAGCAATTTTGAGACACTTTATTTGGTTATTTTAAAAATATATATATATAAGAACATGGGACAATAAACAATCTCTAGTAAATACTATTTGGAGATTTATTAAATATAATGAATGAGCTGCTTAAGAATTATTTTTTGTCTCCCAACTGAGTTGAAATGTAGTGATTCTTTCTTACTTCTGCTTTCTTGTGAAGTGCAGCAAAGCAAAGAGGAGAAAATACTGTGAGGAGCAGAAAAAACAAAAGCTGGCCTTTTGTGAGTTCATGCATCACTCCTGATTTATTCTGCTCCCTCACATCTACAACCCATCCCTTTATAATTCCTCAATCTCCAGCTGCCTCATTCCCTCCCTCTTCTTTTTCCTGAACCCCCATCCCATTCCACGTGTACAAACAATTTCTTTGAAGCCTGCTAAGTGGCATCTGCTCTGGTTTAGTTTGCAGCTTCATACACACTGACTGTTCAGCTGCTGCTTCATGATTCAGGAGAGGCATCACCTCCAAACTGATGGCCAGGAAAACAATCAGCCTTGGAGTCAGCTCGTGGTGGAGCCAGGCTTTCAGACCTCCACAGGACCCCACACCCCAGATCTGTATCTTGTCAAATGTGGCTGAAATTTGCCAACAAACATCAAAGTTCATGGATGAAAAGGGATGAGTGTGCTGGTTTGAAAGCAAAACCAGTGAAAGACTCCAAGTCAGAAACACAATTTAATAAGAGGAAAAGAAATAAATGAAAGCAAATTAAAATAAAAGTAATAGTACAAAAAAAAAAAAACCCACTGACAGAGTCAGAATACAACCTGACACCCTGTTAGGGTGGTAGTGGCAGTCCAGATGAGATGGTCTTGTCGAAGCAGTGATTCCTGTAGAAACGTCTGGTAGCTCTTGTCTCCTCTGGGAGTCCAGTGGATAAAAGCTGCCTGTGCTGTCCCAAACCCTGGATTTATCCAGGTGGGAATGCTTGGCTCCTCCCCCTGGGCAGAGCATCTCACAATGGGATGATCTCATTCTATGAGTCATGCAGTGGGTCCTTGATGGCCCATTAAACAGAGATAACTCCCAGAGGAAGTTATCTATGAGTCATGTGGCAAGGCATTGTTAGGCTCGTTAACAGAAGATAAGGAAAACACTGCCCCACCCTGGCTCCAACGGCTCATGGGGATAGAATACAAACCTTGGGCACAATTTTACATTGTAACCTAGGACAATGAGGAACAAATAATAGTGATCAGGAAGTTCTGGAAAAGGTTGTATTATATGTAGAAAAATCAAGAAAAAAATACTGGTTCTTTTTTAGGCAACACACCTATAGTGACTGATTCACAAGTAACATAAACCCACTCGGGCACATACTAAAAGAGAATGAAAAGAAAAGCATTTCTTGGTATTTGTTTTCCTGTATTCATTTTTTTCCATGAGTCTCCACACTTCCAAATTGCTAAATGGAAAGCAAATTCTGCCTCCTGCTTCCATCTCAAGGCTTCTTTCAGACAAATATTTGAATTAACACCTTAATTCCCTTCTGCTGTGATACTCGAGTCACACAAGTAGGACTCAAGTACATGCTGAAAGGTACATTTCTAAGTAAAATATGTCATTCTCTAAGTCGGGATGACATTTTCAGTGGTTCCCTGGGTTGATACTTTGGTCAGAGTAGAAATCTTGAAGCCCAAAAAAATAAAATATCAGCCCTGAAATAAAAGTAATGAAGTATTTGAAATCTGCAGAACATTGTTCATTGATTTCTAGGTAGTTCAATGTTTACAAATTCACATTGAGTTGTGTTTTCAGAGAGAATTACAGATATAATCCATTTTTCTTCATGCTTATATTCTTGATAGGGGTTTTCAACTGAAGTTACAATCAAATCCAATAGACTATCTACCTTATAAAAGCCACTTATTTTCCACATTTTCAGAACTAGGAATTCTGTCTGAATATCAGATGCAAAATCAGTAGAAATGCCTCTTTAATGATTGCCAATTGAGATGTGTTCAAAGTGGTTTCAATCTCTCATCTGCAGCCTGGCTGCTCATTCTGTTTGATACTAGCACTGCATGACTAAAATTTACAGCAGTTTGCTATTTAGTGGAATTCTAGCAGCATTTTATTGCTCTGGAACTCTATCAGAATTAACACCCACTTGTGCTATTAAACTTCAGAGATAGAAACATTATCTTGCCTTTAAGTCAGTGAGAATTAAATAACATGCAAACAAACAACCTGCCATTTGAATACCGGAATAACATTTGAATATTTTCTTGCTGGTGAGCAGAGCTAGAAAGACTGTGCTTGGGTTAAAAGCATTTTGATACATTCAGGGGGTGAGAAGGACTCATTTTCTTGCTAGTGCTGTCTCACTGACTGAGGGCAGGACAGAAAGGTGGAAATTTTCCCAGAGCAGCTGTGGCTGCCCCTGGATCCCTGGAGGTGCCCAAGGCCAGGTTGGATGGGGCTTGGGACAGTGGAAGGTGTCCCTGCACATGGCAGGGGGTGGAACGAGATGGTTTTAAGGTCCCTTCCAACCCAAACCATTCCAGGATTCTATGAAACTTAATTTTTCCCGAACAAAAGACACACACACTTTCCCATTCTAGTCAAGGGTAGAGCAGCCAAAAACAAGTGCCAGGCCCCAGCTCTGTCAGGCAAACCTCTCTGGGAGCAGCAGGACATTCCCACAGGGACCAGCATGGCAGGGCTGAAGGGTGGGGGCAGCCAGGGGCAGGAATCTCCCAGCACCAGATTTCTCTCTCCTCCTTTGGTTCCCCACACCTACCTCATCTGCCCAGGGATATCACAACAGAAGAAATCACATATGTGTTCCTCCAAAATGATTTTTGAAAGGGGCTCATTACTGATAAATCAGTACCAAGGCCTCCTGTCCCTTTCATCTGTTATCTGTAATGGGAAGAAAGACTCCTCTAAAGATTAACAAATGCTTTCAAACAATAAGGTTCCAAAATACTTATATGAGCAGTTTTATCACATATTTTATAAATGGGAAAACTGTAAGACATCATTTCACAAGACTGTATAAATGTAGCAATCTTTGTAGAACATTGACCCTAAAGTGCCTCTGCTAAGGATGTACAGCAAGCAAGAACTAAGAATAAAAAGAAGCAGAAAATCCGTCAGACCAAAATAACCACATCAAAGAAAAATTATATATTATTCCCCACCAAATTGTAATTTCTGGAAAAATTGGAAGCATCAAACAGAAATAAATAATTTTGGTTCAAAAAGTTTACTGGAAGGAAAAACAAACAAAAATAAAGTGGTTTACAACTTTTACAACTGCTCAAGCGTCCAAATTATCTGGGTTTTTTTCCTACTAGGAAACCTTAAAAGTTCTGTTAATTTCTTTTAATTGGTAGTGTCCTCCAAAATAAGTAGTAACTTATATCCTAAAATTGTATAACCTAAATTCCAAAACCTGTGGAGAAAGGCATATATGAAATATTACCATGGAATTCAACTGGGACTGTGCTCTGTGAACAAACATTTGGCAAATCATTTCTAAATTATTTCTATCTCCAGTGGAAGGCTATTTCCTAAACCAGCATTCCTCATTTCACTACATTTAAGTGACAATGCCAGAATTCTCTTTTTCTGAAACAAAAACTTTTCCCTTCAAAGGAATGGAAGAGGAAAAACAGCAAAGGATTTCCTTTAGCTGAAATTTTTAGTGCATGTGCTTGCTACAGAACATTACCTGTACATCAACACTTCAGCATTAATAGTGGAAACAATTTCTTAATCTCACCTTGAAAATACTCCATTTCTTCAAATTTAATAATAAGAAAATGATATTTTGGGAGTTTCTGTAACTTATGAAAGTTTTTATACTCAGCAGTTTAAGTAAAATTTTAAAAAATAAAGACAGTAACAGAAAAAAACCACCTGAAAATATCTCAGTGTTTTGCTAATAACTGTTCTACAGTACATTAACTGACTTTTTTCTATGTATTTCACAGCTTCTAATTCAATCTGTATCAGTTTTCTCTGTTCTCTAAAGGCAGATTGCTGGGTGGTGTAGAAGGGAGTTAATTAGCTATAAATACCAAACAGCACCCAAATAACAAGGATCATTATTAACATCCAGTGATCAACTGGGCCATTTGATAAATGAGTTTTGTTTCTAACAGTGCTCCTATCCAAGCATTCCCTAGATTGGAGAAGCTTTTCTCTTTCCACAACTGTCCCTGTGAAAACTGAACCTGTTCTACACGAGGGGCCAGGAAGGGCCAGAGAGGAAATGAGCTGTATTTCTGTAAGGATGGATAAAGTTTGTATTAGATCGCATTAATAATAATTTATTCACTAACAACAATACAAGTACTAATCCAGATGAAAGAATTAGTGTAGGAAGTCATCGCTAGATTGTGATGGGGCTAAAAATGGTGCTGGATGATTTTTTACTTATCATTATCATCATCATCATAATTTTTAAAACATGACTTTATTTACCTTACTGACTAAATTTAGAGCTATTGAAAAATAGTAGAGAAGTGCCTGCAGAGAGAAAAACTCTCATACTTCTTCTGTTGAGGTGTTGTAATCTTGAATTAGAAGAGATTGTATGAAAAAGCAAAGCTTGAGAATTAAGTTTTCCAAGAATACCACACACCAGTCTACCCTTCATTTTCAGAAGTGGTTGATCATGTAGAAATCTGATGCTGACCTAAAATTATTAAAATACAAACTGTCCTATCAATAAAAAGTGGAAGCTTAAATCAACATAAAAGAAGTGATTAGAGTTTTAATTTCCTATGCTCACCGATATCCATAGTGGATGTTTTATGAAGGAGATCCAGCATACACTACTGAAATTGCACTCCAAATCCAGATGTTGTATAAGAAATCACATTAAAAGTTATTTTAAACTACACAGAATTCACAGATCCAGTTAACTGCCAGATGTTGAGTCATCACCACCATCAGAATTTATTCAAGATTAATTTAATTCCTATTTGATAAACTGATTGAAGACTGGATTCCCCTTGCTGAGGCATCAAACTGACAGGGACTGAGTGAGGAATTGCAGATCATCCCACCAAACAGGGACCAGATTTTCAATTCTTTCAGCCACAGCTCCTGGCCTGAGCTGTGAAACTGAGCTGCAGGAACCTCTCTGTTGTGGAGCCAAATTTCCATGACACCCAGTCATAATGTTTGCTGTCTTCAGTGCCAAATTGACTTTGTGCATTTCGCAGAGGGAGTTCTGAATAAAGGGTTGTTAATTCTAAGCTACAATTTCAGCAGAGACTACAATGATTTACCTGGATTATTCAGTGAATATGAGCAATTTGGTCATATAGTGCAATCACCACACACAGAATCACTGATATTCAAAGAAAAGCTTCCCAAATTTACAGGAAAGAAGATCCTGCAAGGCTGTTGCCAGGTGAGGTTAAACCATAACAGAAATTAAAGCAAAATAGAGTAATCATATTCACTTGGACTTCAGCTGTCACAACACTTCCTAAATTTGGGACTTATTCATATGGAACTTTTCTACTTTTTTTTTGTAACAGACTGAGCATTTTCAAGTTATTCTTTTCAGACACAGAAAGACCTTGTTGCTGGATTTGTTCTTAGCAAAATTTGGTATTAAAAAGTTTCCTCAATTCATATAAATACAAACGTGAAAATTAGAACCTCTTATGCTTTGTGTCCCTCTGGTATTTGTAATAAGCATGAATGTGAATATGAGGAGAAAATTTCAGTGTAATAGAGATCTCTCTTATTAGTGAAATGCATCAAATATAAAAGAATTGTCACAAGGAGACTTTTGACAGAGTTTCTATTAGCAGAAGAAAGGTTCCATCATTCCATTGGTATTCCCAGAATTTACGCCCACAGCTCTCCCATGTGCCACTGAAGGAATTTACCCCTGAGAAAAGAAAATTTACTGTAATGGCCTTACAGAAACACACTGTGCAGGTCAAGCCAACCAACCAGGACCTGCAAAAACAGCACCTTGATTTTGCCCTTCCAGCTATTTTTTTCCTGTAAAAAAATTCCCATACAAATATTGGGGGGGAAGAAAGAGGGGAAAAATACCCCAACACAGTCAGTTTTAAGGAATCACATCAAATTTTCAAACCCTTAAACTGTGCCACTGTAAAGTCAAACACACTGCAGCAATGAAGAGGGTATAGTATTCTTAAAATACTCTCTTTTTTGGTACTCTCAAGATTGTCATAATGAAGATGTATTTTTTCATATTTTTCATCCCATATTTTTCCCATTATTATATTTTATATGGATGAAATATTACAATTGTAGGACAGGGCATTTATTGTCCTTTATCAGCATAAACACTTTTCTAGACACTCCAGCCTGTACAAAATGCCTACGGAGATGACTAAGTGTGATTACACTCACTACTGAAATAATTTCGGATACAATTGGAAATAGTTTTCATTCCAGAAGTGAGCTATAAAATTATCCCTTTCTTAGGTTGATATTTGATTTTTGAAACCTAACAGAGAAAAAAAGAGCTTGCTAATAAATGACCTTTCCCTCTCAAACGATCTGCAAAACCTAAACAGATTCAGCCCACAGTGTGAGGTTCACTTTTCAATTCACATGTTTAATTGCTCATTATATTATTACTCAACTTTCAGAGCTGCAGACTTGAAATAGAATCCTAAAGAGGTTTAATCAAGCTATAGTTCTTTCCTTGCAGCTCCAGTGAAAGATGCTGGAGTTTGGAAACAGGAATGATTTCAGGATTTCAGTCCCTGGCCCAAGCTGCTCTGGGTGTGCTGGCAGGGAAATCAGGACATCAGGAGTCACTGGAAAAACCCACAAACAGGTGGGGCTGCTTTAATTCTTTGACCCCTCAACTACACTTTATTCTTTGGAGTTTTGATAGCACAGCATATTAACCAGAAACTAAGGAAAATAATTTTTTGCCCGGGGCAAAAAGAATTTGAAAGCTCAGAAAGCAAAAGGAAAACCAAAATTCTTCTGCCTCCCTAGTCATGATTATTAAAAGACAGAGGTGGGTAACAACTGGAAGAAAATGTGTCTGCTGATGGGGCACAGCATCAAAATCCATCCTGTTTCCTACATGCCACCAATAGCATCAGCTTTTACTCAATTTTTCAGTCCAACCCACTCTCCTGATATAACAAAAGTAATTTTTCATCTACTGGCATTTCAGAAGAAACATAAACCAATGTACTTTTAAGTCTAAACCTAAACACATACCAGGCACTTAGAGTGTTCAGATTCAGTTAATTGTGAAAGAAAAACTGCACATCCCCCATCTATTCCTTTTACATCCATTCCCTTCACATCTTTACATCTATTTACATCTTTACATCTCTTCCCTTCTTGAAATAGGACTGACTTTGTTGCTCAAAATTTGTGCTGTCTGAAATATGTTCTCTCTGAACAGAGTGGGGCCAGAGAAAAACTTCTGCAGAAATAAAAAAGTCCTCAAAAAGAAACAAACACAAATTATATGAACATCTGAAAATTGATGCTCCTTCATCCTTCAGCACTAAAGGGAACATAGTTTTATGGCATCTTCTTCCCAGTCTCTTTATTTTTTCCTCACTAATTCAGTGATTAATTTGAATCCATTAGCTCATTATATGTTTTATGTTGCACCGGTCCTTGCAAACTCTGCACAATTGTCTTTTGTTCTGTGTCATTATAAAAATGTCTATACAATTATCAATAACTTAGTAGAAAATGGCATGTCAAGTATATAATAGATAGAGGCACTTAGATAATAAAGCAAGCACAAAAATCTATTATATTTATTTGCTTAAAAATGCCACCTTGAAGTGGAAGCTCCATTTTTCTATGAAATTAAAGTTATTTATTACCTCTAAATGTGTAAATGTTCAGACATTACAGTAGTAAGTGCATTAAGAAAAGATAAGGAAAATATATTTGATGTTGCCATTATCTGTTCTTCATTTTGTACAGAGAGAATTTGGAGAATAATTTTTAAAAGTCTACTCCATTTGCATTATGGTTCATTATTAGCAGCTAAGAATGTTACATAGTCTTTTAATTGACATAAAACAATGTTTTATTTGCTATTTCTTTATCATTATCATGTCCTATTTGCCTGATTTTCCAACTCTAAATTAAGTAACATATCAAAAATGATTTCAATTAATTCCTAATTTGAAGTCTCCAGGTAGCATTATTACGAGATTAATGTGATTTATTTAAATTTCCCTGTTGTTAAAAAACATAATTTCCACAAGAAACAAAGATTTTGTGCTTCTCCTTGTGGACTCTCCAGTGCAGGTTTAGGTTGTGCCTGGAGTCCTCAGGAGATTCCTCCTCACCCAAATTCTCCTCTGGCTTCGTGTTAAATGTGACAAAGAGAGATGTCTGGGAAAATGCCACATATATTAAATTCAAATTCAGCAAATAGAGGGATGCAAGGAGAAATGGGAAAACCAGAAGGGTTAGAATACAGACAGTAGGAAAACCCAAAGACTGAAATGTGTAAGAATGATAGAATTATTAGATGACACAAACTTAAATTGTTCACATTTCTATAAAGCTCGATATATATTTTGCAAATCGGACATTTACAAAGTGATAAGAAACTGGAGGCAGTCTAAACTAAATTACAGAAGGAAATGTCAGACCTTTAAAAAGGAAACTCTCAAAGAATCCAACTTAGATCTACCTTAAGTGTGTGTTTGTAAAGGAGCTGAGGAAGGGTTAAATTGGCAATGCAGGATTAGGTGGCAAAAATGAGCAAATTTCTCTTACTGGAATGATATAATGCTGACCATTTTTAATAACACTCTGAAACAAAATGGATATAAAATTTATAGCAATATGATGGGAATTTCCCTGTTCGTGGCAACTAGTGATCATTTCTTTTGAGATTGTCACAAGAATGAGGGAAATTCAGGTGGATCTCAAAAACCATTTCAGAGAAAATTTTCAGGTTCTTCTGGAAATATAAACCATGTTCAGAATGCAATGTAAGGCAGTAGAAATGCATCGCTAAAGATAAAATAAATAAGAGGAAAATACAGGTTATGCCAAGAAGAGTTGCTTTGATACTCTCCTTCAAGGAACCAGCATTTCTTTTTGGGGGCATTATAAGACTTCTTCAAGCTTTTGCTCTTTCAAGGGTTTCCTTCTGGATTTTTTTTTAAATATTAGTGTTACTTTTACTAAAATATTTCTTTTTGGCATCTTAATAAAGTCCTTAAAACTGGTGCTTAAGCAGTTTTTTGTTCCATGTAAAATATCCTGAAATTATTTAAAATAACTTTACAGCTTAAGAAAGTGATGATGTATATATCAATTTTTTCATAAAATAATGCTTTTAGGAAAAATTGGAATTGCACTGACAAAAATAAGGGCATCCTCAAGTGAAATGAAAAAAACCATTAAATTAAAATCTTTTTACAAGTAATTTTCTTCATATTTTATTTCTCATTCAGTCAATCAGCAATCCATGGATTTTCACTTGTAAAATACTGCTGCAGGAAATTGCTCAATATGAATTATAAAGAGAACAGTTTAGTTAATTAAAAGTTTAAGAAAGTAACGATTGTGCTGGTTTGAAAGCAAAACCAGTGAGAGACTCCAAGTCAAATACAATTTAATAAGAGGAAAAGAAGTAAAATAAAATAAATGCAATAGTACAAAAACCCACTGACAGAGTCAGAATACAACCTGACACCCTGTTAGAGTGGTAGTAGCAGTCCAGATGAAATGGTCTTGTCAAAGCAGTGATCCTGTAGAAGGGTCTGGTAGCTCTTGTCCTCTGGGAGTCCAGTGGGGAAAGGCTGCCTGTGCTGTCCCAAACTCCAGATTATATCCAGGTGGGAATGCTTGGCTCCTCCCCCTGAGCAGAGCATCTCACAATGGGATGATCTCATTCTATGAGTCATGCGGTGGGTCCTTGATGGCCCATTAAACAGAGATAACTCCCGGAGGGAGTTCTCTCTGAGTCATGCAGCAAGGCATTGATGGGCCCATGAACAGAAGATAAGGGAAACACTGCCCCACCTGGTTTCAACAGCTCATGAAGATGGTGATAGAATACATACTTTGGACATATCTTACATTGTAACCTAGGACACAAGTTACTTAGACAACTAAGTTCCAATTTGAAGATAATTTATCCACTTTGCCTGTTTCGTGAAAAATTAATGGGAAAAGACTCATACAGACTTTAAATCACTTCTGCAGATGTGGTTTGGGTGGGTTTAAATGTGCTTTACCAAAATTCATTTTTTAAAACCAAATAATGCTGTACCCAAATGCTTTTTTGATGTCACCATATTCTGAACTGCTCCATTTCTGCTGTCAGACTGTGGCAAGAGGCAGCAGCCCAATGACAGCAGCCAAATAATGCTGGTGAGCCCAGAATCTTGTTAAACACCAGTACAAGCCTGCATTTCTGGAATTATTTATTTTATAACAATTATCTGTTTCACAACAATTATCTATTTAATAACAATTACCAGTTTCATATCCAGCAGAAGTTTCTCTCTGATGTCTGGTGTAGTTGGATCCTGGCAGAGCAGGTGCCAGCCAGGAGAAGAGTACTGAGAGCATGGCACAGACCCATTGAAATGCCAAAAAACTATCCAATAATGAGATAAATGAGACCCAGGGTGCTGCTGTGGAATTAAAATAGTTCCATCCCTTCTCTAGGTGGAGTTGTTGGGGTTGTTGCAGTCCACGTTGGCTTCACTCTGCACAGAATCTGCTGGGCAAATCCTGTGAGCTCCAGGATTTCCCCTGGCATCTTATCAGGGGTCAATCCCAGTGTGACAGAAATGCCACAGAATTCCCTTGGCCTCTCATTATTCCTCTGCCCTGGAGCTGTCCCAGGCTTAGGCTCAACAGATTTTTCAGTTCCCCACTGGTCTCCCTCTGTTTTTATCCTAAGTGAGAAGATGTTTCTTCCAATTCATTTCTCTGCACTACTCAACACTCTGAAAGTTTTATAAAAAGCAGCATTATTGGCTTACTTCCCATGATTTAACTGAAAAGTGCAAAACAGAGCTTGGAGCCAGCATTTTGCTGCTGGAAGGCATCCACTGCTCAGAACTAAATACTGTGCAAACCTTCTCCAGTTGTTCTTCACAGCTCCTGAAAGATTCTCTGCTCTGTTTCTCACTCAAAGTGTGTTTTAGTCTGCTGTTCTGGCAATGTGGGAGCTTTCAGTTGGGTTGTGGAATTAGTCACAAATAAAATCTTTGCCAAACAGGAAAGTTCAGACTTTCCACGTAGCAGGAACAGGGGCAAAGAGAACAAATATTATTTGAAAACTGTAAGTGCTGATAATTGTATATGAATATTTGTAAAACAGATACGGAGCCAAGGGAATTGTCATCTATACAGAGCTGATTGGAACAAATTGGTTTTCTAAAATTAACTTTTAAAAAACTTTCATTCTGACCTTAAAAAGTGTAGGGTTTTTCTGAAACATTCATTGGAAGGGTACTAGAAATTCAAATTGCATTATTATAAAGACAAAAGACAAAACAAGAAGCCAGAAAAATAGGACAGAAAGATGAAAAGAACATAAAATTGAGCCAGAGGAAGTAGTAAAAAGCTATGGAATCTATAAAAATATGCAATGTCTGTGTTTAATTCCTCCAGTAGGAGGAAATTTTTTTTGGTGACATTCAGGAAAATTTAGCATTTTGTTATGTGAAAAAATAAAGCTTAAACTATTGAGTTGTTCCATATCTGGGCAGTGATACCATAAAAAGAAATTATCTCCATGGTGTCCCAGTTTAACTCATTTGTAGCAACTTGATCTCCACCAGGTTTCATGAGGAGAGCGCTAAAATGAGGAAAAACAGCACAAATGACTCTGAAAATCCAGATTTTACAATGCTCCACATGACCCTGGGGCTGTAGTGAGACTCAAACGGAGCCAGCCTCAGAGAGGCACCCTAAGGTGAGGTACAACGAAACTAATATCCAGAAATTTTCCATGGAAATTCTAGGGTTTCTAATGGGTTTTTTTCCTTAAAAGTCGAAAATTAGTATAAAGAAACCATTTCTGCATAGGAAACCTCTCCAAGCAGAAAAGACTTTGCATTTTGCAGGTCATCCTAAAAACTGTGAGGAATTCATGAAGGGAACGGGAAAAGCAATCACAGCAGATCTGCATTAACATAAAAAACCCAAGGTGAAATGAAAATCCCCTCACACATAACTCCTCACTCCACCCTTTATGAAATCCTCCATGCCAAGGCCAAAAATACAATTAAACTCAGATTCCATCCCTTGATTGTCTCCTGACTATTTAAAAGCTGATTAATGTCATTGTCTGTGAGAAAACAATCATCCACTCTAGCTGGCTCTTTGCTGAAAATCTGTTTGGTTTTCTTTGACCTGCACTGAAATCAATGAAAGTGTGCCAAGAATCATCAAAACAAGTTCCTGTGAATACTGACATAAATTTAGATTAAATCCCTTTGTTTCAGGAATGTCCTAGATATAATAAAAGCATTTGTGCTACAATTGCAGTTCACAAGAACGTAAATAATATCTCAGCCACATCTAACTATTCACCTTTATTTTTAACAGGTGAAAGGCACTGGCATAAAACTTGCATTTCTGCCCCAGTTTTGTTTTTAAAATACTCTGAAACCAGAGAGCACAGTAGAAAGTCTCCTGTCATCCCTCAGTGCCTATAGATTATCACTAAGAACAGAATTCCAAACCCTACCTTATTTTTCACTCTGTACACTGATACCAATAGAAACCAAACATGCTGATCAAGATACATGGTTGCTAACAAGGCACAATCTCCTTTGCCAAATTAGACTCCAAATATAAAAGTTAAAACTAGAAAGTGAGAAATAACCGGATATTCAAATATACTGCTAGAGCGATATGATTAATATTCCTTGTACAAAGTTATTTATTTAAATGTATTTATTTAAAATATTTAACCAGGAAATTACCATCAAGATTAAAAGAATTACACTTAGCCTACAGCAACAATATGCTAACATTGCCAGCACTTAAAGGTTAAAAATTTACATTAGGGACATATCTAAGCACAGCAGATATTTGCAAGGATGTCATATTAGGTGTGATGAAAGTGAGGCAAAAAGGACAATTCATCTGCAGGAGCAAAGGCACTAATGGGGAATTCTCCAAACAGACAGTGAAATACACCGGGATGCAATGCCCATGGCAGGGGTCAGAACTAGAGTAGGTTTAAGGTCCCTTCCAGCCCAAACCATTCTGGAATTATGGGATTCTGGGATTCCGGGATTCTGGGATTCCATGAATGGAAATCCTTCTGGAGAATGCCAAATGTCTCTGGAGGGGAAGGTGACACAGGATGCAGCATTCTAACTGGGCATGTTGGACTTCATTAAATTCTATCTTGAAAAAGGGCTAATTCCATCAGTGAAGAGTTTTCCCTTATGGCACATGTGTGCCCCTCTGTTCCAGCCTCCAGGCTGATCCCAGCATGGAGAGGAACTCAGCAAATCTTTGGAAAGGCAGTGGGAATGTTGACAGGAGCTGCTGATACCCCCTGAAAGGTGAGTGATGTTTAGCCTGGTGCTTGACTAAGAACTCAGGGGTTTCTGGCTGTTCTCTGCAGACTGGAGAAAGACTTCACACTCACACTGGCTAAAAGGTGAATACATCACACTTGCCGAGTTCCTGAATCACACAGCTCGTGCTGAAATGGTTTGCTTACTTGTCAGTTTTGTCCTAGGGTGATGTGTGTATCCCCAGTCGTCTGTTGGGTGCAAAGGGGAGGGGAAGCGCAGTTTGTTTTTCCCCAGGAAAACTCTGCTCCTCGGAGTGACCTTGGAAGCGGGAGAGTTGGAACACAGCGAGACAGAGAGAAGCTCTGTTTTGGTTTTTTTTTTGCTCCTTTTTTTTCCCCCTCCGGAGTTAGGTAGTGGTAGCGTAGTTAGCTAGGTCTTGTAGAAGTCTTTTTTTTTTTCTTTTTTTCCCCTTTTTTCCCTTTTTTCCCTCTCCGTGGAACTGTTCCAGTCTCTCTGGACTGAGGACCTGGGGGAAGCGCCGGGGATCCTCCACCTGGGACCCACCCCACCAAGACCAGCTGGGTGCAGCAACTCCTTTTTCTCCCAGTGCCAGAGGAGACAGAGCAACAGAGCACAGTGACTACCTTCGAGGGAAGAACTTCTCTAAGTTTGTCATCTCTCTCCAGAGCGGCATGAAGCTCTTGTCATCAGGTATTGTGCTGGGAGTGTTTTGCCTGTTTAATAAACAGGTTTTTTTCCACTTCTCTCTGAGGAAGTCTTTTCCTGAACCGGTTGGGGGAGGGGAGGGGGGCCCTGTAGGAGGTTTTCTCCCAAATCTGCCTAAAACCAGGACAGAGGAGATGAGAAAAAATTCGGTCTAGGTATTCTTACATCAAGAGAAAGAAAATCACTAGCCGTTTGCTAAGGCCCCGAATTATTTCTTTTCATTAACATCTGCACTTGTCTGTCCCTGGCCTCGCAGACATATCCTGAATCATCCAGGGATTCCCTCCTATTTTCCATACACTGCTCAAGAACACTGTCACTCTTTACCCTGGGAATGACATCCTTCCCTGTTGTGGTTTGTTTAAGTTCCATTGTTAATGAACTATTCTGTATCCCCGTTTCCCTGAATTGTTTTGTCCCGAAGGTTGTTTCCACCCCCTGAGCTGTCAGTTGTACCAAACCCAACCCCTTTTTCCTGAATGTTCTAAGTCAATCCTTCCCTTGGACCAACCCCTGTCTAAACTCCTCCTTGGAATTCCCCAAATATTGGGCTCCATTGGCCCAAGTGACCTGTTCTCCTCCCACTATTTTCCCATTGCTTCCTTGTTGCAGTCTGTTTAAACTGCATTCTGTTCAGGTTTTCTGGAAGTTTCTGACCCTGCAGTGCCTTTCTGTGTTTTGTCTGTGACTAGGCTTTTCCCCCAGCATCTGTTACTGTCATTCACCCAGAACACTGCCCTTTTACCTGAAAATTCCAAGTCAATCTGCCCCATAAACCGATTTCATCTGTTAGAATATTTAGTTATCCTTTCTCTGTTAAGCCAGTAGCTGAAAAGGTGGAATGTTTACCTGCAATGTCCTCCCCGATTGGCCAGGAGTTTCCGCGCCTCCTGAACCAGGAGGGCATATATGCACTGTTTTTCGTGCATTTCTTTTGTCTGTTTGCTGCTGAAAATTCGGAATTAAACTCGGATCTGAAAGCAACAGATCCCCTTCTAAGCCCTGTCTCTGTCTACGCTGGATTAAGGGGTTTTACACGGCTGTTCTCTAAGAAATTCAAAGCTGCCCCACTCTGCTGCCGCTCAGCACGGAGGAGGAGGGGCACGGCTCATTTTAATGCTGGGCGGAAAACAAAAGAAGCTAGCCAGTGCTCTCTAGGACCCTGCCCGGTGTTAACTGGCACCCAGCCATGGGGAGGCCCCCGAGGGACCCGTGGGGAGAATTCATAGGATTAGCATCCAAAAGAATTTTTGGCCGTCAAAAGCCTCCCAGCAGGGAGTCGACTTGTGTCCGAATTGCCTTCGGGAGGAGGAAGAAATAACCCTCCAGCACCCGAAGGGCTTCTTTCGGCAGAGACACTGCTTCTGTGGCTTTTTGTTCCACGTGATCGGCGTTTGGTGAGTATCCCCGAAGAGGATAATGAGTGAGGGTGGGGGTGCAGGGCTTTTAAAGAGGGAGGGAAGCCACGGGAAACACCACACACACCCCCCCCCCCCCCCCCCCCCCGTGCAGACCGATTTCTGGCAGTTTTCTTTTGTTTTTCCTTTTACCACAGAACAGCAAAAAGGTTGTGTAGCTGGCTCTAAAGGTATAATGGGTGCAAAAGTCTCAAAGTGGCCAGCCTCACAAGAAGGGATGTTTCTTTTTGTTGTCGGGATACTAGAAGAGGGAGAAAAGAAGTTGAAGTATTCCCGAAGTTTGTTAAAAAGGTTTATGCAATGGCTCTTCCTACACTTTCCAAATATTTCCCCTTTTGAGATGGGGGAAATCCCCTTTTGGGATCGAGTGGGTACAGAATTGACTGTCCTGGTGAGAAAAGGAGATAAATCAGCTGCTACATTCCTCAAACTGTTTATTTTAATCCAGACTGAATTGAATGAGAGAAGGTGCAGGAAAGAGAGAAGTTGCAGGAACCAGGTTCCCAAGTTAAATTGCAAGAACAGCCAGAACGAGTTTCCCCAGTTCCTCTGTCCCCCAGTCCTAAACCCTTGTCCCCTAAGCTGGGAGAACTGCCTGGGGCAAAACACAAAAAAGGAGTGCAGGACAGCTACCGTCTGCCTGGCCCCACGCTGGCCCCTCAGCACTCTAGCCTCATCAGTGTGGTACCAGCTGGCAAGGACCCTTCCCCAAACCTCTTTCCCTAGTTGCAAATCCCCAAGTTATGGTTCATAAAAGTTCTCAGAAACCCTCAGTTTCTTTGTATACCCAAAATGGCCCCCAAGGGGCACAGGGGGAAGACCACATGGCAGAGCCATGTGCTTCTTCACCCCACAATCTTTTTCTTTCCTGGTCCAACCCCTTTCAGTCACCTGACCACTCCTATCCCTTAGGCACTGCCCCTCTCAGTCTTGGTCCCGCCCTTGTCTCCTCCCCTGTCTCTGCCAGCTCCGCCTCCCCTCTTCCTGCTTCTGGTTCCCACGGTCCAGAACCAGGAAGTGATGGACCTGGAAGCCAGAGCCTGGAACAGGAGCCTGCCCTATTTGCCACACCTGTGCAATTTAGCCGAACAAGGCAAAAGCCCAAATGGGAACCATTCCCCTTTCAGGAAAAAAAGGAACTCTGTAAAGCCCAAAAGGAATATGGGAGAAACAGTGAATATTTTAGAAGCCTTCTTAAAGCCACCTTCTCTTCTAATGTGTTGGTTCCTGGAGATCTCCAAGAGTTGTTTTCATGTCTTCTAGTTCCCACAGAATACCTTCTGTGGGAGAAGATATGGAAACAATCTCTGAAGGAGCTTCTCCCAGAGCTTCTAAAAATTCCTGATTGCACCTATGATGATGATGGAGACCAAATTACATTTGACCATTTGTGCAGTGAAGGGGATTGGTTTGAGGCACAAAAAACAGGCTGAGAAAATCCCGCAGCTGGTTTTAGATTATGTAAAAAGAGTGGCTGAGAAAGCTTTTGTTACAATGCCTACAAAAGACCCCCAAGTTATTTATGTCGCTATTAAACAGTCTCCTCTAGAATCATTTATAGATTTTGTAGAAAGGCTTCGAACAGTGGTTGAACAGCAAGTGGAGAGTCGGTTGGTGCAATTTGAAGTCATGACAGTGCTGGCACGAGCCAATGCAAATGACACTTGTAGACAGATCATATCGGCTTTGCTGCTGAATCCACCACCGACCCTGGACACGATGATTGAGGAGTGCTCAAAAAGAGCTGTCATCCCAGAGCTGCAGAAAAGATGAGAGGGGGTGAGAAAGACGGTTGCTGCAGCAACACTCCACAGGCAATACAATGGACTGCCTCGTTGCTTTATTTGCAAACAGGAGGGACACATTGCCAAGTTTTGCCCTCTCAGGGACAACCAGCAGGATGGACAAAATCATCCACAGGGTAGAATGGGACAAATCACTGTCCAAAAAAACTAAAGGTGGAGCGTGGACCTGCCCCACGTGATCATAGAAATGGGGCAAACCAGCAAGGGGCGGGAGGAGAACGAATTGGGGGAGGCAAAGTTTGGGAGCCACGCCAACCATTTTTACTAACAACTGTAAAGAACGTATATTTTGATTCACATTGCTGGCAGGTAATTGCTATTGACCCACTGGACATGGACTCTTTTCTTGGACTGGACTGTAAGTACATCGTAGTTGGGGACACTAAGCACACACCCCTGGAGACTGAGGTTTCTCCTGCAATTATAAGATCAGATCCAGGGGCACTCATTCTCCTGGCACGTTGTAGTCACCCACCCTATTTTCTCCCAAAGGGCCAAATCATCGCCCAAGCCATCCCAATACCAACAAAGGTCTTGGTAGACAACTTGTCTCCAGACGTCTACTGGGCAGAGGTGGTGGGGGAGAACAAACCAATTATAGGGTGTGGAATTCACTGTGGCGAGGAGTACCGTCACTTAGATGGCCTTTTAGACACAGGGGCAGACATGACTCTTACACCTTCCAGATTATGGCCATCACATTGGGAATTGCAACCCGTGCAAGGCAAGGTACGAGGCATTGGGGGTGCTCAATTCGCAAAACAATCTAAGAGCGTCGTACAAATTGAGGGGCTGGATGGGCAATTGGTGAGTGTTCGCCCATTTGTTTTGGGTTATAAGGTTCCCTTGTGGGGAAGGAACACCATGGCCCAGTGGGGGGTGAGGATTGAAATCCCAAAAATCCCTCAGGATTTTCTCATGATGGCCACTGTGGAGCGCCCTGCTCAGAAGCTAACTTGGAAAACTGATCGCCCAGTCTGGGTAGACCAGTGGCCGCTATCAAAGGACAAATTAAAGGCACTCGATGAGCTTGTGGAGGAGCAGTTGGCAAAAGGCCACATCGTGCCAACCACAAGCCCTTGGAACTCTCCGGTTTTCATTATTTGGAAGCCAGGGAAAGACAAGTGGCGGGTCCTGCACGACCTCAGAAAGATCAATGATGCCATTGAGGACATGGGGTCCCTCCAGCCAGGAATGCCTTCCCCTTCAATGCTCCCCCAAAATTGGAATCTGGCTATCATAGATATCAAAGATTGTTTTTTCCATATTCCCCTTGACCTGGCTGACGCCCCACAGTTTGCCTTCTCGGTTCCTTCCATCAACCGAGAAGCCCCAATGAAGCGCTACCATTGGCTTGTGTTATTGCAAGGAATGAAAGCAGGTCCATACATTTGCCAGTGGTATGTAGCTTCATTGCTGTCCCCGGTACGCGCCAAAGTGGAAGAGGCCATCATCCTGCATTACATGGATGATGTGCTTGTGTGTGCCCCCAACGACGATGCGCTTCAACACGCACTTGACCTAACTGTTAATGCTTTAGTTGCTGCAGGATTTGAACTTCAGAAAGAGAAAGTTCAATGGATTCCCCCTTGGAGGTTTCTGGGCCTGGAGATCACCAGCAGAACCATTCGACCCCAGAAGCTGATGATCAAGGAAAATCCTAGGATCTTGGCAGTTCTCCATCAACTGTGTGGGTCTGTGAACTATGTCAGACCTTGGCTAGGCATTAACACGGAAGACGTGGCCCCCCTTTTTAATTTATTGAATGGGGGAGAGGAACTAAGTTCACCTAGGGTACTGACCCAGGAGGCAAGACTGGCTATAGAGAAGGTACAGTCAGCAATGTCCAACAGGCAAGCCCATCGGTGCTGTCCAGACTTGCCATTCAAATTCATTGTGCTAGGGAGATTGCCACATCTCTATGGGTTGATATTCCAATGGGACAAGGATGAGGGCCGGGAGGACCCCCTCTTGATCATACAGTGGGTGTTCCTCAGCCATCTACAGTCCAAAAGCATCACAAAGCCGCAAGAACTGGTAGCTCAGCTAATCAGAAAAGCGAGGGCAAGGCTGCCTGAACTGTCAGGGTGTTACATTCACTTGCCAATCAAATTGTCAACAGGCAAATTAACAAAAGAGATGTTGGAGCAGTTGCTCCGAGAAAACGAGGCTCTCCAATTTGCATTGGACAGTTACTCTGGAAAAATTACAATTCATAAGCCAGCTCATAAATTTTTCGATTCAGAATTTAAATTGATGCTAAAAGAAAAATTGAGTAGGAAACCACTTAAGGCACTGACAGTTTTCACTGACACGTCCGGAGCATCCCACAGGTCTGTGTTAACCTGGAAGGATCCTCAAACTCAGCAGTGGGAGTCAGACATTGAGGAGGTTGAGAGTTCTCCTCAAATTGCTGAGTTGGCCGCAGTTGTCAGGGCATTTGAGAGGTTTTCCGAACCATTCAATCTTATTACAGATTCAGCATATGTGGCAGGGGTAGTGTCTAGAGCAGAAAATGCAATTTTAAGAGAGGTCTCAAATACAAATCTTTTCAACTTGCTCTCGAAATTAGTCTATCTGATGTCCCACCGAGAGCAACCATATTATGTGATGCATGTAAGGTCACACACAGACCTGCCAGGTTTCATTGCAGAGGGCAATCAAAAGGCTGATGCCCTAGCTGATCCAGTAGAAATGGCCAACTTGCCAGATTTGTTCCAGCAGGCCAAGCTAAGCCATCAGGAATTTCATCAGAACGTACCTGGTCTAGTCCACCAATTCCACCTAAGGCAAGACCAGGCCAAGGCCATTGTGGCAACATGTCTAAATTGCCAGAAGTATGCTGTCCCATTGTTAGGCTCAGGGGTCAATCCTAGAGGACTCAGTAGTTGTGAGGTGTGGCAAACCGATGTAACCCACATACCCCAATTTGGCAGATTGAAGTATGTGCACGTTTCTGTTGACACCTACTCTGGAGCAGTCTTTGCCTCCGCCCACACAGGGGAGAAGGCCACAGATGCTCAGAAGCACTTAGTGCAGGCTTTCTCCGTGCTGGGGATCTCCAAGGTCATCAAAACTGATAACGGGCCCACGTATGCCTCCAAGGCCTTTGATGAGTTCCTGTAGCAATGGGGAGTAGAGCATAAAAAGGGCATCCCCTAGTCCCCCATGGGTCAAGCCGTGATTGAAAGAACACACCAGTCCCTTAAGAGAGTCCTTGAACAGCAGAGAGGGGACAGCAGGGTGTTGATACCACAACTGGGGCTGTGCAAGGCCCTCTTCACCATCAACTTCCTAAACTGCTCTTTTGAAAATCTAAACCCTCCAGTGGTCCGTCATTTCAGTCAGAATGTCTCCTTGCAACTGAAAGAACACCCTCCAGTCATGATGAAGAACCCGGAGATATGGGAGGTAGAGGGCCCATATGAATTAATAACCTGGGGACGTGGGTATGCTTGCGTATCCATGCCCTCTGGCCTGAAATGGGTCCCTCAGAAATGGGTAAAACCATATCTCCCCAAAACATCTAAAGGGCCAGCAACTCAACCAAAGGATGTGACGGTAGCTTCCTTAAGGAGACGCCGACGAGTGGACACAGAAGAACCAGAGTCTTGACCACATTTATCAAATGTTTTGCAAGTTGTTACTGTGTAATTTTTTTTCTTTCTTTTTGAGGTTATCCCATCCCCAAAAATGCTGGTATACGTCCTGTGGCTCCTGACAATGACCATCCAGTCTTTGGAAGCCTGGATCGTCCCTCAACCCCGAAAGAACGTGTGGGTGACCCTGGCCAGTGCATTGAAGCAAAACCACCCGTGTATGTCAATGGCAGCAGTTGACAACCCTTTGTCAACTTGCCTGGTGGGGATCCCTTTCAAACCAACCCAGTTCCCTGAAAGTTTGTTAAGTTTGCATTCTGACCCACACCATCCTTTAGTGCCCCAAGAGAGCTCAGTGAAAAACCCTTCCTCACACAATCCTTTCCACCAATGGGTGCCATGGAGGAAAGGACTCCCAGATGCAGAGCAAGAGCCCCAGGAGTTTGAACTCCTTGGCTCAGCTCATGCCACCTTTTGTATTCATCTAGACTATTCACCCAGTTACGGGCCACAGAGGTTTGTTAAAGTGGCACAATACAAAAGGGAATTCACGGCTTCCCAATGGTGTGCTGTGGTAGATAAAGTTGCCACCTTCTCTACAGATGTTCCCAAAAAGCTACCCGAAGGGAATTTTTTTATTTGTGGGGACCGAGCGTGGGCAGGCATCCCCTCTCATCTTTACGGAGGCCCATGCACCATAGGTCAGTTGTCTCTGCTTTCATCTAACCAGACCAAAATTTTTAATTGGAACCAAAAGAGAAATTGGACCATCCAAAAACGTAGTGCTCCACAATTAGATGAAAACTGTGACCCTGAAATTTATCATTGGTCAAAATCCAAAAGGGTTGCTGTCTCGGTGTTTTTGCCATGGGTATCAGCAGCCAAGGCTTTAGGTGAATTGGGCCACCTAGAATGCTGGGTTACGAAGCAGGCCAATTTAACATCAACTGCACTTAGTGACCTCCTTAAAGATGAGGAAATCACCAGGAAAGCCACATTGCAAAACTGAGCTGCTATTGACTTCCTCCTTCTCACACATGGCCACGGGTGTGAGGAATTTGAGGGTCTCTGTTGTTTCAATCTGTCATCCAAAAGTGAAAGCATCCACGCTTCCATTAGAAAGATGAAGACCCTGATTGGAGACATCAGACAGGAAACTGAAGACTGGATGGGCAACATTTTCAAGGGTTGGGGACTTGTGGGATGGGAAAGTTCTATTGTTAAATCAGTTGTATGGTTTCTAGTTGTTGTTTTTCTTATCTTAATTGCTTTCAGATCCTTGAAAATGATAGTTATAAAAGGTTTAAAAGAGGTAGCTTCTCCCACTCATGAGTTGAACCACGTAGTAGTTCCAAAAAAACAACGATAGTGGGAGAAGATCTGCCAGATAGCTTGAAAAAGTTCTGAAAGGTTTCTTTGCACTGCACTCTCATCTTTTACAAAGAAAAGGGGGAGATGCTGCAGTCTGTTTTAAGTTGCAGTCTGTTTAAACTGCATTCTGTTCAGGTTTTCTGGAAGTTCCTGACCCTGCAGTGCCTTTCTGTGTTTTGTCTGTGACTAGGCTTTTCCCCCAGCATCTGTTACTGTCATTCACCCAGAACACTGCCCTTTTACCTGAAAATTCCAAGTCAATCTGCCCCATAAACCGATTTCATCTGTTAGAATATTTAGTTATCCTTTCTCTGTTAAGCCAGTAGCTGAAAAGGTGGAATGTTTACCTGCAATGTCCTCCCCGATTGGCCAGGAGTTTCCGCGCCTCCTGAACCAGGAGGGCATATATGCACTGTTTTTCGTGCATTTCTTTTGTCTGTTTGCTGCTGAAAATTCGGAATTAAACTCGGATCTGAAAGCAACAGATCCCCTTCTAAGCCCTGTCTCTGTCTACGCTGGATTAAGGGGTTTTACACGGCTGTTCTCTAAGAAATTCAAAGCTGCCCCACTCTGCTGCCGCTCAGCACGGAGGAGGAGGGGCACGGCTCATTTTAATGCTGGGCGGAAAACAAAAGAAGCTAGCCAGTGCGCTCTAGGACCCTGCTCAGTGTTAGATAGTAATTTTTAATTTGATAAGAAAAGAGCTTTGGTGCAGTTTGTGTTTTCTGATCCTTTTTTGCCTCAGTTCTGATTCCTCTCCCCTTGCTTTTGTCCCTTGCTGGTTTCCATTGCTCTGCTATTGTGTGTTTTGTTCTTTATCCATCCTGGTCTGAGTTAGGGCAGCATGAGGGCTGTGCTGATGTGGGATTCACAGTTGGCTGAGGTGTCTGTGTTCACCAACTGCTCTCTAGAGACTCCCCAATATTACAAAAAACTGTTTTCATGGCCAAACTTTTGAAATCTGAAGGGAAATTCTAGTGACAGTAGATGCCACGTCTGGCTTGCCTTCAGCAGCATGTGGAGGCAAGCAAAGCAGCAGGATGGAGTAGAAATGGGATTTACCTTGAAACAAGGGCCACTGAGGACCAAAACTCTGCAGGGCTGCTTCAGATCCAGTGCACTGCAGACAACTGGAGCTGGAATAACAGAATCAGCAGAGCAGAACCAGCTGCTCTGTGCCAATGTCAAGCCCTAACACAATTACCTGGGGTGTCACAGCAAGGACAGGACTTGATCTGGCACAGATTTTGCACCTGCAGGGAACCTTTTAGAATCCCTGAATGGTTTGGGTTGGAAGGGACCTTAAAGATCCTCTGGTTCCACCCCTGCCATGGGCAGGGACACCATCCACTGTCCCAGGCTGCTCCAAGCCCCAATGTCCAACCTGGCCTTGGACACTTCCAGGGATCCAGGGGCAGCCACAGCTTCTCTGGGCACCCTGTGCCAGTGCCTCCCCACCCTCACAGGGGACAATTCCTTCCTAATATCAAACCTAAATTGCCCTTCCTTTAACTCAAGGCCATTAATGTTCATTAGTAATTTCCTCATTCTCAGGCTTCTCTCTGCTCACTGCTGGTTGGGGTCTGCAGCTGTGCTCATCTCTGCTCTGTACCAGTGATTTCCTCATCTCTGTACCTCCCTTTTTATCAACAGTATTTCTTTCCTCTCCTGCCGCTCTTTAAAATAATATTAATTTGTTTATTTTGCCAAAAAATTGCTTTTAGGGTAGCAGCTAGGACCAATAAAAGTCACAGATACTAATTAAGGCAGTCACACATTAATAGATTGCTTTTCTAGAGGTTTAAAATCACCATATGTTGTAAAGTCAACATTAATCTTCTTTTAGTGAAATGTAAATGAGGACAGGTTATTATTTAGAAAACAGGAGCAAAACCTGTAGCCTCTATCTCATTATTTTGGTATAGAACCTTTATAATCAGTGTTGCTTGGGGCTGAAATAGATGCCCAGTATTGTGATTAAGGATATGTTTATGCATATATTTTAAAAGAAAGCCCCAGAGATGAGGACATGGCAGGATTCTGTACCCAGGCAGTTCTTCTGAGCAGGTAGGGGACAAGAATGACATTGCTCACCTCCTTCCTTTTTTGTGAACAATACTTTAAGGAATAAAACTCCACACTAACAGCAGGAATCCAGCTGATAGGTGTTGGTCTGAATGTGCTGCTTAGTCATGGCAGAAGGAGCACTTTAGGTAGATTCAGTTCCATTTTTCTTTCTGATAGTTGTATCATTAGGATTTTGCTTGAATTTCAGGTGTTAAGTATACTATTGGTACAATAAAACAAAATTATTAATGGCCTATTCTAGGGAATGTGTCATGTCAATAAAACTGGTTTTTAATAGCACTGTTGCAATTTCCCAGTTGAAAGAATTTCAAGAGTCAGTTAAGACAAAACCTATTTTTCTTTATCAAAATTCTTTAGCAGTTCTGTACCTGAGCACAGAAGACAGAGTGGGCTCAGTAACTACACAGAGGATTATTGCCACTCTGCTGCCATTCTCTCACTCCTTATCAGGGAAGAGAACAACAAAAATATTTCTTGCAGCTCCTTTCCTATATCTTCCACCATCCCAGTAGCCAAACTAACCTGTGCTGCAGAAAAAGGGCTGGAAATATCACTGACTTCAAGCTACCAGAATACAGGAGCTGTGTGCCCAAAAACATTAATTGGAATATTCAAAAAAAGTATTTGTTTCCTTTGTGATTTTTTTTGTGACCAAAAAATCCTTTATCAGCCTTGTCCACTTCTCTTGATGGTGTGTCTTTCACCTGGAAATCAGTCATAGATTGGAGTGAAGGTGATGACAACTTCCAGTTTTTGCATTGCCCCAGTGTCCATTTCTTTAGCCACAGTTTGTGCTCCCAGAAAGGCAGATGCAGCCTCCTAGAGTCAGGTAGACCTGCTGAAAAGAGAATAGTTAATAAAAGGGAAAAACAAAACAAAAAGCTCTAGATGTCTGGAAATGTTGCTGCTGAAAAGCTCCAAAATTATAATACTCAAACTGATTGCATGAAATTTCCAGCTGTTAAAAGGTGAACTTGATTCCTCCTTTAATCACTCTGAACACATAATACATATCTAAAATTAATGGTCATCCACTCACCCAGGGCCCTACAAATGTGCTTTGACATTAAAAGGTTTACAATTAAAATCCACCAGGACTGGGAGGTACCAGCAGGGCCTGTAGGGATGGAGCAGGGCTGTTCCTGGGGCCATGAACAATTTTTATCTGGTGTTGGGGCTGAGAGTGGGGCGGGGTGGGATCAGGCAGGGGGACTCCATCCTGCTGCCCCTGCTCCTGGGGGTGGTGGCAGCTCTGACCAGCAGTGTGGCCAAGCTCAGAGGCAGGGGCAGGGATGGCAAGCGGTGTCCCAGTGCCTGCCAGCCACACCTGCAGAGCTGGGACACGTCTGAGGTGACAGGTGACCGGTCTTGGGGAGTCATAGCCATGTCCCAGTGCCTGCCAGCCACTCCTGCAGAGCTGGAGGTGGGCCTGGGGAGCCACAGCCGTGTCCTGGTACAGCCAGGGATCACCAGGACCAGGGTCAGGCACAGCCCCAGATGTGCTGGGGATCACCAGGGTCAGGCACAGCTCCAGATGTGGCACAGCTGGTCAGGCTGCAGCCAAACATGACAGTGCCAACTGAAAAGCAGCAAGGGGGGCTCAGCCCTGGCCCAGGGCACCCACAGAGCTGTCTGGGCACGGGGACAGCCCAGAGCTGCCCCACAGCTGAGCTGCCCCTGAGCCCTGGCAGCAGGAGCTCCAGAAGAGCAGAGCTCTCAAGGCCATTACACTTTGATGCATTAATGTTTAGGAGAAATCTGGCTGTTCCTTTGCTTAAAATTATTTCTTTACCAGCAGAGCAGAGATGCTCTTTTTCTTTACATTTCTGTCAAAAAACAATTGGTGTGTCAGGTTGCATTATGTCACATCATTTGGTGAAACATGAGCTGACATACTGTAACCGAAAGGTATTTGAACATATCATGTCAGAAACTGGAAGCAGGAATACAGGCTCTTGCTCTCTCTATCTTGGCAGGAGTTCTTGTTTTCCACTCTTGTTTTAATTCCTCTTGATTGCCAATTAAAAAAAAATTGCTGCAAAGACAAGTGTCCAGTTTTGCTGCCTGTGCTCAATGCCCCTTTAATCTTTCCTTCTGTTCCTTGAGAAAATCCAAAAAAGACATGAAAGCAAAAAAAATCTACCCAGGTGAGAGAACTTTCTTACAAAAAGCACCTGTGGGACTTGACAACCTAAAGAAATTAATTGAAGTAAATGGAAATTTGGAAACTAAAGAAGCAAGAAAGAAACCCCAAGGAATCAATAGAAATCAGTGCATAAGAAACCAGGGAAACCGAATGCCAGCCATCATAATTTTGTGGGATGACATATGTCAAAGATTGAAACTGAGAAATTTGCAATAATTTATTATTTCTAAGGAGGAATTCAGGGCAATTTATGCTGCTTTCTTAGTGTGATGGGATTAGGAAACAGCCCTAGGCATCCCCTTGCTCTTGGTTTGTCTGAATTTATGTGCCCCTGACCTCTACTGATATCTTACCCAATGTATATACTCATTCATTCATTTCACTGTGTGCTTTTTCATTGATGCTTTTCCAGAGACTGAAGAAAAGGAAATATAATCTCATTAGTGTTCCTTCTCCTTTCCACCGCTTTGTTATTCATTCTCTTTTCTGTCACTGCTGTGTGCTTTCTTCTCTTTTCTGTCTTCCTTAAATCTGTTCTTCCTTTTCATATCTTCTCAGCACACTGCACTCTTCCTTACTTTCAACCTTCCCCTTTCTTGTTTTTCTCCAATTGCCTTATGAGCTCCACTCTTTTCCTGTACTATTTTACATTTTTTCTTACTAGAATATTCTTCTCTCGTCTTGCTCAGGAGTTGAATTTTGCTGGAAAGGACTTTCAAAAAGCTGCTGCTTCCCCAGTTTCCTTCTGCTGTGATAGTTACCCGAGATGAGGCTGCTTTGGCCTGCATTAATATTTACAGACTTGTTTTATGAATCTAAAGATTGATTTAGCATGAGAGTAATGCAGGGGAACAGATGAACCATGGAAATGGTAAGGTCTACTTTTCTAAGATTCATAAATCTAAAAGCCATGCTGAGGTGAACAGCTTTTAGAAGAGCAGCACCTAATGACTGAAAATCATTGAATGTCTAAAGTATTAAACAAGTTTGAAACTTATCTTTCACAGGTAGAAAAAAATGATCTTTAATGATTAAATACATTCTCTAAACTCTTACAGAATTACAGCCTTTCTCTTTAAAATGTATAAAGTCTAAGGAATTCAAGTAACAGCAGCTTTCCTAGGAAGTCAGGTGATAAATGTGCTATTTGCTAACATCAGGTATGCATTTTCTTACAAAAGCACTGCATATTTAAGATAATCTTGGTAATCTCATCCTTTACTTTTTCAAAAAATATGGGGGTTTTTTGCCACTGAGTTTTTTGTCTTTTTTGTAAATTTTCAAGGTCAAACCATGCAGTACAGATTTAATTTCAGCACGGACATGTGAAATGGTAATCAACTTGTAGTTATTATTAACTTCAACAAAATATTCCTATTACAAGTGAAACATGGGATGACTTTTTCCACCCCTTGCTACAGAACTACTGTGCTTTTAGACCACCTAGAAAGGAACATTTTGGAATAAAATGTGACATTCGGAGGTTGGACTGTTACGTTTCTTATGCACAATAAGTTCTGTAATGGAAGCATTACAGCTCTGTCTGAAGCAGAGGATTTAACACATTTACTGCCCTGCTGACAGGGAAACATAGGGACAAGCTCAGTGTCCGTCACACAAACTTGGTGTTTAAGAATAAGACACATTCTTCTTCTGGCAGCTGTAAAGCAGTGGGAGGGAAGACACCTGAGAAATGGACCTTGTAACAGTCAAGGACTGTTTTCTCTTTGTGTTGTGTGTTATTTTGTGCTAGAAAAAGTGAGTTGAACTCCAGGGTGAGTCTGGATGTGCACTTGAGTAGTCCATGCACAGACACTGCCTTTTACCTGTAAATTCACTTTAACACAAGCAGAATAAACCATTTTCCTTGAACCACGGAGCTCTCCAAACTCTACTAGTGAGACATGCTTAAACCAATCAGATTATTTTGATATTTCCTACACATTGTTTTATGTATTGTGAACACTTCTCCTCAGTTTAGGGCTAAAAGCTTGACTTGTATGACCAAGGCCCATTATAAAAAAGAGAAGTCAAAAGCAACACATAGTGTGCAATTAAAGAGTAAAACTGCAAGAGAGTTCTGTTTTCAAGAGGGTTTTTTCCTTTCAACCCATCATGCAAAGTGATGTTTATATAGCTGCTGGGAGTGTCTCATGTGTGTAATATCCACATCACAAAGATACACATTTTGGAAAACAAAGTGGTACCTATTCAAGATGGAAACGTACAGGAGAAATCACTGCAGAGGAAAAACAAAGACTTGTGGGGACCTACCCTGGATTTTGAATAAAATTGTGAAGCTGGGCACAAGGTGTTAAGAGAACTTGCAGCAGTTGCATGTGGCTTGGTTCTACTCAAGCATTGAAGGAAATTCAGTGTTAATGAAGCATTTTCTAGCATCATCCATTGTTCTCCTGGAAAAATGTGGTACTTAGTGGTACTTGCTTCCTGGCAAAAATGATGTACTTTGGTGTTTAGATTTTGGCAAATAAACCCACCTGCATTCCAGAGCCCTGCAGCTGTGGGCTCTTTGCTGAGCCACTCTGCAACACCCGGCACTTCCCCTAAGCATTTCTGAGTATTGAGAGCTAACGAAGGAAGTTAGAGTTCTAAAGCTTGGCAAAAGTTTTGGAAAAAAAACACCCAAACCCCAAACCCCCCTGTGAATACTGTTTGACTTTGTATCTGTTCTAGATTCATTACTCTGGTGGGTAAGTTTTAAAATAGAGCAGGAGGTGTAAATGTATGTGAACACAGTGGCTTTCAGAAGTGTCCTGAACATCACTAAAGAATCAGTGCTACCAGGAGAATCTGATCATTCCATGTTTAGCTGTTTTTTTCCTGCTGCAAAATCTGTGGTCTTTATCAATATTTGAAGAGTCAAAACATTCCCCCCAAATGATTAATAGAATCCCCTAACATATAGGGGAAAAGGTTGAAATTTGATTTTTTTTAAAAAAAGTAATCTAAGAATAAATTGTTTTCATATAGATTTTTTCTGAACCTATATTGAAGCATTTGAATTGTGCTTATGAAGCTACATTTATAAGAAAAAGTATTATCTTTTATTAGATCACATAGTATTTCTTGAAAAAGAAGCATCTCAGGCTCACAAATGCTTTCTTGGCCCCTCTGTAGGGATATAGAAAATCTTGCTGTGAGGAAGAGAGCTCATGGGAGAATATAGATGTCCTATTAATCAGGACAAAAAAGAAAGAAGATGATGTGATGTGACAGTGACTGGTGGGAGAAAATCTGGCAAACAGCAGAGAGAAGATTGGGAGATATGACAATTTGGGAAATGTATGTATAATTTATAAATCCAGACTTATTTTATCAATTTCATGTAGCACTCTTGCTCAGTCTGTATTTAATCTGCCACTTGCTGGCTGGGACTGTGGCATAGATCACACACTGTGTGAGGAGATAGATACAAGAGTGATCTGGGAATAGATAACAGGATATTATTTTTGCTCAGAAAAGCACTAATGCTAAATAGACTGGTTAAACTAAAGGAAACTGATGGTCTCAGGTTGTCTTCTAAATTAGAACAGTGAGAGCTGCCTAGTGAGGGAGAAGATGAGGAAAGCTGTTCTTTGAGCTGGGGAGCTGCTGGAACTGCAGGCTAATCAGCAAGGCACTGGGCTTTAACACCACAGAAGAATTGTCCAAAACTCCAAGGTCTTACAGGGTTACAATGGTCCCAGAGAGAAGGTTTTGATTTTCTGGATTTTTGTTTGTCTTTTTGCTTGTCTTTTTGCTTTTTATTTTGAGAGCTGTAAGTCTAGGTGCTTTCTCCATTAACATGGCCTGGATAATAATATAAATTTATAGTCTCCGCTTACTTTGTAAGTGCTGTAGGGTCTCACAAGATGAAACTGTAAGCTGCAGTATTTTGTGTCTGGAGTGGGAGCTTATCTCATTCTCCTGGCTCCTGCTGTTCAGACTTTGGTTGCTTCCTGCTCATTTTACTGATACAAAATGTTCAGGTTTGGCTTTTCATCAGTGCATGTTTACCAGCAGCACTTTGGCAAAATCACCTTCCCTTCCTCCTCCCCGGGTATTATGGCCTTGAAGAACTTTTAAGTGAGGGCTGAACACAAGTTTCTGTTTGTGTTATCTTGCCCTGGAAAGGGAAAATATTTCACAGAGCACTCCAGCTCAGCCAGCAGCTAAAAAAGAAGCAGGGGATCCTCTCCACATCAGCACAGGTCAGCACATAGATGTTTGTTGTCTTCCTGCCTCTTTTAAAAGGTAAATATTGTCACAAGTTTAAATTGTGGGTTTTTTTTTCTTTAACGAGTTTTTAAGCATTTAGGATCACCAAGGTCCTGTTCTGGTGACCCCAAGTTGCTGTTAGAATACAAATTTTTTGTAAACACAAATGCAGCACCACTATTCTGACAATAATGCGTACACTGAGTGCCCACCCCCAGGAGGCAGGGTACAGCCCAGATTCTGTGTCTGACTCCTTGGTGGCAATGGTCAACCAATTAATGGAAATACAGGATTTTTTTCATCTTATTATATTTGCTAAGACTTTATTAATAATGAAATATTCAAATTATGGATAAACTGACTCTCTTTTTCCCTCAGAGCAGTTACAACTTCCTTGTGTGAGGAAGAGGAGGGGCAGGCTCTGATCCCTTCTCTTTGATGACTGGTGGCAAGACATGAGGGAATGGCCTGAAGCTGAGTCAGAGGAGGTTTAGGTTGGATATCAGGAAAAGACTCTTTATCCAGAGGGTGGTCAGACACTGGAACAAGCTGCCCAGGGAAGTGGTCACAGCACCAAGAGTTCAGGAAGCATTTGGACAACACCCTCAGACACACAATGTGATTTTTAGGCTGTTCTGTGCAGGGACAGGAGTTGGACTTTGATGATTTCTGACTCCTTTCCAACTCCAACTTGTGGTGATTCATTTTTCTTAAATGATTGTTCTGTTCACCCCCAAAATGTACAAGTTGTAACCCCTCCCTAAGTTGCATTGTTCTCCTCCCCTATCAGTATCCCATTGGTCCAAGCCTTGGATCTGCCCCCTCGCTAGAACTCTCTCTTAAGCTGATACATGAGGTCTCTCACTCTCTCTGGGCCTGCCTCTCTCTGGCTCTCTGGTTCTGCCGCCCTCTCTGCCTCTGGCTCGGGCCTCGCTCTGGGCCCGGGCCTCGCTCTGGGCCCAGGCCTGGGCCTGGCTCTGGCCTTGGCCTTCTTGCCTCTTGCCTCTCGCCTCTCGCCTCTCCTTTGGGAGCCATGCTCCACCTCCCCGGTGTGGGACCCTGAATAAACCTCATCTGATCAGCATCCTCAGAAGCCGTGTCATGCCTTGCCTGCCTGCATGCTGCCATTAGCTGGCACAACCAAGAGACGGCTCCCCAAGAAGCTCTGGTAAGGCTTTTGTACCTGCCCTTCCTCCCGGGACCCAGGGATATGTTGCCCCCAGCCCCTCTGCAGCTGCTAGCCAGGCCTGAAAAGAGCAGGGGGGGGAACGCAACACCAACTATTCTGTGATTCCAGCTGTTTTGTTCTGTTTGTATTCACTCCCCACAGAGCTTGCCTCAAACAGCCATTCACAAAATCAGAATAACCTGTATGAGAACTGTTCCTTTGCTGGGGGTCCCTCCTCAGAGGCACCAGCCTGAGGTGTTTCTGTGCTACTGCACTGAGAATAAATGGCTTTAAGGGACAGGACAAGTTTGTCAGGTCAAAAAGAAATCAGAAAGGTCAGTATTTGGGGAGAAAATACCTGAAAAAAATGTTTAAAGCACAGCCTGTATTATGTAACTGCCCCATACATATATGTAGGTGACATTTGGTATATACCAGATAATTTTAAAATGCTTGGTGAGTTTGGCCTTAATTTCAGAAATAGAACCTCTGTGCTGAAGAGTGAACAAAGATTTGTAGGAAGTGTTGGATTCACTGGAGTTTTTTGAAATGCATCCTATAAATCTACAGCTGAATGTGTCTCCTATTCCTACAGTAGGTCCAAACTCCCACCTGTGCAAACCACAAAAGATATGACAGAGAAACAATGTGTTAATTTTGACAGAAGTGTCAAATTTGTCTTAAATTTTTTTCATTTGCCATATAATGCCACTGAAGGAAGCACAGAGAAAGCACTTAAGAATTGCTTTTCAAAAACAAGTTCTTCTGGCAAATCAAGAGACTTTTTCAGTTATTTGCTATTTTTAATTTCTTTTGTAATATCCACTTTTCTAGCTGCCTTTTTTTTTTTTACCAGAAGGAATAATAGTATCTTTAAGGGAAAATTTTGATTTCTGAGGCTAGTCTTGGTTCTTAGAGCTAATCTTACTCAGTTTCTACTACTTTTTGTTTGTTTATAACAAGAAGTCTTCTCATGAAAAGCAAGTATTTATGAAAATGAGTAAATATTTCCTTTGGAAATTGAGGCTTTTAAGCCAATTTCAGTGAAATTATGCTTACGCTGATGTATCAGAGCAGAAATAGCACACTGCATGTCTTGCTTAGACTGGGATATAAAACTGCACTTTGGAGCAGCCTTGCTAATTTAATTGTTTCACTTTTGTGCAGTCTTTAATTTTTTTCTTGATTTTTTCAAATTATTCTGGAAGGCATCTTAGTGTAGATCCCTTTCTAATGAATGTTCAATTTGCATGTTTTGAAAATTACCTTTTTTTAAAATTTTGAATCTGAAAACTAAACAAGAGAAGTATTGTAGCGGCGCGTTTTCTATTTTTATTTATTGTTAATATTAATTTGTTCTGTAATGGTTTAGTCCATGTTTCCCCTATCCCTTCCTCCTGATGGTTTCCCCCTGCACTTGTTTGTACAGCAGCTGTGCTTGTCAATCTCTGGGAAGGACTCTCCCCTCTTTCCAGAAAGCTCGGGAGAAGTTAGTCCTTGATTGGAACAGGCTGGGAAATCCCCCACCCCTCGTTCTCTATTCGTTGTCTGTGTGCCATCCCCACTCCCCTGATTGGTTTTCCCTCTTGTGTCTGCCCTCTTCTCCTGGTCCCTTATAAGCAATAAGCCCGCCCCTCGTGATGGGACTTGTGGCTCGCCTGCATGAAGAGCAGGTGACAATAAACTCCATCTTGCCACAAAGTCTCCTTTTCCTACCTTTGTCGTAGCCTCACCGACAGCTCTCGTGTAGCTCTGACCCACTGGGGGGTGGTGGCCGGTCTGCCTGCTACTGCCTAACCAAGTCTGAAACGATTCCCAGCCAGGGCAGCCGGGAATAGCTGGAAGCCAGTTTCCAGCAGGCCAGGAATCATTTCAAAGTATCAGGTGAAATGCAGAAAGGATCCCTTTGGCTGCAATTCCAGAACTCCATTGGACAGGAAAGAAGCAGTTTTGGGATGTTCTTTATAGGTGTATAAGTACATGGTAGGAGTACAGTCCAAGGACTCCTTCTTCATATCTCAATTCTTATCAGTGCGTTAATGAAGCACAACTTCATTCTTTTAGCTGTTTTTAACATGGAACACTATAAACCAATATGTATTTATATCTCTTTTCTGACATTATAAATTTCTGTATTTTCTATATCTATCTATAATAAAAATAGGTAGATGATTATTATTGTGTCCTACCACTAGTTGTGTAAACTTAAGAGAGACAATTTAAGACAGACATCCAAATTAAAAACAATTTTGTGCTTTTGACTTAGAAATCTGACTTTGATTAAATTAAAAAAATAAAAATAAAAAACATTATGAGAATGCAGAGAATCTTGGCTGCCTGCAGCCATGTCCATCTCCATCTGATATTGTTCCTGTTAATTGCTTGGCCCACCTCGCTGGGGCAGAGCTGCCATGCCATTAGAGTTTCATACTTTGCATAATGAGGTGAGGGGCATCATTTACAGCTGGGAGAGCCATCCCAGGGAGGTCCTCAAAGCCCTCTGGAGCACTGGGTTCACCTGGTGGCTTTGCTGTGCCAAACGTGGAAGGCAGGCATGGAAAACAGGATTTCTCCCAGCCAGAAGGGGCCAGCTCCACTGCAGCTGGCAGCTTGGGCCTCTTGTGTTCCATCTAACAGGAAAACACTGCCTGATTGTGGCTGGAGAGGGAAAATTAAACCCCCTCAAGACAGAGATTGGTACCTCACTCTGAGGAATTGGCTGATACTGACACAGAGTCGAGGAGAACAAAGGTTGTTGAGTCCAGGTGGTGCCATGAACAGCAGGAATTCCTGAGCCTGTGTGGACGGTCTGTCTCCTCCTCCTGTGCTAGGATTTGGCTTTGCCTTTCCTTTCATCATGGCCAAGATTTTCTGAGCAAAGTATCTTTTTCCTGACCAAAGTATCTTTTTCCTGAGCAAAATTGGAACATGTAGGAGTCCAGGGTGTTTCCCCTGGACATCCTGACCCTGAGAAACCCGAACAAAAACCTGTACAGGGGGGTTCTAAGCCTGTACAGGGGGGTTTGAGAAATGTACAGGGGGTTTGGAGACCTTGGCATGGGCCCCAGACAGACAAGGGATTCGATTATAGTCCCTGGGAGAAATTACCAACATTGTGGAAAGAATTGCAAACTCTAGAAGGTAATAAAAGGTAATGTTATCAATGCACTTAGGGTTTTGGAATGTAGGTGACCAGAGACAAGATGGAGGAGTTTGGGCGTTGTCCTGAAGTCTTCTCCTTCTTCTTCGTCTCCATCTTGTGCAGGGGTGATGACACCAAGTAGATTTAGAGGGATTGGGTCAGGTTAGTAGACACCTGTTTAGTGTTTTGTGTGTGTGTTGGTTCACAACTGTAAATAATGTGCACGTAATATACAGTATAAGAACGCAGAGCCGGGGGCAGGCGGGGGGAGAAGCTGTCTGTCGCTCATGCTGAGCAGACCTTGGCCAGGCTCAGAGAAAAGTAGTTAGATAAGATAAAATAAACAAGGCTGCAGACCTTGAAAAAGAACTCCTAAGACTCCTCATCTTTCCTGCGCGCTTTCTGGAGAGCGCATCTCAGCAACCACACTCTCGTCGGGAAGCAGAAGAGACCCCGACAGGAACACACTTCTGCTGCAGCTCTGAACATCAGGTCACCACCAGATCCTGACAGCAGCCAGTGATGATGTGTACTTAGAAACCACATGACTCAGTTCTCAATAGATGCCTGACAGGTGCTGTAGGCAAATGTTGCTTTAGCTACCAAAAAATTGCATTTGAAGGAGTCTCTGGCCTAAGGGATACATAAGCCTGTGCATGGACATAGTTCAGTATGGAGCAGACACATTGCTTAGGACATTTTATGTCCTATTCTATTATATATTTGTCCATTTATATTAATTCTTGGAATTTTAGAAATGGGAGAACATCCTGTGTATTTCTTGGTGTAATATGTGAATCCTGGAGTGAATATGTAACACAAGTTGGGGGTTTTTTTGTGTCTATCCTATCTGCCGACCTCCTTGTGTCTGATTCCCATCTCCTACCAGTGCCTGTCTTGCAAATAATTCCTCTTCTAAGCAGAACACCTTCTTCCTGCTCTTTCTGCCAAGTGGTCTTAATGCAGCTGAGTCTCAATGCAGCTGTCTCTGCTGGAGCTTTGAGCCAGTTCTGAGGCAGTGGTATCCTCCTGGATGAAGAAGCAACATCATCCAGGAAATACCAACAGGGATCAAGAGTAGCCTGTCAACCAGAGGAATACCATCTAGAGGTAAGAGAAGTTTCTAGCTGGTTCTTTTTCACAGTGACCACACAGCCTCTGTTCCACCTGGTTTAATGCTCATCCAGCTGGAAACAAGAGGGGGGAGAAGGACCCTTTTTGACTTATGTGCAACTTTCATTTTACATCTCAGGCTTTCTAGCAGTAAACACAAATGAAAGTAAAATACCTGCAAAGAAAACAATGCTCTCAAGAACCCCTTGAGAACACCCAGTCCAACCCCCTGCTCAAACAGGCTTAGACAGAGCAGGTTGCTCAGGATTGTGTCCATTCAGGTTTGAGCATCTCCCCAGAATAATTAGGGAGGTGTTAATACGACTGAACAGCTGCTACAACCAAAAAGCAATTACTGGTGCAGCAGGACATGGTTTGCTTAACAAGGGCCTTCCCATTTTCCTGATGACTGCTGGAACAGAGGAAGGATTTAGGAGGAGTAGAGGAAACAGAATTGGACTCTTTAAACAATTACACACTTCTTTATCCCATGTGGGGCCTGCACAGTGTGGAACCTGGTGATGGAGCAAGTTCTCAGAAAAGATTTAGGTAAATGTTAAGTCTGGTGATAAGTGACCAGTGCAAAATCTTCTCCCCAGATATCCCAGCTGGAATTCAACCATAAACTCACACCAAGCACTGCAACATTTGGCGTGGAGGAGCAGATGTCCAATACTGCTCCAAAAGCAGCATGTGAGGCAGCACTTGCTATTGGATTTGTAACTCTGTATTTTTTTGCTTGGGTAGCTATGACTATGTATTTTCTGTTATTAGAGATAACAAATATCTCTTAATATTAAAGTTAAATTTAGGTATTTGCATACTTAACAACTCCATGCATTTAAATATGCAAGTAATAACACTTAACTTATTCTGAATTTACTTCATCACTAAAATATTTGTACTCCAAACCTGGGATATTTTACAGGTTCTTAGATTAACTTTGCAGACAGCTTTTCAGTGAGTGGGGGTTACTTGTGTGGCCTGGTGAGATGTTTTTGACAATCTGTTGCCAGAATATCTGTCTATCAATAAGTTTATCAGTAGACTTCATTTATTAAGGAGAAAATTAGTGGCTAGCTTTGTTTTTCTTTTCTGCTTAAGGAATGAAATAAATTGCCAGTTGACTTATTTTGTTGTTGTATTTTTCCCCTGTGTGTTTGTGGTGGTTTGTTTTTGGGTTTTTTTCACTGCAGTATTTGCAGTTTGATTTGAATTACCCAAAGGAATAAATTCCTTTTTCAGTGATGAGGATTAAAAGAGAGCACCAAGGTATTACTACAGTCAGACAACATTCCACAGTGTCCTATATTAAGCATTCCCTGAAAGTAAAGATTTGCATGTTCCATGTTAATTATCCCACTTCTAATTGTACCCCGTTGCCATAATACCCTAATGAAAGTGCTATTTATATTAAAAAAGCATTGCACTCCCAAGAACAACCCATCACACTGGCCTTCACTCTACATATAAGCCCTCTAAAATGAAAAAGGAGGAAAGAGAGCTCTACCCCAAGCAGAAAGCGAGTAAGAGTGTCTGGCAGCTTATAGAAACACAACACATCCACAATCACATCTGACTGCAGACTGAGGGGCAGATCATACCTCAGAAAACCTCTTTTCCTCCCTCAGGGATTGTTCCGGCACGTTTTCTATTTTTTAATTTATTGTTAATATTAATTTGTTATGTAATGGTACAGTCCATGTTCCCCCTATTCCTTTCCCCCTAATGGTTTCCCCCTGCACTTGTTTGTGCAGCAGCTGTTCCTGTCAATCTCTGGGAAGGACTCTCCCCTCTTTCTGGAAGGATTGGGAGAAGTCAGTCCCTGATTGGAACAGGCTGGGAAATCCCCCACCCCTCGTTTTCTATTCATTGTCTGTGTGCCATCCCCTTTCTCCCGATTGGTTTTCCCTCTTGTGTACGCCCCTTTTCCTGGTCCCTTATAATCAATTACATGGTCCCCATTAGCCACTTTGTCGGCTTGTCAGCATGCTGAGCAGGTGCAGAGGAACAATAAAAGCCAACCTGTAGCACAGCCACGAAGTTTCCTTTTCCTACCTTCGTTGAAGCCTCAGCAACAGCTCTCATGTAGCTCCTGACCCACCAGGGGGTGGTTGCCGGTCCGCCTGCGACTGCCGAACCGGAGCTGAAACGATTCCCAGCCAGGGCAGCCGGGACTAGCTGGAAGCCATTTTCCAGCAGGCAGAGGGAACCGATTCAAGGGATATTAATTCTCTTTATTCACTCAATTAGCATGTAAAATTAACACTGTTTCTGAGAATATTAGTGATCGGAATTCTAGTAATGCTCATATCAATGTTAATCTCACTGCATTTTCCATGACAATTAAGGAGATAGTAGAATTCTATTGTAAGAGTCCTGTGACATCCCTATTCGTCAGATCCTTGTCCTCTGCACTTGTACAGGAGACTGTTTAAAAAGCCCTGACTATTGCACTTCAGAGGGAGAAATTTATTTTTTGCCTTTTCTCAGTGGGCTTACTGTGATAGTTGACACTTATCAGTAATATTTAATCACAGTGTGGAGTTGATGCAGTGACTTATCTGAAACATCTTAGCCTATCTCTTTAAAATAACTCTGTCACATGTTCATAAACAAAAATAGAGGTCAGATAATATTACTCGTCAGGTCTGACTATGCCCTGGCTTTTATTTGAGAGTGTAGAGAGACCAATCTTAATAAGACCAGCACTGCTGCATTTGAATTACATACTTTTTGTCCTTTTCTTATTTGAAAATCCTTCCTGCCTAATTTGGCAATAAATTAAGCACTGCTGCTAAAATTAGATTTTTATTGAGACTGAAGGAGCAATGTCCCTGCTAAGGAGAAATGATTGCAGTGAAGAGGTCTGGTTCATTCATCCTCACCTTAATTGAGCTGTAGGACTCTGGATTTAGATTCCAACCAGTCTCTTCCTGGCAAAGATCAGTCTCAACAAACAGTGTGATTTTAGGATCCTATGAAAAGATGGCTTAATCTGCATATTTCCCTTTTCCCCTGCTCCTTTCCTCCCACTGGGCTGACATGTCTTACCCATGCTGCCCTCTCTTCTGTGGTTCTCCTGTATAAAGTCTTTGGCCAGGCTCAAAATGGAAAAAAGATATTTATATTAAATATATATATATATATATCCATCTATAAAATGAGATAGATGTATAATATATCAAGCAATTTTTAATACTCAGAATTAATTTCTTAACAAGAAAGTAAAATTATCTAATAATATACTTTACTAAAGCTGATCCGTGGCAGTGAGCATGATTAAGAAAGAGCAGTTTTCGTCCTGTAAATTATATTTTAAAATCAAATTTTAATAATGCAGTAATGCTGCCATTCATGTTTCTTATATTTTAATAAGTAAATTGGCTACCTTTCAAATCTTGTATAAAATTGGATTTCTGTCCTATGACAAAACTGAAAGTAGTGCTTTTCACAAATTATTAAATTATAGAAATTAAGGGGGAAATCCTAAGAGATTTAATTTTCACTCCACATTTAACCTTCCCATTTGCGTTTATAGAGGTTTTCCTCTGGTTTTTGTTTCTAAACAAGAATGTTCTCCTGGTGAAGATTCATTACAACTGAGCCCATATGAGCAGACATTTATTGACACTGTGAAAATAAACCCAGTCCCTCCAAAAGAGAGCTGGGTTATACATTTTAATATATCTATTTATCTTTGTATTCCTCTCCAAGCCAGTAAACAACCTGAATAACTCTCTTTTATTGGCTGTAATGACTCAAGTGGAAGAGCTTGGCAATTATTTTATTAATTCCATTGAATATTAATGCATGTGGTTGCCAAGATATTTATGGACTGGTGAAGTTCACTCATCTTTTGGAGCTCACTCCTCTTGAAAATGCCCTCTCTCTTTAAAATCAGCACCTTCCCCTGAAAAATACACATATTTGTAGTTTATTTTGCTTTTTGCCACGTGGCATGAAGAGGAGTTTGTACTTTTTCCCGCCTACCTGCTTTTTAAAACGGAATTCCTACAGATTGGAGTGTTTTATGTGGATCCTTTAACTGCATTTAGGAGAGCAAGCACAGCACCACAACAGAGAGATGTTTCCTGGTGTGGTACACTGTTGGATTACCCCAGTTTCAGGGATAATTCAGAGGAATTATGGACAACCACAACTTTCTGAAGCTCCCATCCATCCCAGCCTGGGGTGTGAGGCACAGCTTGTTCCCTGAGCAGAAATATCACCAGGGCAGAACTTGTATTAAACTGTATTCAGCCACTGTTAAATTCTCTTTAGTTCCCACTTATGTCAAACAGGCTTTCCACTGAGGAGCTCTCCTTTGTGCAGAATTAACTTCTAAAAGCAGGGCCCTGTGTTGACAGAATGTAAAAAAATCATCAGAATATCATTCCCAGGGGCACAAACCTCACTACTCTGATATCCCCTGACTTCCACAGCACTAGTGTTTGGTTCTAAACAAAAAGAAGACCTGCAGTTATTTGTAGAAGTGGGTAGGAACACTATATAGGACTGTAATTCTTTGAACCTTTGTCCAGAAAAAAATCCATTCAAAATCATGTAGGTGGAAGAAATTGCACCTTGTGGGTGAGCTGTGCACAAAGAGCAAATTCAAGAATAGAATGTTCTCTTAAACATGAAGTGTTTGCTGTTTATTAATGCTACTATGGTGCAGTCCTGGTCTGAAAATACATCCTGCAAACACCACAGAAGTCCTTTGGAAACCAGCAAAGCTTTGGGAAGGGTCTGAGACAGAATTTCTTCCCCATGCTATTCAAAAAGCAGAAAGTGGAGCAGAAGAAAACTCTCAGCTGTTCAAAAAGTGACTACATATGGTTCCCAACAAATCTTGTAAGCTCAAATTTGGCTAATTCTAAAGAAAAGCATATAAACAAAGTCTAAAGTAAAATACTGAAAGAAAAGTATTCAGTGGAAATGATGTCACGGGAATGTGTGCAATTATTTGGGCATTACAGAGCAAAGGTTTAACTTCTGCTGGCAGGAGGTTGGAGAAAGGTAAGACCAGATCAGCTGTTTCATTTGCCAATTTCAATTAGCTGATTGTCCAAAGTACAGACTGATTGAAGAGATTGCAACAGTCTAAACATTATTTGCTACTTGGGTCTGTAAGTTGCATAGCTGCCAATAAATGCTGCATTTTCTCAACAGTTTACTGTCTTAGAAATCCTCTCAGTGGTAAATTCTTTTGGAAAGTGAGTTTAGGTTGTCAAGAATCTTGGAGCAGCAGCTCTGAATCAGCCTTAGGAATGGGGTGGAGTTTTTTTAGGCCACCCAGTTAGTCTGTTTTTATCTTGCCTCCTAGTTTTGCAAACACAATTTAGTTTCTCTGCCAGCTCACCCCTCGACCTTCTGCTGAGAATTACAGCATAACACCAGTTCTGGTGACAGCTTGGGATGTGGATATTTATCTGCTCAAGCTCTGGACCAAACCCATCAATTCTCTGTGTCCAGAGGATAAAATGTGCCAGTGGGCAGCTCTGACTTTCAGCCTTTGCTGTCTGGGGTCAGAAGGGAACCGGTGACCTTTCCACGGATGACACAGTGGCCTGTCAGAGAGCTCTCATTTAAAATACTCCTCTAAAATAGATAAAGATACACTCTAATCACTAATCAAAGAACAGCTTTAATGCCTCAAAATGTGGAGCAAGTTACAGGCATCAGAATAAATTGCAACTGATTTTGAGCAGTCATTGAAGAAAAAGTTCAGGGGCCATGACAGAAAGAGCCCTTGGGACTGGGTGATACCTCATTCATTCAGTCTGTTAGGTCAGGTCTGGCCATGTGTATTTGCAATGGGTCCAAAATGCCTCTTTAAACATTTACAGCTTTTTTATTTCTTTACAGTTCTATGCCACACTTAGCATGGGTTGACATATTTTAAAGAGTTGTGTGTTTTGTTCAGTCCTGTATGGCACGTGCTCAGGATGTGGTGAACAGACATTTGGATATATACATGTATACAAACATGGAACAGTGGATCTACAGAGAGAGCATATGGAGGTGGTTTTTGTATTTTCTGTTATACCGTTGTTTGCATTACACTCCCCTCCTGCTTTCAATGAGCCTTGCCAAGGGTAGACCCTGAGGCAAAATACCTACAGGTTTTCCTTCATTAGAAAAACCCATGTAATGTCTTAAAAATATAGATTTGTGGCATTAAAATAGTAAAAAATTAAAATTAGAGGATTGTGATTCATCTTTCCACCTGTTTTTACCTGCACAAAACTTGGTAGCAGTGAGAAAAAACATCACTTCATCTCCAGAAAGTGCACATCTGACTGAGGGAATTGGCTGCACAGGCAACACACTCATAAAATAGCTTGGACTTAATAAAGTTGGATTGGCTCTCAACTGGTTCCTGAAGGAAGAAAGTTTGGTGAGTGAAACTGTTATCTGTGGAAGAATATTTTTCATTTAATAAGTAATTCACTGTAATTAAAATAAAAATGAAATGGCTTTTACTGTAATATCCTCAGAGTGTTTACCAAACTAATATCCTAACTACATAAAGGCAGAGGTAATTTTTCATCCATAACCTTTTTATGGAAATACATCTATTATTTCCCAAAGCAGAAAATGATACATTTCATTTAAATTACATTTTCTAAGCAGGAAGATTTTTTTTTGTAATAGATTTTTTTTACACAGCGCATAATTTATGGACTCTGGGAACAGGTGAGTAAAATGTTCTCAGCTGAGGAGGAACCTTTGACACACCTTAAGATTACCTACATTTACAATATATTTTTGATAATTTTATACAGATGAATCTTCACAGGGAGCTTTCACAGGATAAGAAAGAACAACACTGGCTGGGTCTATTTGTGTTCATCAGTCTATTCTGTGTTTACAGAGCAGTGTATTTTATGTTCTACTTTAAAAAAAATAAATCAATATGGGCTGTTTTGAAAACAAGAAAACTAATTAAAGGCATTGATGGATAGTTACATTAGCAGCTCTTCAACAGCTAATCTGGGCCCATCTGTTCTGCAGTGGTCTGCAAAGGTTAACAGCATATGGATGCCTCCTCTTTCCACAGCCTCCAGCACAGCCCTGCCAGGCTGGGGAATGGGGCACAGGGCAGGATTCTGCAAAAGCACATCATGCTCCAGCTCAGTCCCTGCTGCCAAAAGTGGCCACACAGGACACAGCTTTGCCAGGCAGGCACAGCATTGACTGGTGTAAGTATGATTGTTTTTTACTTTTTTGGCAGTGTGGATCAAGAAGACTAAATCAGCAAGTGGGTGTATGTGGAGCTCAGAGGCAGATAATAGGAATTATTGAGGTGTCTTGGGTTATATAACCAAAAAATGTGTATTCTATTTCATCTGTTGAAAGCAGTTGGGATGTTTTTCTTTATCTCTTGTAACTCCAGGGGGAGAGGGGTGGATGCCTTCTGATAATGGGCCAGCCATTAAAGCCAGGTGGGGCAGTGTTTCTCATCTCTTTCACCACCCGTCCATCCTCCGGGGGATAACTTCTGATAATGGGCCATTAAGGCTCACCAATGACATGACACATTACATCATCCCATTGTGAGATGCTCCACCCAGTGGGGGGGGAGCCAACCATTCCTGCCTAGATAAATACTGAGACTCAGGAACACCAGGAGGCTGTTTTCCACTGGAACTCTGGAGGATGACTAGACCTATCTTGCCACAGCTGGACCCTTTTTAAGGGATCATCTCTGCTCTACAGAACCACATCTGTTACTCCAGGAGGATTTATTTGGACTGCTTCCAACACCCTGACCAACAGGGTGTCAGGTCATATCCCTGACTCTGTCAGGGTTTTCTAGGATTGTTTGTTTGCTTGCTTGCTTTGTTTTTGTACTACTACATTTGTATTTTTCAATATTCCCAGTAAAGAACTGTTACTCCTAGTTCCCATATCTTTGCCTGAAAGCCCCTAATTGCAAAATTATAATAATTTTGAGGGAAGGGGGCTTACATTGTCCATCCCAAGGGAAGCTCTAGCTTTCCCTGGCAGACAACTGTCTTTCTAAACCAACATATGAGGTTTGGGGCTTTTTGTTGGTGAGAACTGTCAATTAAAAGAAAAATCAAAAAAGGAAAAGTTTCAACAAAGCACCAGAAAACACTGAATATCTTCAGAAAAACTCTGAAGCTGATTAATGAAGAATGAATTGTTTATCTTCTATGCAAAATGGATTTTTTCAATGATGCCATTTATAATCAATGTTCAGTACATTGCCATAGAAGGAATGGCCCTGGGGCAGAACTGTTGTTTGTGGGGGTCTGGCACAAGGAACTGTGCTTCCTAGTTTAGCCATGCCCAGCTGGTGCTGGGAGGTGCCAATGCCAGGGCTGCAGCTGTTCCTGTGCCCAGGTATGGAGGCTACTGGGACACAGCCCCTCACTGGGGATGCTGCAGAAGAAATGGATCTGTGAGTTACCTTCTTCGTTTGTTGCTTTGTCTCTATCATCAGCATAGTTTTCATCACAGGGGGGAGAAAAGAACCATGGGAGAGGTAATAGTTTTGTCCTTTTATATATATATGTAGTATACAGTTCTTTAATGGTATAGTTCTTAAATTATAGTTAATAGTTCACAAACTCTTCAGAGTAAAATTAAACTCTTTGGATTGTTTCGAATGTTGTAGGGAAAGGTTTCTTATTCCTGTGAGTATCTGGGTGGTGGCTAAGCCATGAGAGAGAAGGTAAACTGCAGTAAAAGCAGGAAAACTGAAAATGGATTGAAGGGATAATTCAGAAGTCATCACCCCTTTTATTGATTTCCTCACAGCAGAGAAAGCTTTGTAGCACATGAGAGCCTGGCTCTTCATTCTCCCACCTTGAAGAAAAGTGGTTGTAGGAGGGCATTTGGTTATTGCTCTCAACTGGGTAAAATACTTGAGGGCTTTGGCTGAGTTTCCCTATTTGACTCTAATATAGGCAGATTCACTGAAAGGGAGGAAATTGTTTAAGAAGCTGAAGAGGTGAACAGTGCTGCAGTGGCTATGCTTTTATCAGCCTGTTAGAGCCAGCTAAAATGTGTCAGGAATATTCTGCAGTCTCCTGTAGGAGTCTTCATGCTCTGCAGTAAAAGCATGGACCTGTCACAGCATTTGTACACCTGAGTTAATCAATCTCCATCACTTCTGGAGGCTGACATGGGACTCAGGCTGCATTTCAGGGATGTAAGAACTACTCTGGTCAGCTCTCCCTGAGGGCCAAACCCAGCAAGGGAACTCCTCACAGGACAGAAAATGCCAGATATTCACATGTATAACCACAGGATGAAGCAGTGTCAGTCATTTAACAATGAATCATCAAAAACCTCCCTGATCAATACAAAAAAAAAAAAAAAATCACTGAAGTATTTCTGAGTGGCTAAGTAAACTCCAGAGCAAGAAATAACACTTGTAACTGTGAAAAGAACTAAGTGAACAGGGATTATAAATTAGAGAATTTTATTCTTAATAATGTCATAAGAGGAACAAGTAGAAGAATAATATTACTCTATCAAATATCTCATGTGTCTGGATCCCTATGAAAAACATAAGAAAGCAATTGAAAAATATATACATTGAGAGGGAGGAACTGGAGGTCTTAGCACAGTGTCAAGCTTATGAGGTAATTGGTGTTCAGAGACTTGAAGGAATAATTCACATATAAATCCTAAAAAAACCCCAAAACAAACAAAAAACCAAACTAAAACCAAAAAACAAACCCCCAAAAGACTGAGAATGGTATCTGGGATTTTTTTTTATTTATGTAAGAGCAGGAGAGTTATAGGTGAGGCAGCTTAATTTCAATTTTGGGAAAAACAGCAAACCAAACATACTCCTGGTTCTTCTTTCCACTTTTCTTGCTCTGATCTCCAAGCAAATGTCTCAATGAAAGCACCCAGATGTACAACTCAAATAAGTAGAAGAGCTCCTTACAATTAAAACTTGGGAAAGTTTTCCTGCACCTTCTGCTTCTCCTTCCATCCCCATGGCCAGCCCCGTGTGCTGGTTGGCTTTAATTACAAAATATCACCATATTTTGATCCTCATGTGTCTTGGTTTAGGGCAAATTTGGGAGGAAACCTCTGAATGGGGTTCCTCTGGAAAGCAAACCCAAACGGCCCCTCCCCCACAACCGGTCCGGGAAAAAGAACTTCCTCAGAGAAAAGTGGAAAAAACTATTTATTTAATAAACAAAGTGCCCACAAGCACAAAGAATGAATAATATGAAACAATAAAACCTTTTGTTGCTCTGAAGTGAGACGGTAAATTCAGGAAGTCTCTGCCATGGGCAGCTCAGCTCTCTCAGTCTCTTATCGGTCCCTCCAGAGGTCCAGGCTCTGGTGGGCCGCAGGTGTGAGAGCTCTCCGTGCTCCTCTGGGTTTTTTAGTCCGGAGGAGGTTTAAACAGTCCCGAGAAAAAGAGAAAAAAAACAGTCCAGGAAGCTTCTCTGCCTCAGCTACATAAACTAACGAAAAGCAAAAAAAGTCTCTCTCTGCTGCTGTCCATGCTTCAGATGAACACACAGTCTGAAGAAGGAATGTGTAGGAGTCAGGCAGTTTTCACAAAACAACCTGCACGATGCTTCTTTCCCTGCTTGGCTCTCAGAACCAGTCTTAAAGGTACAGAATTCAATATACAGCACAAACAGAACAGACTATTGGGGATACAAGCATCATAAAGTCACCCTAGGACATCATGCCTCAGGTTTGCTGCACTGCAGGTCCTCTGATTTGTTTTGAAGTAAACTCTGCTATTGATACATTATTAAGTGGGTATGGGGTTAATACAGCCTTAGAGTAAAATTTTTCCAAGGGTTGTAATTTCTTCAGTGTGTTATAAATGCATAGTATATAGTTGGCTTTTCACAAGTGTTGAAATGAATACTGTATGTAAAATGTAAGAAGATTGTACTGTATTTTCTTTTTTAATAGAATTTAGAAATGTGATGAGTATCTTAGTGCCAGAACACTGACACAACACTGGGGAAGCAATTAAACTTCTGGTGTCAAGTATCTTGTCCAGCTGACGATGACCAGACCCCCAAAAGAAGAATTTATGGACCTGTGTTATCAGATCGAGTGGAGCCACGAGGACGGGTCTTGACAGAGGGGGGGAGGTTGAGACTGGACAAAGGGATTCTTACATCCAAAGGAATGTTTGAATTATGCATGTGAATTTTGAATATGCATCAAGCAGATGTTTTTAAAGGGAAAACTTTTGTTAAAAGGTGTGCTGCTGGCTGGTTCTGTGTCAGGCACCCTCGGCCGAGAAAATGTATTTTGCTTTTATCTCTCCTAATTGTCTATTTTCTTAAAATTTTTATTAAACTTCTAAATTTTTCCAAAAAGGTGAACCTCGTTTTTCACAAGTGAGAGGCAGGTTCTGTTTGATTCTAGACACTCTGTAGAGAAACATTTTGCAGGCTGAATTTCCAAGTACTCTCCAGTACTGAGCTGGCTTATGTGCCCATAATGAAAGTTCTGTTTGCATCAGGAGAAAGACATATCCTAGTATACCTGGTGTCATGTTTTGCCCTCTCTTCTGGGGGGGGGGAAAGGGAAATAACGTTCCAGTGCTAAATCCTTCCTGTCTCAGCTAGGAACCAAAGCAGTGCCCTGCAGGGACCTGCCCTGCAGGGAAGTTACAGCTTTGGTCCTGAACAGACACAGCTTGGCAGCTTCTTACCCAAAGTTTCTTTGGTCAGCAGTAAGAAAGCCCAGATAATCCAGAATATATTTGGACCTTAAATGTGAGTGCAGTGCCCTGTGAGTGACATTTGGAGTTTTACTGTGTCTTGTCATTTTAATTTCAATCTTTGACAGCCTTGTTTTGTGGACTCCAAATTAGTGGTTTGGTCTCCTTCCCAAAGGATTTGCTGTATTTTATATCTAGAATACATGTACATTTTTATATAATTAATGAAGTAAATGAGCAGAAAATGTAAACCTCACTGTTCAGCTTTTAAATTGTATCACCAAGTTGTCATGGGTGTGTGTTTTCTTTGTTTGGTTGTTTTTTTAACCAAAACTAAGGTTATGGTCCCTATCTGAGCCCCTCCATCCATTAAATTCTGTCCTAGGGTGATGTGTTTATCCCTCAATCGTCTGTTGGGTGTAAAGGGGGGGGGGGGGGGGGGGGCGGAGGCACGGTTTGTTTTTCCCCAGGAAAGCTCTGCTCCTCGGAGAGACCTTGAGACGAAGCGGGGGAGGAATTCGCAAGACAAAAGAAGCTGTTTTTCTCCAGGAGAGCAGTAGTTAGTAGTAACTTAGAGCTAGCATAGTTAGATCTATAGAATAGCTAGAAGTCTTTTTTTTCCTTTTTCCTCTTTTTTTCTCTCTCTCCTCGGAACTGTACCGATCTCTCCGGACTGGGGACCGGGGAAAGCGCCGGGGGCTTCCACAGGGGACCCACCCCCATCAAGACCAGCCCTGCAGAACAACTCCCTTTCCTCCCAGCACCAGCGGAGACGGGCAGCAGTAACATCTGCAAGAGGACACTTGCTCTTTTCCAAGTTTGTTATCCTCCGTAAGCGGCCGAGGCTTTTGTCATCGGGTATTGTGCTGGGGAGTGTTTTGCCTGTGTAATAAACAGGTCTTTTCCACCTCTCTCTCAGGAAGTCTTTCTCCCCGAACCGGTTGGGAGAGGGGAGGGGGACCCCGTGGGAGGGTTTCTCCCAAATCTGTTTGAAACCAGCACAAATTCTGAGAGAAGTTCAGATCTGGATTTTGCATACTTCGAAAATCAAATTAGTCTTCAATTATTTAGGGACTTGTCTTCAATTTTCCTTATGAATGCAAATTCCTAAAGACTTTTCTTACCCAGAGGAGTGTCTTCCTCATAGATTAACATTACCAAAGTTACTTTATAGTTTAATTACTGTTTTGTTTAAGGTTTAAAATCAATAGTCTTGCAGGAGTTTCTGCTCTGAGAACTGAAATTTACAGTATGTGAGGTGTACAGGAATATTTTATATTATAAATTTTTTCTGAACTTGAAATGCCACACGAATGCCTTTAGCATTGCAGCAGACCAGAAAACCCAATCTAACATAGAAATATGTCCTGGCCTATGAAAGTCTTTACAACTTTGATTTCAATATGTTCATCACAATTATAGCAACCCAAACTCCCAGATTCCTTGCAGATGTCTTTAATTTATGAGCCTTGGGCCCATTTTTCATACAGAGTTTTTAAGGTTGTTTGATTTACTTTTTTAAATTTTTTTTTTTTGTTAATAGATTGGTCATCCTCATCTTAATAAAACAAAAATTGAATTATATGCACCACTAAGCAAGCATGACAGGACTTTTGCTAGCAGATGTAAAGTGTGAAAACCTGGGGAAAAACCCCATTCATTTTAGGTTCCACTTGAGAACACTGCAGTGCACTGCAAATGGATTCAGTCTGAAACACACAGAAGCAGGGGAACAATGGAAATCAATGATTTGAACCTAATTAAAAAGGCCTGATAAAAATTCTAGAGAGCCAGAAGGCAAAGTCAATTTTTCAGTATAATATCTGTGCAGATAAAGAATATGATTAGCTGTTGACATTCTGCAAGAGTAGAATGATCTTATCAGCAGGATGTCAAAGTATTTCTTTAACAGTATTAGACTGTGCTTTTATAACTATTGTACACCTGACTTAATGGAAATCATTTTTCTTCCAGGAAGTATGATACAATGTTTTTCTCAGATGTCACAGTACAAAACTCACAAGTTGGTTTTCTTGATAAAAGCTTTAGACTGACTGCTGAAGGCAGACACATACATGACTTGAACATTAAAGCTGAAATCAAACTCCAGTTATAGGTGTTGATGAACACTTTTGTGAGTATTTATCTCTACATTTGTGTTTGTAGATTCCAGACTAATTCTGTTGAATTAGGAGTAAATTTTGGAAAAGGAAGTTTCCTGTACATGTGTAGTGAAGCAAATATTTCAGTGCCTTCAGCTGAGCTGTTCAGTTTTTGTGCAAAAGGCTTAAAAAACCAAAATGAATAAATGATGTGATGGTTCCATAGCTAAAATAGCCATGCTATTTTAGATTTCTGGTGTCTTTTAGCTCCTCCTCCACTTCATAGACTGAAAACACCAAAGTGTAGACTGAAAGGGGTGATTTGAGAGTTTCCTGGGAGGGAGAAGGGCCAAATTGAAATGTTTTTACAGGAAGAATTAAATCTAGGTCCTGGATATGCCAGGCAAGAGTGGTCTGATCACACATCTACTGAGTAAAACAGAACTTAAAATTATATACCATTGTTTTCTCATTGTTTCCCCTTGAGGCTTTGGCTATAATCATTTGTAATAAAGGTTTCCATGTTAATTCACTGCTGTATTCAAAGATCTGCAATGAATGTGGGTGCTAGCAGGATTACGAGCCATTTAATTTTGTTTTAAAAACTGATAACCTGGGTGTTACTGATGTTAGCTTTTGGGAAAAGATGAGTCAAAAGTTTTGTTTATTCCTGAGTTAAGCAGGCTGTTTCAGTGCTGGATGTTCCAAACCCTGGGGAGCTGATGACTGCTGTGAGCTCTTGTACCCTGCAGTAGTTCTGCAACAGCTCCTGTCTGTGTTCTCCAGAAAAGAGTTGCAGCATGGGTGGAAAAATAGAAAAAGAAGCATTTGCTGATTGAATCTGTTTCTCTGTTAAGTGGTCTGGATTTCAGGGGCTGAAGCTGTTTCAGTCTGGGTACTGGACACTGGAGTATGTCCAAGCTGGTTTAGGGACAGTTTTGTGCCCAGGCTACATTTCCTTCTTCCCCCTTTCCTTGTGCTTGGTGAGTGATCTTTTGTTGTGCAGAGCAGCAGAGACATGTCACATTTAACTTTTCTGGAGTGTTGCTAGATGTATGTCTGCATGTGACTTCCTTATTTTTGTCATCCCTAAAAAGAAGCAATCTGCATTAACTGCTGGTATTTCGTGCATTACTGCTCTTTATTATGTGCATCAAACTTCTGTGTTCATTAATATTAGTGTTTCTAACATAACCATTTATTCTTCTGAATTCAGACAATATGAAACAAGTTACAGCTCTTTTAAAAAGCCTCAGTAATTATGGACAGCCTGTGATGCAAGCAGCTCAGGTATAAATTTTAGAACAGATGAATCGTCCTTAAACTACACTAATTAAAGTGGCTTTAAAAATCTGGGCTAAGGATAAAGCAGATGATGCTTTACACTGGTAAAGCACAAGACTGACAAGGCTTGTCTGGCATACAGTGCAGGGGGAACAGTTCTGAGTAATTGAGTGTTGAAATCTTTCTTTATAGTTTTCAAATAAAATCAGAAGCAGAACTGCTGACTAACAATTGGCAAAAAACAATATTCAGATCCTGGCTTTAAAGAAACCTAAATTACTCTGTTTCACTTGCATATTTTTATTTAAACACCTTTTAAACTCCTCTGAGCCCTTTATCACTGACTATGTCTCCCCTGGGAATTTTAAAGGACTGGCTGAATATAGGATGTGACTCATGGCAGTTATTGACTTGTGCCCTTTACTGAGATATTAGACTTCATTATGCTAATGTCAAAGTTTGTCTCTGTCCATGCTGAACATTTAAAGAGGAGAAACACTTCTTATTAAGTGATAATTGATGAGGTGACAGATGAGGAGCTTCTCCTCAACAAGATACAGCTTGGGATAATCAGGGTTCCAATAACTGATCACCAACTGGTTGCTGAGCGTAGGAGCTGTCACTAATGCATTGTTCTACAGATAAATGCAGTTCCCATTGTCCCAGTGGAAAAAGTCACTGTATTGACAGTCCTTTCTCTATCCTTAAGACAGTTTAGAGGCCTGAAAATCCTCCTACAGTGGAAACAAGAAGTGTAGCAGAATTTACCTGCTGTCTGATGACTTTCTTAACTAAGAGTGAAACTAATATGTTCTCTGGTAAAAGCCATACTTGTATTTCCTTCATGATATAGTTCAATGAAGTATTTCATAGGTGATTAGATCCCATCTAATCTTCCCAGATTTTGAAAGCTCCATTTTTCCTTCTAATCTGTGTTTTGTACTGCATAGATATCAAGATAATATTCATAATGCGACTTATGCAGTTTGTATTTTTTAAGTTGAAATTGTAATAATCATTTAGTCCTTGGAGTGAAAGTCATTTTCCAGCTTTTATTTCCTCACCCTTATGTTCCCCAGTTACTTTGAGTATGTGGTTGTTCTAGATCTGCATTTCTTGATGCTGTAGTTCTGTTTTATTGTACAGCACATCAGCGCTGCTGGGAGTATTTCTGATGATCTCATTACTGGATCAAAGCTTCAGTCCCTTGAGTCACAACCCTGCTTAATGTTCTTGTGCAGACCCCTCCAGACTTCCACTGAAAACAGCACTTTGTGCTCATAAAAGCAATTGCTCAGGACATAAGCAGCCAGAAAAGAAAAGAAAAACAAAAAGAAAAAAAAAAAAAGAAAGAAAGAAAGAAAGAAAGAAAGAAAGAAAGAAAGAAAGAAAGAAAGAAAGAAAGAAAGAAAGAAAGAAAGAAAGAAAGAAAGAAAGAAAAAGAAAGAAAGAAAGAAAGAAAGGGAAATAAAAGCAATATAAAACATACTTGAGGCTTTTGAGTAAAAAAAGAAAAAAGGGGTTTTTGGTATCAATTTTTCATTCTATCTGCTTGCCATGTTGGTCTGTCATGACCAAAAATCATCCATTTATTATTTTAGGACGTGAAAACATAGAAAAAATGAAGTTTGAAGTTGACAACTGTATTTTAAAAACATAATTTATGATCCTGGAATGAGACTCGAGAACATTTTTATTTTTCAGACACTGGTCTCTTTCTTTTACCTACATTAGATGAGCATGGCACTATTTTATGAATTGTAAAAGCTTCCTATTTTTAAGCTGTGATGGAATGTAATGAGGAAAAAATATGGACTCTTGCTTCCTTTTCAATGGGAAAACTTTTCCAACTCAGCCAGCTGACAGCAGAGGAGCAATCCATTGAGGGAAGATGGATAACAGGGAATAGATAAGCAGGGGCAGCCTTGAGATAATGCAAGCTGAGGTCTCACCTGCACACAGGAGTGACAACAATCCCACAGCATCGGGTACCTCAGGCAGAGAGGGAGTGATCCCCATCCCAGGTGGGATGGGTGTCCCTGCAGCAGCCCAAGCTGGGGAAAGCAGCTGTCCCAGGGCACAGGGATCTCTGCAGGACACAGGAATGGGCACACACAGCAGGTCCATCACATCCAGGGCTTGGAGACCAGCTGTGTCTCAGTGTTCCCCCAAGAAATGCTTCTGTAAATGATGGATGTAACCTCTGTGTTCCCCAGTGTTCAAATATTCTGCCATGGGAGCTGCAAATAACTCCAAATGAGAACTGGAGTACATCACTCAGGACTTGTGCTGTATTAATACATCTGACAACAGCAAATATTGTACATCAGTTGCTTATTCTAATAATAACCTTTGCAAACATGCCAATAATGGTCAGAGAGTGCTAAGTCCTGTCTTGTGAGGAAAGCTAGGCCACCACTGAAATTTGAAATAATCTTCTAGTAATCTGCCTGATGGGAAGATCACAAAAACATCTGGGTTCCTCCTCAAGGCAGGAGCATGCTACAATTTTGGAAAAATTTAGCATTGCAGGACAAAGGGTATTTTTCCTGAAAGTTTGTCTTTGCATTTAGGTGCCTCTTCTGCTCTTGCTAGTACAAATTGCATTTCCTTACCCTGCATAATCCTTCATTTGGAAAAAAAAAATAGAAAGGAGAGGGGAGGCATGAGAGGGAAAGGGTTTGCAGATCCTCTAGCAAAGATTTTAAGGCTTAAATAACTGCAATGTGAACTTATTGCCACATGTAATATTGCCTCTTGATTGATCACCTTGGAAACAGCCTGAAGTATTTGTTTTGTGTAGTTGCTCTACCGTGATTTAAAAGCAGAGGATGAGTGAGACACATCTAATAAGATTTAACTCCTCCATGGTAAGAACCTGTAATCAGATATATATTAATTATATACATATAATAATTAGATATATTAGTTATAATAAAATAAATAATGTTTTAATTATGTTGTATAATTTATTATTATTAATAGTATAGTAATATAGATATATTTTAATTGCTTGATTCTGGCCATAGTTTTTGAAATAGAAAAGCCTCCCATGTGAGTTAGCAGAGTACCTGTCACTCTATCGACTTCCACTTTTGTACCAGTAAATTTGCTCTTCTGCCCTTTCAGGAGCCTTTTAAACAGATAATAAAATCAACACTGTGAAATGTGGGGTTGTGTTTCGTGTCAGGTAGAAAAAGATGGCCTTTGTAGTTATGGTTATGAAATGTGTGGAAAAGGCCATAGGGTAGTTATAAAAACATCTGTTTAATGAACAAAACGGAAAAAGCATGGAAAGGGGCTTTTGAAGTAATATTTTGCTTGCTTATAAATGAATCATGTGAGCCTATAAGGCTTTTAATAGAAGGTTTGAACTATAGCTTTAGCATATATATATAGAAAGGATTGTAATCACCCAAATAGAAGGAAGTGAGCTATTCCAAACTAAAATTAATGATCCTGGGAAGAGGAGATGGACCACCACCTGGAAGCTGGACCTCACCAACAAAACTGATTTATAGTCCTAAAAGGAAGACTGAATCTCTCATCTCTGATGTTTTCTTCTGAAGAAGGAAATCTGGATGCCACCACCACTAATTTATGATCCTGAGAACCTCATCATCACAAGATGTTATTTCTGACCTTACTGATTTCATACCTTTTGATGTATAGAAAATTTAACATCACCAATAGAAATTGATCACAATGGGTATAGAAATTAGATTTCAAAAATAGAAATTAGGAGGAATCTAGAAAAAAAGTTGCTGAGAAGTGCTTATGGAAAATCTCAATAAATACCAGCAGAAAATCAGCAGTTGACATGCAGTTGGAGGGGGAACCCCCACTGTACCCAGTGCTGCTTTGCTCACACTTTACCATTCTGTATTAATAAATTGATTGCTGATTGATATATTGGCCGAGTCAAGCCCATTATTTATAACAACACCTTAGGTTCAATGTTTTAGTATTTCAGAAATTTTGGATAAAGAAGCCTGTACTGCTTTGCTGAAAATATATGACTTATCACCAGGCAGGGTCCTAGAGAGCACCGGCTAGCTTCTTTTGTTTTCTGCCCGGTTTTAAAATGAACCGTGTCTCCCTTCTCCGAGCCGAGCAGCAGCGGCGACGGAGCAGGGAAGCTTTGAGTTTCTTAGAAAGCAGCCTTGCAAGGGCCCTCAATCCAGCGCAGACAGAGACAGGGCTAAGAAGGGGATCTGTTGCTTCGATCCAAGTTTAATCCCGAATTCTCAGCAGCAAAAAGACCAATGAAACGCGCGAAAAACAGTGCATACATGCTCTTGGGCCGGGAGCCGCGGGAACCCTTAGACCAATCTGTGAGGACATTGCAGGTAAACATTCCACCTTTCCAGCTAATGGCTTAACAGAGAAAGGATAACTAATTATTCCAACAAATGAAATCGGTTCATGGGGCAGATCGACTTGGAATTTTCGGGAAAAAGGGCAGTGTTCTGAGTGAATGACAGTAACTGATGCTGGGGGTAAAATCCTAGCCACAGACAAAACATAGAAAGGTACTGCAGGGTCAAACTTCCAAAAAAACCTGAACAGAACGCAGTTCAAACAGGCTGCAACCCGAAACACACTGCAACAATGACTGGCACTCCTAAAGCTGACCTGGTCTGGTGCTGCTGACTCAGAGAACTGCAAGTGGAGTCTCAAAATCAGCTTAAGTAGCTTGTGCCAAGCTAATGTTTGTGTGTTTGTGTGCCTGTCTGTTGGAGAAGTGTTTATTACATAACCTGAAATAACACACTCCTGTGCAGATAGATGGACTGGGAATTTTCCCTGAGTGATGGTGTAGGAATCCTGTTGCACAGCCTGAGTGACTGCATGAGCTGGGGGAATTGCAGCATGTGCCGTTTAATGCTCTCCTACTTTTCCTGCTGATCATTTGCACAGAAGGAGGAATTATGTTTCTAACTGTAGACTCTCGTGTTGCTTTTGTAATCTTTACTGATGTGAATGAATATTTAGCCACTTCTCTTTTCACTAGATTTTGTTACAAGTGTGTAGTATCAGCATTCCCCTCAAGCGCAATTCTTCTAAGTGCAAAGCATCACGGAGCTGGAATTCCTTCGGTTTGCTCCGTGAGCTCAGCCCAGTCAGTGCTTTGAAAGACTCTTCTTTAATTTTGCAAAGCCCCACATTTAATATTATTTTGACCTTTTAAATCTTCTGAGTTTAGAGTATTCACCATGCTACAGTATTTCACCAAGTGAATGAATGACTACAGTTTAGGATTTGAATTGGGAATTTAGGTAGGAGAGAACCAAAATAAATTTCCTTCATCTGTAGATGAGATAGTTTTAATAATCAGTTTCCAGACTGTAATTTTCTGTTCTTCCTCAACAACTCTTGCTGCTACAGTTTCTTCCTGTAAATCAGAGTATTTATTTATTAATCGCATTGAAACTGTGCATCAAAGTTGTTAAGTTGCTTTTATACTTCTCTGTCATAGTCTGAGTGGTGGGAGGTACTGACACCAACATTGGGGTAAATTCTTCACATCAGTGATACAAACAATCTTTCTTCTTAGATTTTTAGACTGGGGAGAGTTTTGATTTCTCTCAGCTCACTGAACATTATTTGATTTGGTTGTTCATCAGATTTCTTTAAATTTGCATGCATTTGTCTTTGTATTTTCTGGAATGCTGTATTGCAAGGTAAAGTGAATTATAAATTAATATGCACGTGGACAATGCAAAATAACTGGAGTATGCAAAATATAAGGAAAATTTTAAACAGCTCTTGGTGGTTGGAGGAGTCAGGAAAATATTTACCTCAGAATAAGTACCTATCAGTACAAATTAACCTATTGCTGACTTTTCCACTCCCCTGTGATATGCTCGAGGGAATTCTGGGGTAAGCAGCTGTTGGGGAGTCCCTAGGAACTGTTTGCTGACTGATCCATGTGTAATTAGGGAACAAATTGGAGGAGGTCAGATGTAGCGGCGCGTTTTCTATGTTTTTACTTATTGTTAATATTAATCTGTTCTGTAATGGTTTAGTCCATGTTCCCCTATCCCTTCCTCCTGATGGTTTCCCCCTGCACTTGTTTGTGCAGCAGCTGTGCTTGTCAATCTCTGGGAAGGACTCTCCCCTGCTTCTAGAAGCATCGTGGAAAGTCAGTCCCTGATTGGAACAGGCTGGGAAATCCCCCACCCCTTGTTCTCTATTCGTTGTCTGTGTGCTATCCCCACTCCCCTGATTGGTTTTCCCTCTTGTGTCCGCCCCCTTCTCCTGGTCCCTTATAAGCAATCACCCCGCCCCTCTGGTTCAGACTTTTGTGGCCTCGCCTGCACGATGAGCAGGTGACAATAAACTCCATCTTGCCACGAAGTCTCCTTTTCCTACCTTTGTCGTAGCCTCAGCAACAGCTCTCGTGTAGCTCCTGACCCACCGGGGGGTGGTGGCCGGTCTGCCTGCTACTGCCTAACCGGATCTGAAACGATTCCCAGCCAGGGCAGCTGGGACTAGCTGGAAGCCACTTTCCAGCAGGCACAGGAATAATTTCAGTCAGAGAAAAGGGCAATCCTCTCATCAGAGGCTAAAGGGGATTATCTCATCTGTCTCATTGCTGAATCAATCTTATCCCCTTTCCAACCAACAAAATTCAATTAACTTTTATGAATTATTTAGCCACACTGAAGTCTTAGATAGTATTAATATTTGTGTTTCAGCCTGTTTTGTGCAAGGAATATAAAATATTTCTTCTTTATTATCAATCAAACGCCAATGTAAAATGTAATTTTCTATTTCACAGTTTTAAGAAATATCTTCCTAATCTCACCTGATGTTGTCTGAAAAATGTTACATAGTAGCTGTTGCTTGTGTTTAGATTATGAATTGCCTCAGGAGAATATCAGGAATTCTATGTAATTTAAATTACAGATTTTAATTTTTTTTTTTACTCAATGGCAACTTTTTAAACAAAAACTTTTAGAACTTTAATGCTACCAGACAAATTACAATCTGCTACCACAACCTAGGAAGGAAGGATTTGAAGTGTTGCTACAGTATTTATGTCTTTGACAAGAGTTTAATTCTTGTCTGAGGAAGTGTGCTCCAGAGAAGCTAAGAATAAAACAGGACTGACTTGTAGACAGGAAAGACTTATTTTGTGTCTCAAAAAACAAAAGACTGTCAGCCCTTCACTCACTTCCTACACTGTTCTTAGTATTATAGCAGAGATCTAGTCATCAAAACTGAGAAATTAGGAATGTGAAGGCTTGACAAGCCAATCACAACAATGAGAATGTCTCCTGCAAGTACTCAGTGGAATAACGGACAGGCTTGGAGGGGGAAGAGCAACACTGCTCTAGAGGTTATGGAGCCACTCGTGCCCAATTTGTGGTGAAGGGGTAAAAAACCCTGTGCAACTCCTTCCCCCAGCTGGTTATTCCAACTCCTGGGTCAGAACTGCAGTCTGCAGGAACTTCACGTTGCTGATGCCTATTGCCCTTGCTGGAACCTTCGTGCTAGCCCAGATTTCTGCAACGGATGATTTTGTGTGGGACACCCCCTTCCGAACCGAGTTGCAGGCAGGGTGTCTCTGAACTTTTTGGTTCTACGGCTCAGATATCTTTCTTCGGCGCAGACAGAGGGCAAGGATTGAGAAAGGAAGATCTGTTGTCTTCAATCCAGAGATTTTATTCCCTGAATCAGCGGCGACAGACAGACCACAAGTGCTGGGCACAGCAGGTTATATACTGGAGGACTTTAGGGGCAAGCAACAGCTTCTGGCCAATAGTGGGAAAGTACAGAAGGTAAACAAGGTTTTTGGGGACTAATAGGGAACCAGTGAAAGGAAAACAAATTATACGGACAAATGAAAATTAGTTTGGGGAAAGATTGGCTTAGAATCTTCAGGAAAAAGGGTTAGGGTTTGCATAACTTACAGCTCTAGGGAGCAAACAACTTTTGGGACAAAACCCTGGACTTCAGACCAAACAAGGGGTACAGAACCGTTTAGCAACCCTAAAACTTGAACAGACTGCAACAGATGCCTTTTGGGGCTACCTAAAAACAGACCAGACAGAATTAAGAGAATAAAAAGCAGTTCTATTTATTGAAGGGCCTTCAGGTACATTTAGGGCAGACAAAACCCCCCAGGGGTCCACCCAAAAATGGACGAAGGGTCACAGGTTTTCACACTTTCATAAGTTTGGTCCTTTTGCATATTGAGGGTTAATCTTCCAATTACAGCTTCAGGTAATGAAGTCATTTACCCCCAGTTTGCTCCCCCCAACTCACTTTTGTTTACATCTCTCGGGGCCTGAGGCAGTGAGGTGTCCTTGATTCCCAGGCCTGGAGAGGAATTGTTGTGTCTGACCAAAATGGGAAAGCAGCAGCTAGCACTGTGTATGGAGTTTAGAGTTTTTACACTAAAAAATTGCAGGGTTACAAATATATAAAAAATAGAAAAGCTAAAATCCTAAGGCATCATTGCTACCCTACCACTGGCACTCCTTCCTGAGCTGGTGATTTAAACTGGTGGGAGGATGGATGTGTGCAAAAACCAGAGTCAGAGCAGGGAAAGTGTGAACTGCATCTCCAGCCCTTGTATAATTTATCTCAGGCTTTTTCTTCTTGAGCACTGTGGCCATTCCAGCCAGCACTTCTGCATGTAAATGAGTTATCCAGCAGCTGTGTGCTCTGCCTTCACTTGAGCTGGGACAATATTGCATGACATCCCCTCTCCTTGAACCATCATATCCTTCCCCATCCATCAGGTATTTTATCAGTCCCCTCTGTTTTCTCTTGAATTTCCTTATGCTGATTGAGGCGAGTTCCCTTGCCCACTGAGAAGCGGTTTCTCAGCTAGTCCCGGCTGCCCTGGCAGGGAACCGTCCCAGCTTCGGTTAGGCAGTCGCAGGACGGACTGGCGACTTCCCCCCAGTGGGTAAGGCTTTTAGCTACACGAGCACTGTTGAGGAGGCGACGACGAAGGCAGGAAAAGGAGACTTCATGGCAGTGCAACAAGATGACGTTTTATTGTCACCCTGCACCTGGTCCAGGAGAGGCATGAAGCACGAAGCCACGAAGCCCAGAGTAGGGGCAGGGCAAGAGATTATAAGGGACCAGAAAAAAGGGGCGTACACAAGATGGAAAACCAATCAGGGGAGTGGGGTGACAGTGGGGTGATCTGCAAATAGCAAATCAAAAATGAGGGGTGGGGGATTTCCCCAGCCTGTTCCAATCGGGGATCGACCTCCCCCAATCTTTCCAGAAGAAGGGAGAGGCTTCCCGGAGACTGACAGGCACAGGGGAAGGGATACATTTAACTGACAGCAGCAGGTGCTGCACAAACACATGCAGGGACAAGCCATTAGGGGAAAGGGATAGGGGGAACATGGACTGAACCATTACATGACTGTCACAGAATAAACTCAGCCAACATTAACAGTAAAATAAAAGAACAGAAAACGCGCCACTACAGCTAATCTAATATTAATTTTTACTCTGATTTTTTACTGCATCTTTTCCATTTACTTTAATTAAATGTCCGAGCTTTGTGGATCAAGATAACTTTTATTCAAGTTAATAAATGGATGGTCCTTACAGATCTGCTTGTAGCTCCTTGTAGTTTCTCCTGGCTTCATCAAAGCCAAAGATTCTAGACATAGAATGAGGCTATAAGAGAGAGGGTAAATCTGAATACTGAGGAAGTTATGACATAAATTTCAAATGCAAGCAGCTCATTTTTCCTTGAGGAAGCACAAGTTCAGCATTACCAATCAAGCTGGAGAGACACCTTTATGCAACACCTTAGTCAATCACACATCAAACATGATTGGGTAAGATAAAAATTTACTTACAAAAGCACTGAGGTTCCCACTGAAATTTGGCATGTTGATTGTAGATGTTGAATAATTTACAAGTCTCAGCAGTGCTGCCAATGCCAGGAAGAAATGCTAATTCTTGTACAAGAATGTGCTGTCCTGTAACTTTGATTTTACTCTGCTCTCACAATAATCTCACCTTTCCAGTGAATGGAGCTCAGAACTGATTTTCCCAAGTGTCAAAGCTGTGTATGATAGAATGGCAGCATTTATCATATTGGTGGAGTGCTGCAGGAAGTTTTTTGTGTTGTACAATCCTCGAAGTTCAGCTCTAAAATGTGATGTAGAAAGATGCATCTGCTTTATCTTCTTCCTTTTTCGTTGTTTCTCCTGCATTATATAAATGACAGTTGGGGAGGAGAAATTGTTTGAAAATCCTTTTTTTTTAATTTGCATGAGGATTTCTCACTGTTAAGTGTCAATAGAAATAATAGCATTGATATTAGCTTTTTAAAATAGAGCTGTACAAGATTTTAATTAATTGTTGTAGACTGTGGTCTTGCAGCTAAAGCAGACTAAAATCAGATTTGTTCCCTTTCTTCAGCATCCTCCCAACACTTTACAATTCCTGTTCAACAATATAAATGTTATACAGATGTAGTTTGCACAGCACTGTTAATTCTTTGATTAGTTAAGTAGCAATATTAATGCTCATTATTAGTATAGAACTCAATTAAGATTTCTGCTGTTGCTTATAATAGTTCACCAATTTTTCTGGAATGTATACAAAGTGATGTGTGTATATATATATATACATATATGTTTATATGTAAAAGATTGATGGTTCTATTAACCTGCTGATATTTTGTTTTTCTTTTGGCATACCTGGTGCAATTTCTTGTAAAAAAAAAAGAAACAAATTAATGGCAGCTAAGAAATATATACAGAAATCAGTGGCAACTGTAAGGGATAAACTAGAGAAAACAGCATTTTCCACTGCTTATGGAATTGCCCATTCAGAAATTTAGCTCTAAGCTAGTTTTGCAATAAAATCCAGGGAATTCAGGCTTTTTGTTAGCACTTAAAAATCTGTCTAGACTTCATGCCACAGTCAAATTTTCTTATGCAAATGTTCACATATATGTTAATATAGTGCACCTGGCTGTTACAGCAATTGGGCGCTGAAGAAGGCACACAGACAGTTCTTGGTCATCAGAAGGCTTTTACTCTTTGAATCTTTGCGCTTTTATAACATGGTCCGCAAAAGAGGCTGTGATTGGTCAGAGAAGGACTGTGTCTCTTCTCCTTTAGCAAAACAACAGGTGACAGAGATTGTTTTGGGAAATTTGTGTGAGAAGAGCAAAGCTCTCTTTAGTATTTACAAAATAACAAAGACATTGTTATGAGAATGGGAATTTGTTCCCATGGGAAACAGCTAGCAGTAACTAGCAGTAAAAATCCAAAGCCCAAGGAAATACAGAGCCACACCTGGCCTAGTTATGGGCTGTGTAATTACACTGACAAAACTGAGGATGGCTTTAAAGTCAAGTATTTGCCTTATTTCCACAACTGCTGAACCAGATTTGTACCTTCTACAAGTGACAGGTTTTTTCCATTTTATTGGAGTTTTCCACTTGAATAAAGGGAACTGGACTTCCTATATACCCTTAAAAAACAGTGAATAAATGTCCTTTAAGTGAATAGAAGAGTTCTGCGACAAATATGAATGCTTACAAACATAGGTTTGCATCTAAATCAAAGTTTTACCCTTTGAATGTGTGGCACTGAATATTTGTCGGGCCTTTATTGTGTGTGGCATCACAGTGCTTAGGACTGAGCAGGCTGCAGAGCCCTCTGCCATCGACTAATATCAGCAAAAGTCATATTTTTTAGGCTATTTAGCTGTACTTGAGCCTAATGCCAGTTTGATTTAGGTTTTTTAAATCCAGAGAGTGTGAAAATAATTTAAAATTTATTTCCAGATCTTTCAGGCAGAACCCAATATCACAGTGCAGGTCTCCACAACAGAAAACTATTTAAGTCCAGTTTAGGATCTTGCAAATGACTTGTTTGTGGATGAAATATTTTCTGCTTACAGTGGTTAGCCAGTCCAGGTTCCTGACTAAGTGTGACTGAGCCTAAGCACTTTAAAGTTTGAAAAATTAAAGAAAAATAATATTAGAAAATCTGGTTAAGGAATTTTAAAACCTGATTAAGAAAGTTTTAAGCCTGCTTCAGTAAAATAGGTCTGTTTGAATAAAAAGTTTTAAAATGCTGTACAAATAGCAGAAGATATGGCAAATTTTCACAAGATCCTATCTATAGACTGATAAGGTTTATAAGATTGCCCTGCTGCAACAAATAACAGTTAAAATTTCCAAGTTTTTAAGCAGTTTGCTGCAAAACAGCTAAAAGCAATTAGATAATTGAGATATTTATAAATACTCTGAATTTGGGTAGCATGGCACTGATCCAGACACAGAGCTCTATTTCCATCTAAGCTAAACAGGTTACAATACAAGTATTTCCTTGCATTTCCTTGTAAGTGTTCCATTTGCCCTTCACTCCTTTGAATGGTGGATTGCCTGTGCTTATGTTGGGGGTTAGACTAGTTTATCCTTTTCACCTATAGAATTTTTTCCCAAGAGTTGCAAGGCAACTGATTGCCGGGTACTTATCAGTACTCAGGTGTAAACAAAGCATGGAAGCTAGCACTTGGCTACACCCTTTGTCTCCGGGAGTTTCCCCCGAGGGGTGGGGGGAGAGAAAGACGGGGCTGGGGGGGGCAGCTTCACTTTTGGTGTGGTCTGCGTCGGGAGCAGACGGGGCTGCCGTTGCTGCGTGAGTTTTTCACTGGCACCACCGGGATCTGATCCTGGAGAGAGAGCTAGCATCATCTGCTCGTGTGCCCAGATCCGGATTCCTCTTTTTGCTGCCCTGCTAGAGCTGTGTCAGCCCTGTCCACTGCCTCGGCGCTGTTTTAGAGCTGCACTGCACCGCGGGCCCGCACTGGCCTCCCTGCCAGACATTCCTGCCCTCCAGTGACCACCGACGGAGCTCTGAACTTCATCCGATCCACCAGCCCGGGATTCCCCACCGTTCCAGCTTGGTACCTTTTCTTTGAAGTCCCCCAGAGACGAGACTGCCCCAGGTTTTGTGGGACCAAGCTCCATCAAGGTCCCTGGTTCTGTTTTTCGCTATTAATTGCTGTAGTTGTTGTTTGTTTGCCTTGTTATACCTATCAGTAAAGAACTGTTATACCTATCCCATATCTCTGCCTGAGAGCCGTTTTAATTTTCTAAATTATAATAATTTGAGGGAAGGGGATTTGAATTATCCATTCCAAGAGAGGCCCTGCCTCTCTTTTAGCAGATACCTGTCTTCTTTCAAAACCAAGACAGATTTGGACATGAAGATTAACAGGAGTACTCTGACTATAAGAGAGGTATCTTTTTCTCAGATAACCAATGCTATGAAACCTGAAACCAAAAAAGAACCTCCTCTCAAGGAACAGAAGCAGATTTCAAAGGGGAATATATATTTTTAAGTGTAATTTTTAGAGTAGAATGTTTTGCCTTATTGAGGAGCTTTAAACAGTCCAGAATGGTTTGTTCTCATGGACACTGCAGCTAGGACAGGAAGTTCAACAAGATTTCTTAGACAAGAAATCTTTCTTCAAGACAGCTGAGGATGTTCACCTGGAGGAGAGAAAGCTCCAAGGGAGCTCAGAGCCCTTCCAGGGCCTAAAAAAAGCTCCAGGAGAGCTGTAGAGGGACTTTTGTCAGGGGCATGGAGTGATAGGATGAAGGGAATGGCTTTAAACTGAGGCTTAGATTAAATATTAGGAAGGAATTGTCCCCTGTGAGGGTGGGGAGGCCCTGGCACAGGGTGCCCAGAGAAGCTGTGGCTGCCCTTGGATCCCTGGAAGTGTCCAAGGCCAGGTTGGACATTGGGACTTGGAGCAGCCTGGGACAGTGGATGGTGTCCCTGCCCATGGCAGAGCAGGTGGAATGAGAGGATCTTTAAGGTCCCTTCCAACTCAAACCATTCTGTGATTCTAAATGGTAAAGACAAACTGCTGTTAGATTCAACATGGGATTTTCCCAAGAGCTTCTGGAATTTCTCTAGTTTGTTTTGTGTTTTACTGTTGTGGTGTGTTTTGTTAAATGGGTTGTTTTGTTGTCCCCTATATTAATAACTTAGTCCTAAGTTGTCTCCCTCTTCTCTGTACAGTTTGTATTGCCTAGATTGCATTCGCCTATGTAGCTGTCAATCCTTCCTAAACCCTGCCTTTCTTCCAGACTGTTCCCTATCAATCTCCCAAACTTTGATGCCTTATTAGTTGTTTAGATTGTTATGCTTCTTTATTGGTTTCAGTATTGGAATCCCCGCCTTGTTCCCCTCTCCCTACTGGATCCTTGCCCTGAACCCGGCCCCCAAAGTCCCTTAAAACCCATTGTCGTACCCCAAGGGACAGACCTTTTGCTTTCATTTTTACTTTTCGTTAGACCTTTTGCTTTACTTTTTGTTTAGAGATTTTTAGGTCCCAGCCTCTGCTCTGCCTTTGTTAGGTTGTGTTTTATGTTGCTTTTATAATAAACAATTCTTGGAGCTGCAAGCTGGGCCCATCTTGCATTTTTACATGCTGATCTGCTGGTGAGTGCCTGGGACACACAGGGCCCAGAGAACGTGTCGCACCCCATAAAAGAAAGAAGAGTACTGCGACATTTTACCAGTACCACTACAGTGAGATGAGTACAAACCCTCTAAAAGCAACACAGTAACCTGTGGAGGAGGAGGGAAATGATTTCCATTAAGGTTCTTTCTGCACACAGATGTAAGCATAAGAAAGGTGACTGAAAGATAACTCTATTTACTGTAGCTTTATTTTAATCCTCTGGGAATTCATTAGCATCCCTCTCAAATGCCAGTGTTCAAATCCTGCTATAGGAGAGCAAATAACAAAGAGAACAGAAATTATTTAGGAGGAATATTTCCCGGGTTGTGTAAATGCAGCTAGAGAGCACTGCTTTGTTCTGGGTTTCCCTAATTCACTGTAGTAAAGATGTATTATGTGGGTTCCCCTCTGAAAAATCATTTATCAAGATGACAGGTGAATAATGAATGCAATTCACTAAATTTGCACCATCTTCTCATGGGGATTAGAGAGAACAGGAAGGAAGAAAACTTGTGGAGTTGTTTTAGGAAGGGGTTAGGTGAACTGCAACTTTTTGTTTCCTTGTAAATTCTGTTTCAATGAGACAATGAGGATGGCTGTTGCTGTTAATAAAGGAAACAATGGCCAACAAATCAGTTCCTAAATTGCCCCTGATAAGGTGGTCATGCTTGCCTGAGTTTTCTGTGTTAGCAGTAAACCATCAGCAGTGGTGGCTGCTTAGGGATATGTGTCCTGAATGCTGGATAGAAAATCTATAATAATGCTGGAAATGCTTTTTCAACATAAAAATACCGTTTTCATTCATCCCTGATCGCTCTTTGAAAGTTTTACTTTAAAGCCGAAATTCCTTATGACATAATTAATTGGTTGTTGTATATATTGCTCAGATACATGTGCACGTTTCATCTGCACTCAGAGGAAGAACTCAGGTAAATTGTGTCTGTTAACTGACCACCACTGAAAAATTTGGTTTTCTCCAGAGTAATATGAAGGCAATTAATGCTTCATCCTGGACCTCCTAGAAGTTTGTTTTCTCTTACTCTTTGTGCTGGTCTGCAATAGTCACCTGTAAGTGTAAATGTCTGGTGTGGGAACTGTGTTGGGATGTGCTCACCTGAAATAACAGATGTCATACAATTCTTAATCCTCAGGCTTTAGAAACCATGAACTATAGGGCTTCCAGAACATTACTGGGTCTGCTCTGAAATCTGAACCCTGCCTTATCCATTGCCACAGCATAAAACAAGGCTGAAACGTGGCGGAAATAAAACTCCACAACTAATAATAGTTGTTAGAGCGGTATGTATTTAATCGGCCGAGATGCGTGGGGAATAACTTTGCCAAAGACACACATACCCACCCGGAGGTCTTCCCCCTTATTATTCCCCGGGGTCTTACATATGCATAATGTTGCACAATCCGCCTCATACATATTCATTCCCTGGCTCCACCCATCCTGGGCATGCTCAGTTTGTTGCGGTGGTCTTCTGGGGGTCTCAGAGGATGAAGAAAATGGAGTCTTCTTCAGTGAACTCTTCACCTTCATCTTTCCTGCGTGGCTTCTGGCTCTCTGGCATCTTTCAAGGGAATATACTCAGTTTATGCTGTCTAAGGGTCTGCGTTCTCCCTCTTTATCTGCATTCTTGGCCTTGTTGTTCTGGGATGTTTGTAATTTTCTCTTACTATCACCAAGGAGTCCCAGATGCTTACAATATACAAAAGGTTAACAGACACAGCATTCGGTATCTACTAAATGCCTTCTAAAATGGATTTAATATATATTCAAAGCACTATTTGAAATATATCCTAACATACAGAGGCCTACTATAAAGGATCATCTAAAATTTCACATCTCTGTGTCAAAGGCTTCTATAAATTACAGATGGTCACCAAATTGACAATGCATTTGCTGAAGCATGAATTCCCAGCACAATGAAACTCTGCTCCCCATGTGCTCAAGAGGCTCCTGGGATAAACACAAAGTGACAGCATTCACAGGTGTGCAGGAGAGCACAGGATGCACACAGCATATGTTGGATCTTGCTTTCACAGGGAGCTGAAGGGAATTGGGAGAGAAAACATCATGATCTTAGAAAAAGATCTCCTTGGTAAAACCAAACCTCCTTCAGTGCTCATAGGATGGGCTGGAATGCCATTTAAGTCTCTGTTTCTTGTGAAACACACCATAATTCTGGCCACATGCACACTGAAGGTTCTGCAGCGCTCACACTACCTGTGACCACAGCCCAAGACTGAGACCAGGCCTTTTCTTCATGACTCTAACTTCTGCAGTTCTGCTTCTGAATAATGAAATTATGCTTCTGATATGATCCTTTAAATTTCAACTGTATGCTTACTCTACAAATGTAAATTCACGCTTACATCATGCATATGGAACTTAGAGATTGTCAGTGGACTGGAAATTAAAACATATGGCTCCTAAAGGCAAGCAGTAAGGGAACGTTTGACTCCATAACATCAGAATAGCCTGCAAGTCCATTCATATAATCAACATATAAAGCAGGATATCAGAAGTACACTCACTCTCATGTATTTATATAAATACACATACACACACAGTGATGCTACTTTAATATTAATGTGAACATGTGTTTCAGAGTTTTACATTCAGATGTTTATTTTCGTTATTCCTCTGGAACGTGCCTTAGAAACTTGGGCTCTGCTGAAAATTTGGTGCTTAACCACCTGGTTTTAATTGCCTTGCTTTTAATAGGTATCACTAGGTTGTTTTCCAGCAGTTTTTTCTTCTACACATTCTTTGGTGTCAGGGCTGAGGTATAAGGATAAAAAGGGAACGAATCAGGTGCTTGAATGCAGCTGCAAATAGAATACAAATAAATTAGGGAAAGTTGCCCAGTTTTGTTTCTTATGATAACCTGTGATTCTTTAGAGTGACAAACTAACTCAAGATCTTTTTTTTTCTAAAACTGAGAAGAAACATTTCAAATTTGAGTCTAACCTTCCATTGCCTCAAATCTCTCTGGGCCAAAATCACTGCACAATTGTTGCAATAGGACACAAAAAGGAAGACACGGACTCCGTTCCAGCTGACAGGGCATAAAACCCCTGACCTTTATTTCTGACTCCAGTATATATAGTTTTTCCACCCAGACCATGGATTGGAGGTTAAGGTTGCTAAAGACAGGGATCCACCTAATACATGGGAAGCTGACAGAGCAATGCAGGTCCAGCCAATGTGGTTTCATCAAGTGCTCTCCATTTATTGTCTTGAAATGGTGGGTTAAATACAGTTTAGATAGTTTACAGTTACAGGTGTTTTCTAATTGGTATTCAGATAGAAAAGAATGCAAACAATCCCAACCTTAAGGCAGCCACCATGAACTCACTATAACTACACTAATACTAAAGCACACTTTAATCTAATTTCTTGCTGTGCCACAGGCTTACCTACTACCACACAGGCCCAAATTTGAGGCCCAGCTTGGGATAACTCAGGCCCAATCCCAAAGTACATCGTGCCCTTGTTCCCTAAGAAATTCTTCTACAGGTTGCCACCTTTCCAATCACATTGGTCAAACCAAAAGTCCATCAATTGTTCCCTCCTCAAGAGGAATGAAAACATAGCTATCTTTCTTCTTAGATTTTAGACTGGGGAGAGTTTTGATTTCTCTCAGCTCACTGAACTTATTTGATTGGTTGTTCATCAGATTTCTTTAAATTTGCATGCATTTGTCTTTGTATTTTCTGGAATGCTGTATTGCAAGGTAAAGTGAATTATAAATTAATATGCACGTGGACAATGCAAAATAACTGGAGTATGCAAAATATAAGGAAAATTTTAAACACTCTTGGTGGTTGGAGGAGTCAGGAAAATATTTACCTCAGTAATAAGTACCTATCAGTACAAATTAACCTATTGCTGACTTTTCCACTCCCCTGTGATATGCTCAGGGAATTCTGGGGTAAGCAGCTGTTGGGGGAGTCCCTAGGACTGTTTGCTGACTGATCCATGTGTAATTAGGAACAATTGGAGAGGTCAGATGTAGCGGCGCGTTTCTATGTTTTACTTATTGTTAATATTAACTGTTCTGTAATGTTTAGTCCATGTTCCCCTATCCTTCCCCTGATGGTTTCCCCTGCACTGTTTTGCAGCAGCTGTGCTTGTCAATCTGGAAGGACTCCCCCTGCTCTAGAAGCATCGTGGAAAGCAGTCCCGATTGGAACAGGCTGGGAAAATCCCCCACCCCTTGTTTCTCTATTCGTTGTCTGTGTGCATCCACATCCCCTGATTGGTTTCCCTCTTGTGTCCGCCCCCTTCTCCTGGTCCCTTATAAGCAATCACCCCGCCCCCTCTGGTTCAGGACTTTTGTGGCCTCGCCTGCACGATGAGCAGGTGACAATAAACTCCATCTTGCCACGAAGTCTCCTTTTCCTACCTTTGTCGTAGCCTCAGCAACAGCTCTCGTGAGCTCCTGACCCACCGGGGGGGGTGCCGGTCTGCCTGCACTGCCTAACCGGATCTGAAACGATTCCCAGCCAGGGCAGCTGGGACTAGCTGGAAGCCACTTTCCAGCAGGCACAGGAATAATTTCAGTCAGAGAAAAGGGCAATCCTCTCATCAGAGGCTTAAAGGGTTATCTCTCGTCTCATTGCTGAATCAATCTTATCCCCTTTCCAACCAACAAAATTCAATTAACTTTTATGAAATTATTTAGCCACACTGAAAGTCTTAGATAGTATTAATATTTGTGTTTCAGCCTGTTTGTGCAAGGAATAAAAATATTTCTTCTTTATTATCAATCAAACGCCAATGTATAAATGTAATTTTCTATTTCACAGTTTTAAGAAATATCTTCCTAATTCACCTGATGTTGTCTGAAAAATTTACATAGTAGCTGTTGCTTGTGTTAGATTATGAATTGCCTCAGAGAAATATCAGGAATTCTATGAATTTAAATTACAGATTTTAATTTTTTTTTTTACTCAATGGCAACTTTTTAACAAAAACTTTTAAACTTTAATGCTACCAGACAAATACAATCTGCTAACCACAACCTAGAAGGAAAGGATTTGAAGTGTTGCTACAGTATTTATGTCTTTGACAGAGTTTAATTCTTGTCTCGAGGAAGTGTGCTCCAGAGAAGCAAGAATAAAAACAGGACTGACTTGTAGAACAGGAAAACTATTTTGTGTCTCAAAAAACAAAAGACTGTCAGCCCTTCACTCACTTCCTACACTGTTCTTAGTATTATAGCAAGAGATCTTATCAAAACTGAAAATTAGGAATGTGAAGCTTGACAAGCCAATCACAACAATTGAATCTCCTAAAGTACTCAGTGGAATAACGGACAGGCTTGGAGGGGGAAGAGCAACACTGCTCTAGAGGTTATGGAGCCACTCGTGCCAATTTGTGGTGAAGGGGTAAAAAACCCTGTGCAACTCCTTCCCCCAGCTGTGTTATTCAACTCCTGGGTCAGAACTGCAGTCTGCAGGAACTTCACGTTGCTGATGCCTATTGCCCTTGCTGGAACCTTCGTGCTAGCCCAGATTTCTGCAACGGATGATTTTGTGTGGGACACCCCCTTCCGAACCGAGTTGGCAGGCAGGGTGTCTCTGAACTTTTTGGTTCTACGCCTCAGATATCTTTCTTCGGCGCAGACAGAGGGCAAGGATTGAGAAAGGAAGAATCTGTTGTCTTCAATCCAGAGATTTTATCCCTGAATCAGCGCGACAGACAGACCACAAGTGGCTGGGCACAGCAGGTTATATACTGGAGACTTTAGGGGCAAGCAACAGCTTCTGGCCAATAGTGGGAAAGTACAGAAGGTAAACAAGGTTTTGGGACTAATAGGGAACCAGTGAAAGGAAAACAAATTATACGGACAAATGAAAATTAGTTTGGGGAAAGATTGGCTTAGAATCTTCAGGAAAAAGGGTAGGGTTTGCATAACTTACAGCTCTAGGGAGCAAACAACTTTTGGGACAAAACCCTGGACTTCAGACCAAACAAGGGTACAGAACCGTTTAGCAACCCTAAAACTTGACAGACTGCAACAGATGCCTTTGGGCTACCTAAAAACAGACCAGACAGAATTAAGAGAATAAAAAGCAGTTCTATTTATTGAAGGGCCTTCAGGTACATTTAGGGCAGACAAAACCCCCCAGGGTCCACCCAAAAATGGACGAAGGTCACAGTTTTCACACTTTCATAAGTTTGGTCCTTTTGCATATTGAGGGTTATCTTCCAATTACAGCTTCAGGTAATGAAGTCATTTACCCCCAGTTTGCTCCCCCAACTCACTTTTGTTACATCTCTCGGGGCCTGAGCAGTTGAGGTGTCCTTGATTCCCAGCCTGGAGAGGAATTGTTGTGTCTGACCAAAATGGGAAAGCAGCAGCTAGCACTGTGTATGGAGTTTTAGAGTTTTTACACTAAAAATTGCAGGGTTAACAATATATAAAAATAGAAAAAGCTAAATCCTAAGGCATCATTGCTACCCTACACTGGCACTCCTTCCTGAGCTGGTGATTTAAACTGGGGGAGGATGGATGTGTGCAAAAACCAAGAGTCAGAGCAGGAAAGTGTGAACTGCATCTCCAGCCCTTGTATAATTTATCTCAGGCTTTTCTTCTTGAGCACTGTGGCCATTCCAGCCAGCACTTCTGATGAAATGAGTTATCCAGCAGCTGTTGCTCTGCCTTCACTTGAGCTGGGACAATATTGCATGACATCCCTCTCCATTGAACCATCATATCCTTCCCCATCCATCAGATTTTATCAGTCCCCTCTGTTTTCTCTTGAATTTCCTTATGCTGATTGAGGCGAGTTCCCTTGCCCACTGAGAAGCGGTTTCTCAGCTAGTCCCGCTGCCCTGGCAGGAACCGTCCAGCTTCGTTAGGCAGTCGCAGGACGCGACTGGCGACTTCCCCCAGTGGTAAGGCTTTTAGCTACACGAGCACTGTTGAGGAGGCGACGACGAAGGCAGGAAAGGAGACTTCATGGCAGTGCAACAAGATGACGTTTATTGTCACCCTCGCACCTGGTCCAGGAGAGGCATGAAGCACGAAGCCACGAAGCCAGAGTAGGGGCAGGGCAAGAGATTATAAGGGACCAGAAAAAAGGGGCGTACACAAGATGGAAAACCAATCAGGGGAGTGGGTGACAGTGGGGTGATCTGCAAATAGCACAATCAAAAATGAGGGGTGGGGATTCCCCAGCCTGTTCCAATCGGGGATCGACCTCCCCCAATCTCTTCCAGAAGAAGGGAGAGGCTCTCCCGGAGACTGACAGGCACAGGGAAGGGATACATTATATGACAGCAGCAGGTGCTGCACAAACACATGCAGGACAAGCCATTAGGGGAAAGGGATAGGGGGAACATGGACTGAACCATTACATGACTGTCACAGAATAAACTCAGCCAACATTAACAGTAAAATAAAAGAAACAGAAAACGCGCCACTACAGCTAATCTAATATTAATTTTACTCTGATTTTTTACTGCATCTTTTCCATTTACTTAATTAAATGGCCGAGCTTTGTGGATCAAGATAACTTTATTCAAGAGTAATAAATGGATGGTCCTTACAGATCTGCTCTGTAGCTCCTTGTAGTTTCTCCTGGCTTCATCAAAGCCAAAGATCTAGACATAGAATGAGGCTATAAGAGAGAGGGTAAATCTGAATACTGAGGAGTTATGACATAAATTTCAAATGCAAGCAGCTCATTTTCCTTGAGGAAGCACAAGTTCAGCATTACAATCAAGCTGGAGAGACACCTTTATGCAACACCTTTCAATCACACATCAAACATGATTGGGTAAGATAAAAATTTACTTACAAAAGCACTGAGGTTCCCACTGAAATTTGGCATGTTGATTGTAGATGTTGAATAATTTACAAGTCTCAGCAGTGCTGCCAATGCCAGGAAGAAATGCTAATTCTTGTACAAGAATGTGCTTCCTGTAACTTTGATTTTACTCTGCTCTCACAAAATCTCACCTTTCCAGTGAATGGAGCTCAGAACTGATTTTCCAAGTGTCAAAGCTGTGTATGATAGAATGGCAGCATTTATCATATTGGTGGAGTGCTGCAGGAAGTTTTTTGTGTTGTACAATCCTCGAAGTTCAGCTCTAAAATGTGATGTAGAAAGATGCATCTGCTTTATCTTCTTCCTTTTTCGTTGTTTCTCCTGCATTATAAAATGACAGTTGGGGAGGAGAAATTGTTTGAAAATCCTTTTTTTTTAATTTGCATGAGGATTTCTCACTGTTAAGTGTCAATAGAAAAAATAGCATTGATATAGCTTTTTAAAATAGAGCTGTACAAGATTTTAATTAATTGTTGTTAGACTGTGGTCTTGCAGCTAAAGCAGACTAAAATCAGATTTGTTCCCTTTCTTCAGCATCCTCCCAACACTTTACAATTCCTGTTCAACAATATAAATGTTATACAGATGTAGTTTGCACAGCACTGTTAATTCTTTGATTAGTTAAGTAGCAATTTAATGCTCATTATTATATAGAACTCAATTAAGATTTCTGCTGTTGCTTATAATAGTTCACCAATTTTTCTGGAATGTATACAAGTGATGTGTGTATATATATATATTACATATATGTTTATATGTAAAAGATTGATGGTTCTATAACCTGCTGATATTTTGTTTTCTTTTGGCATACCTGGTGCAATTTCTTGTAAAAAAAAAAGAAAACAAATTAATGGCAGCTAAGAAATATATACAGAAATCAGTGGCAACTGTAAGGGATAAACTAGAGAAAACAGCATTTTCCACTGCTTATGGAATTGCCCATTCAGAAATTTAGCTCTAAGCTAGTTTTGCAATAAAATCCAGGGAATTCAGGCTTTTGTTAGCACTTAAAAATCTGTCTAGACTTCATGCCACAGTCAAATTTTCTTATGCAAATGTTCACATAATGTTAATATAGTGCACCTGGCTGTTACAGCAATTGGGCGCTGAAGAAGGCACACAGACAGTTCTTGGTCACAGAAGGCTTTTACTCTTTGAATCTTTGCGCTTTTATAACATGGTCCGCAAAAGAGGCTGTGATTGGTCAGAGAAGGACTGTGTCTCTTCTCCTTTAGCAAAACAACAGGTGACAGAGATTGTTTTGGGAAATTGTGTGAGAAGAGCAAAGCTCTCTTTAGTATTTACAAAATAACAAAGACATTGTTATGAGAATGGGAATTTGTTCCCATGGGAAACAGCTAGCAGTAACTAGCAGTAAAAATCCAAAGCCCAAGGAAATACAGCCACACCTGGCCTAGTTATGGGCTGTGTAATTACACTGACAAACTGAGGATGGCTTTAAAGTCAAGTATTTGCCTTATTTCCACAACTGCTGAACCAGATTTGTACCTTCTACAAGTGACAGGTTTTTTCCATTTTATTGGAGTTTCCACTTGAATAAAGGGAACTGGACTTCCTATATACCCTAAAAAACAGTGAATAAATGTCCTTTAAGTGAATAGAAGAGTTCTGCGGCAAATATGAATGCTTACAAACATAGGTTTGCATCTAAATCAAAGTTTTACCCTTTGAATGTGGGCACTGAATATTTGTCGGGCCTTATTGTGTGTGGCATCACAGTGCTTAGGACTGAGCAGGCTGCAGAGCCCTCTGCCATCGACTAATATCAGCAAAAGTCATATTTTTTAGGCTATTTAGCTGTACTTGAGCCTAATGCCAGTTTGATTTAGGTTTAAAATCCAGAGAGTGTGAAAATAATTTAAAATTTATTTCCAGATCTTTCAGGCAGAACCCAATATCACAGTGCAAGTCTCCACAACAGAAAACTATTTAAGTCCAGTTTAGGATCTTGCAAATGACTTGTTTGTGGATGAAATATTTTCTGCTTACAGTGGTTAGCCAGTCCAGGTTCCTGACTAAGTGTGGCTGAGCCTAAGCACTTTAAAGTTTGAAAATTAAAGAAAAATAATATTAGAAAATCTGTTTAAGGAATTTTAAAACCTGATTAAGAAAGTTTTAAGCCTGCTTCAGTAAAATAGGTCTGTTTGAATAAAAGTTTTAAAATGCTGTACAAATAGCAGAAGATATGGCAAATTTTCACAAGATCCTAATCTATAGACTGATAAGGTTTATAGATTGCCCTGCTGCAACAAATAACAGTTAAATTTCCAAGTTTTAAGCAGTTTGCTGCAAAACAGCTAAAAGCAATTTAGTTGAGATATTTATAAATACTCTGAATTTGGGTAGCATGGCACTGATCCAGACACGAGCTCTATTTCCATCTAAGCTAAACAGGTTACAATACAAGTATTTCCTTGCATTTCCTTGTAAGTGTTCCATTTGCCCTTCACTCCTTTGAATGGTGGATTGCCTGTGCTTATGTTGGGGGTTAGACTAGTTTATCCTTTTCACCTATAGAATTTTTTCCCAAGAGTTGCAAGGCAACTGATTGCCGGGTACTTATCAGTACTCAGGTGTAAACAAAGCATGGAAGCTAGCACTTGGCTACACCCTTTGTCTCCGGGAGTTTCCCCCGAGGGTGGGGGGGAAGAAAGACGGGGCTGGGGGGGCAGCTTCACTTTTGGTGTGGTCTGCGTCGGGAGCAGACGGGGCTGCCGTTGCTGCGTGATTTTTCACTGGCACCACGGGATCTGATCCTGGAGAGAGAGCTAGCATCATCTGCTCGTGTGCCCAGATCCGGATTCCTCTTTTTTGCTGCCCTGCTAGAGCTGTGTCAGCCCGTCCCACTGCCTCGGCGCTGTTTTAGAGCTGCACTGCACCGCGGCCCGCACTGGCCTCCCTGCCAGACATTCCTGCCCTCCAGTGACCACCGACGGAGCTCTGAACTTCATCCGATCCACCAGCCCGGGATCCCCACCGTTCAGCTTGGTACCTTTTCTTTGAAGTCCCCAGAGACGAGACTGCCCCAGTTTTGTGGGACCAAGCTCCCACAAGGTCCCTGTTCTGTTTCGCTATTAATTGCTGTAGTTGTTGTTTGTTTGCCTTGTTATACCTATCAGTAAAGAACGTTATACCTATTCCCATATCTCTGCCTGAGAGCCGTTTTAATTTTCTAAATTATAATAATTTGAGGGAAGGGGATTGAATTATCCATTCCAAGAGAGGCCCTGCCTCTCTTTTAGCAGATACCTGTCTTCTTTCAAAACCAAGACAGATTGGACATGAAGATTAACAGGAGTACTCTGACTATAAGAGAGGTATCTTTTTCTCAGATAACCAATGCTATGAAACCTGAAACCAAAAAAAAACCTCCTCTCAAGGAACAGAAGCAGATTTCAAAGGGGAATATATATTTTTAAGTGTAATTTTTAGAGTAGAATGTTTTGCCTTATTGAGGAGCTTTAAACAGTCCAGAATGGTTTTCTTCATGGACACTGCAGCTAGGACAGGAAGTTCAACAAGATTTCTTAGACAAGAAATCTTTCTTCAAGACAGCTGAGGATGTTCACCTGGAGGAGAGAAAGCTCCAAGGAGAGCTCAGAGCCCTTCCAGGGCCTAAAAAAGCTCAGGAGAGCTGTAGAGGGACTTTTGTCAGGGGCATGGAGTGATAGGATGAAGGGAATGGCTTTAAACTGAGGCTTAGATTAAATATTAGGAAGAATTGTCCCCTGTGAGGTGGGAGGCCCTGGCACACGGGTGCCCAGAGAAGCTGTGGCTGCCTTGGATCCCTGGAAGTGTCCAAGGCCAGGTTGGACATTGGGACTTGGAGCAGCTGGGACAGTGGGATGGTGTCCTGCCCATGGCAGAGCAGGTGGAATGAGAGGATCTTTAAGGTCCCTTCCAACTCAAACCATTCTGTGATTTAAATGGTAAAAGACAAACTGCTGTTAGATTCCAACATGGGATTTTCCCCAAGAGCTTCTGGAATTTCTCTAGGTTTGTTTTGTTTTACTGTTGTGGTGTGTTTTTATGTTAAATGGGTTGTTTTGTTGTCCCCTATATTAATAACTTAGTCCTAAGTGTGTTCTCCCTCTCCTTCTCTTTACAGTTTGTATTGCCTAGATTGCATTCGCCTATGTAGCTGTCAATCCTTCCTAAACCCTGCCTTTTCTTCCAGACTGTTCCCTATCAATCTCCCAAACTTTGATGCCTTATTAGGTGTTTAGATTGTTATGCTTCTTATTGGTTTCAGTATTGGAATCCCCGCCTTGTTCCCCTCTCCCTACTGGATCCTTGCCCGAACCCGGCCCCCAAGAGTCCCTTAAAACCCATTGTCGTACCCCAAGGGACAGACCTTTTGCTTTCATTTTACTTTTCGTTAGACCTTTTGCTTTTACTTTTTGTTTAGAGATTTTTAGGTCCCAGCCTCTGCTCTGCCTTTGTTAGGTTGTTTTTATGTTGCTTTTATAATAAACAATTCTTGGAGCTGCAAGCTGGGCCCATCTTGCATTTTACATGCTGATCTGCTGGTGAGTGCCTGGGACACACAGGGCCCAGGGAGAACGTGTCGCACCCCATAAAGAAAAGAAGAGTACTGCGACATTTTACCAGTACCACTACAGTGAGATGAGTACAAACCCTCTAAAAGCAACACAGTAACCTGTGGAGGAGGAGAAAATGATTTCCATTAAGGTTCTTCTGCACACAGATGTAAGCATAAGAAAGGTGACTGAAAGATAACTCTATTTACTGTAGCTTTATTTTAATCCTCTGGGAATCATTAGCATCCCTCTCAAATGCCAGTGTTCAAATCCTGCTATAGGAGAGCAAATAACAAAGAGAACAGAAATTATTTAGGAGGAGATATTTTCCCGGTTGTGTAAATGCAGCTAGAGAGACACTGCTTTGTTCTGGGTTTCCCTAATTCACTGTAGTAAAGATGTATTATGTGGGTTCCCTCTTGAAAAATCATTTATCAAGATGACAGGTGAATAATGAATGCAATTCACTAATATTGCACCATCTTCTCATGGGGATTAGAGAGAACAGGAAGGAAGAAAACTTGTGGAGTTGTTTAGGAAGGGGTTAGGTGAACTGCAACTTTTTGTTTCCTTGTAATTCTGTTTCAATGAGACAATGAGGATGGCTGTTGCTGTTAATAAAGGAAACAATGGCCAACAAATCAGTTCCTAAATTGCCCCTGATAAGGTGGTCATGCTTGCCTGAGTTTTCTGTGTTAGCAGTAAACCATCAGCAGTGGTGGCTGCTTAGGGATATGTGTCCTGAATGCTGGATAGAAAATCTATAAATAATGCTGGAAAATGCTTTTTCAACATAAAAATACCGTTTTCATTCATCCCTGATCGCTCTTTGAAAGTTTTACTTTTAAAGCCGAAATTCCTTATGACATAATTAATTGGTTGTTGTATATATTGCTCAGATACATGTGCACGTTTCATCTGCACTCAGAGGAAAAACTCAGGTAAATTGTGTCTGTTAACTGACCACCACTGAAAATTTGGTTTTCTCCAGAGTAATATGAAGGCAATTAATGCTTCATCCTGGACCTCCTAGAAGTTTGTTTTCTCTTACTCTTTGTGCTGGTCTGCAATAGTCACCTGTAAGTTGAAATGAGATACTGGTGTGGAACTTTTGTTGGGAATGTGCTCTATCGACTTCCACTTTTGTACCAGTAAATTTGCTCTTCTGCCCTTTCAGGAGCCTTTTAAACAGATAATAAAATCAACACTGTGAAATGTGGGGTTGTTTTCGTGTCAGGTAGAAAAAGATGGCCTTTGTAGTTATGGTTATGAAATGTGTGGAAAAGGCCATAGGGTAGTTATAAAAACATCTGTTTAATGACAAAACGGAAAAAGCATGGAAAGGGGCTTTTGAAGTAATATTTTGCTTGCTTATAAATGAATCATGTGAGCCTATAAGGCTTTTAATAGAAGGTTTGAACTATAGCTTTAGCATATATATATAGAAAGGATTGTAATCACCCAAATAGAAGGAAGTGAGCTATTCCAAACTAAAATTAATGATCCTGGGAAGAGGAGATGGACCACCACCTGGAAGCTGGACCTCACCAACAAAACTGATTTATAGTCCTAAAAGGAAGACTGAATCTCTCATCTCTGATGTTTTCTTCTGAAGAAGGAAATCTGGATGCCACCACCACTAATTTATGATCCTGAGAACCTCATCATCACAAGATGTTATTTCTGACCTTACTGATTTCATACCTTTTGATGTATAGAAATATTAACATCACCAATAGAAATTGATCACAATGGGTATAGAAATTAGATTTCAAAAATAGAAATTAGGCAGGAATCTAGAAAAAAAGTTGCTGAGAAGTGCTTATGGAAAATCTCAATAAATACCAGCAGAAAATCAGCAGTTGACATGCAGTTGGAGGGGGAACCCCCACTGTACCCAGTGCTGCTTTGCTCACACTTTACCATTCTGTATTAATAAATTGATTGCTGATTGATATATGGCCCGAGTCAAGCCCATTATTTATAACAACAACCTTAGGTTCAATGTTTTAGTATTTCAGAAATTTTGGATAAAGAACCTGTACTGCTTTGCTGAAAATATATGACTTATCACCAGGCAGGGTCCTAGAGAGCACCGGCTAGCTTCTTTTGTTTTCTGCCCGGTTTTAAAATGATGAACCGTGTCTCCCTTCTCCGAGCCGAGCAGCAGCGGCGACGGAGCAGGGAAGCTTTGAGTTTCTTAGAAAGCAGCCTTGCAAGGGCCCTCAATCCAGCGCAGACAGAGACAGGGCTAAGAAGGGGATCTGTTGCTTCGATCCAAGTTTAATCCCGAATTCTCAGCAGCAAAAAGACCAATGAAACGCGCGAAAAACAGTGCATACATGCTCTTGGGCCGGGAGCCGCGGGAACCCTTAGAACCAATCTGTGAGGACATTGCAGGTAAACATTCCACCTTTCCAGCTAATGGCTTAACAGAGAAAGGATAACTAATTATTCCAACAAATGAAATCGGTTCATGGGCAGATCGACTTGGAATTTTCGGGAAAAAGGGCAGTGTTCTGAGTGAATGACAGTAACTGATGCTGGGGTAAAATCCTAGCCACAGACAAAACATAGAAAGGTACTGCAGGGTCAAACTTCCAAAAAAACCTGAACAGAACGCAGTTCAAACAGGCTGCAACCCGAAACACACTGCAACAATGACTGGCACTCCTAAAGCTGACCTGGTCTGGTGCTGCTGACTCAGAGAACTGCAAGTGGAGTCTCAAAATCAGCTTAAGTAGCTTGTGCCAAGCTAATGTTTGTGTGTTTGTGTGCCTGTCTGTTGGAGAAGTGTTTATTACATAACCTGAAATAACACACTCCTGTGCAGATAGATGGACTGGGGAATTTTCCCTGAGTGATGGTGTAGGAATCCTGTTGCACAGCCTGAGTGACTGATGAGCTGGGGGAATTGCAGCATGTGCCGTTTAATGCTCTCCTACTTTTCCTGCTGATCATTTGCACAGAAGAGGAATTATGTTTCTAACTGTAGGACTCTCGTGTTGCTTTTGTAATCTTTACTGATGTGAATGAATATTTAGCCACTTCTCTTTTCACTAGATTTTGTTACAAGTGTGTAGTATCAGCATTCCCCTCAAGCGCAATTCTTCTAATGCAAAGCATCACGGAGCTGGAATTCCTTCGGTTTGCTCCGTGAGCTCAGCCCAGTCAGTGCTTTGAAAGACTCTTCTTAATTTTGCAAAGCCCCACATTTATATTATTTTGACCTTTTAATCTTCTGAGTTAGAGTATTCACCATGCTACAGTATTTCACCAAGTGAATGAATGACTACAGTTTAGGATTTGAATTGGGAATTTAGGTAGGAGAGAACCAAAATAAAATTTCCTTCATCTGTAGATGAGATAGTTTTATAATCAGTTTCCAGACTGTAATTTTCTGTTCTTCCTCAACAACTCTTGCTGCTACAGTTTCTTCCTGTAAATCAGAGTATTTATTTATTAATCGCATTGAACTGTGCATCAAAGTTGTTAAGTTGCTTTTATACTTCTCTGTCATAGTCTGAGTGGTGGGAGGTACTGACACCAACATTGGGGTAAATTCTTCACATCAGTGATACAAACAATCTTTCTTCTTAGATTTTTAGACTGGGGAGGTTTTGATTTCTCTCAGCTCACTGAACATTATTTGATTGGTTGTTCATCAGATTTCTTTAAATTGCATGCATTTGTCTTTGTATTTTCTGGAATGCTGTATTGCAAGGTAAAGTGAATTATAAATTAATATGCACGTGGACAATGCAAAATAACTGGAGTATGCAAAATATAAGGAAAATTTTAAACAGCTCTTGGTGGTTGGAGGAGTCAGGAAAATATTTACCTCAAGAATAAGTACCTATCAGTACAAATTAACCTATTGGTGACTTTTCCACTCCCCTGTGATATGCTCGAGGGAATCTGGGGGTAAGCAGCTGTTGGGGAGTCCCTAGGAACTGTTTGCTGACTGATCCATGTGTAATTAGGGAACAAATTGGAGGAGGTCAGATGTAGCGGCGCGTTTTCTATGTTTTTACTTATTGTTAATTTAATCTGTTCTGTATGGTTTAGTCCATGTTCCCTATCCTTCCTCCTGATGGTTTCCCCCTGCACTTGTTTGTGCAGCAGCTGTGCTTGTCAATCTCTGGGAAGGACTCTCCCTGCTTCTAGAAGCATCGTGGAAAGTCAGTCCCTGATTGGAACAGGCTGGGAAATCCCCCCACCCCTTGTTCTCTATTCGTTGTCTGTGTGCATCCCACTCCCCTGATTGGTTTTCCCTCTTGTGTCCGCCCCCTTCTCCTGGTCCCTTATAAGCAATCACCCCGCCCCTCTGGTCAGGACTTTTGTGGCCTCGCCTGCACGATGAGCAGGTGACAATAAACTCCATCTTGCCACGAAGTCTCCTTTCCTACCTTTGTCGTAGCCTCAGCAACAGCTCTCGTGTAGCTCCTGACCCACCGGGGGTGGTGGCCGGTCTGCCTGCTACTGCCTAACCGGATCTGAAACGATTCCCAGCCAGGGCAGCTGGGACTAGCTGGAAGCCACTTTCCAGCAGGCACAGGAATAATTTCAGTCAGGAAAAGGGCAATCCTCTCATCAGAGGCTTAAAGGGGATTATCTCATCTGTCTCATTGCTGAATCAATCTTATCCCCTTTCCAACCAACAAAATTCAATTAACTTTTATGAATTATTTAGCCACACTGAAGTCTTAGATAGTATTAATATTTGTGTTTCAGCCTGTTTGTGCAAGGAATATAAATATTTCTTCTTTATTATCATCAAACGCCAATGTAAAATGTAATTTTCTATTTCACAGTTTTAAAGAAATATCTTCCTAATCTCACCTGATGTGTCTGAAAAATGTTACATAGTAGCTGTTGCTTGTGTTTAGATATGAATTGCCTCAGGAGAATATCAGGAATTCTATGTAATTTAAATTACAGATTTTAATTTTTTTTTTTACTCAATGGCAACTTTTTAAACAAAAACTTTTAGAACTTTAATGCTACAGACAATTACAATCTGCTACCACAACCTAGGAAGGAAGGATTTGAAGTGTTGCTACAGTATTTATGTCTTTGACAAGAGTTTAATTCTTGTCTGAGGAAGTGTGCTCCAGAGAAGCTAAGAATAAACAGGACTGACTTGTAGACAGGAAAGACTTATTTTGTGTCTCAAAAAACAAAAGACTGTCAGCCCTTCACTCACTTCCTACACTGTTCTTAGTATTATAGCAGAGATCTATCATCAAAACTGAGAAATTAGGAATGTGAAGGCTTGACAAGCCAATCACAACAATGAGAATGTCTCCTGCAAGTACTCAGTGGAATAACGGACAGGCTTGGAGGGGGAAGAGCAACACTGCTCTAGAGGTTATGGAGCCACTCGTGCCAATTTGTGGTGAAGGGGTAAAAAACCCTGTGCAACTCCTTCCCCCAGCTGGTTATTCCAACTCCTGGGTCAGAACTGCAGTCTGCAGGAACTTCACGTTGCTGATGCCTATTGCCCTTGCTGGAACCTTCGTGCTAGCCCAGATTTCTGCAACGGATGATTTTGTGTGGGACACCCCCTTCCGAACCGAGTTGCAGGCAGGGTGTCTCTGAACTTTTTGGTTCTACGGCTCAGATATCTTTCTTCGCGCAGACAGAGGGCAAGGATTGAGAAAGGAAGATCTGTTGTCTTCAATCCAGAGATTTTATTCCCTGAATCAGCGCGACAGACAGACCACAAGTGCTGGCACAGCAGGTATATACTGGAGGACTTTAGGGGCAAGCAACAGCTTCTGGCCAATAGTGGGAAAGTACAGAAGGTAAACAAGGTTTTTGGGGACTAATAGGGAACCAGTGAAAGGAAACAAATTATACGGACAAATGAAAATTAGTTTGGGGAAAGATTGGCTTAGAATCTTCAGGAAAAGGGTTAGGGTTTGCATAACTTACAGCTCTAGGGAGCAAACAACTTTGGGACAAACCCTGGACTTCAGACCAAACAAGGGGTACAGAACCGTTTAGCAACCCTAAAACTTGAACAGACTGCAACAGATGCCTTTTGGGGCTACCTAAAAACAGACCAGACAGAATTAAGAGAATAAAAAGCAGTTCTATTTATTGAAGGGCCTTCAGGTACATTTAGGGCAGACAAAACCCCCCAGGGGTCCACCCAAAAATGGACGAAGGGTCACAGGTTTTCACACTTTCATAAGTTTGGTCCTTTTGCATATTGAGGGTTAATCTTCCAATTACAGCTTCAGGTAATGAGTCATTTACCCCCAGTTTGCTCCCCCCAACTCACTTTTGTTTACATCTCTCGGGGCCTGAGGCAGTGAGGTGTCCTTGATTCCCAGGCCTGGAGAGGAATTGTTGTGTCTGACCAAAATGGGAAAGCAGCAGCTAGCACTGTGTATGGAGTTTAGAGTTTTTACACTAAAAATTGCAGGGTTACAAATATATAAAAATAGAAAAGCTAAAATCCTAAGGCATCATTGCTACCCTACCACTGGCACTCCTTCCTGAGCTGGTGATTTAAACTGTGGGAGGATGGATGTGTGCAAAAACCAGAGTCAGAGCAGGGAAAGTGTGAACTGCATCTCCAGCCCTTGTATAATTTATCTCAGGCTTTTTCTTCTTGAGCACTGTGGCCATTCCAAGCCAGCACTTCTGCATGTAAATGAGTTATCCAGCAGCTGTGTGCTCTGCCTTCACTTGAGCTGGGACAATATTGCATTGACATCCCCTCTCCTTGAACCATCATATCCTTCCCCATCCATCAGGTATTTTATCAGTCCCCTCTGTTTCTCTTGAATTTCCTTATGCTGATTGAGGCGAGTTCCCTTGCCCACTGAGAAGCGGTTTCTCAGCTAGTCCCGGCTGCCCTGGCAGGGAACCGTCCCAGCTTCGGTTAGGCAGTCGCAGGACGGACTGGCGACTTCCCCCCAGTGGGTAAGGCTTTTAGCTACACGAGCACTGTTGAGGAGGCGACGACGAAGGCAGGAAAAGGAGACTTCATGGCAGTGCAACAAGATGACGTTTTTTGTCACCCTGCACCTGGTCCAGGAGAGGCATGAAGCACGAAGCCACGAAGCCCAGAGTAGGGCAGGGCAAGAGATTATAAGGGACCAGAAAAAAGGGGCGTACACAAGATGGAAAAACCAATCAGGGGAGTGGGGGTGACAGTGGGGTGATCTGCAAATAGCAAATCAAAAATGAGGGGTGGGGGATTTCCCCAGCCTGTTCCAATCGGGGATCGACCTCCCCCAATCTTTCCAGAAGAAGGGAGAGGCTTCCCGGAGACTGACAGGCACAGGGGAAGGGATACATTTAACTGACAGCAGCAGGTGCTGCACAACACATGCAGGGACAAGCCATTAGGGGAAAGGGATAGGGGGAACATGGACTGAACCATTACATGACTGTCACAGAATAAACTCAGCCAACATTAACAGTAAAATAAAAGAACAGAAAACGCGCCACTACAGCTAATCTAATATTAATTTTTACTCTGATTTTTTACTGCATCTTTTCCATTTACTTTAATTAAATGTCCGAGCTTTGTGGATCAAGATAACTTTTATTCAAGTTAATAAATGGATGGTCCTTACAGATCTGCTTGTAGCTCCTTGTAGTTTCTCCTGGCTTCATCAAAGCCAAAGATTCTAGACATAGAATGAGGCTATAAGAGAGAGGGTAAATCTGAATACTGAGGAAGTTATGACATAAATTTCAAATGCAAGCAGCTCATTTTTCCTTGAGGAAGCACAAGTTCAGCATTACCAATCAAGCTGGAGAGACACCTTTATGCAACACCTTAGTCAATCACACATCAAACATGATTGGGTAAGATAAAAATTTACTTACAAAAGCACTGAGGTTCCCACTGAAATTTGGCATGTTGATTGTAGATGTTGAATAATTTACAAGTCTCAGCAGTGCTGCCAATGCCAGGAAGAAATGCTAATTCTTGTACAAGAATGTGCTGTCCTGTAACTTTGATTTTACTCTGCTCTCACAATAATCTCACCTTTCCAGTGAATGGAGCTCAGAACTGATTTTCCCAAGTGTCAAAGCTGTGTATGATAGAATGGCAGCATTTATCATATTGGTGGAGTGCTGCAGGAAGTTTTTTGTGTTGTACAATCTCGAAGTTCAGCTCTAAATGTGATGTAGAAAGATGCATCTGCTTTATCTTCTTCCTTTTTCGTTGTTTCTCCTGCATTATATAAATGACAGTTGGGGAGGAGAAATTGTTTGAAAATCCTTTTTTTTTAATTTGCATGAGGATTTCTCACTGTTAAGTGTCAATAGAAATAATAGCATTGATATTAGCTTTTTAAAATAGAGCTGTACAAGATTTTAATTAATTGTTGTAGACTGTGGTCTTGCAGCTAAAGCAGACTAAAATCAGATTTGTTCCCTTTCTTCAGCATCCTCCCAACACTTTACAATTCCTGTTCAACAATATAAATGTTATACAGATGTAGTTTGCACAGCACTGTTAATTCTTTGATTAGTTAAGTAGCAATATTAATGCTCATTATTAGTATAGAACTCAATTAAGATTTCTGCTGTTGCTTATAATAGTTCACCAATTTTTCTGGAATGTATACAAAGTGATGTGTGTATATATATATATACATATATGTTTATATGTAAAAGATTGATGGTTCTATTAACCTGCTGATATTTTGTTTTTCTTTTGGCATACCTGGTGCAATTTCTTGTAAAAAAAAAAGAAACAAATTAATGGCAGCTAAGAAATATATACAGAAATCAGTGGCAACTGTAAGGGATAAACTAGAGAAAACAGCATTTTCCACTGCTTATGGAATTGCCCATTCAGAAATTTAGCTCTAAGCTAGTTTTGCAATAAAATCCAGGGAATTCAGGCTTTTTGTTAGCACTTAAAAATCTGTCTAGACTTCATGCCACAGTCAAATTTTCTTATGCAAATGTTCACATATATGTTAATATAGTGCACCTGGCTGTTACAGCAATTGGGCGCTGAAGAAGGCACACAGACAGTTCTTGGTCATCAGAAGGCTTTTACTCTTTGAATCTTTGCGCTTTTATAACATGGTCCGCAAAAGAGGCTGTGATTGGTCAGAGAAGGACTGTGTCTCTTCTCCTTTAGCAAAACAACAGGTGACAGAGATTGTTTTGGGAAATTTGTGTGAGAAGAGCAAAGCTCTCTTTAGTATTTACAAAATAACAAAGACATTGTTATGAGAATGGGAATTTGTTCCCATGGGAAACAGCTAGCAGTAACTAGCAGTAAAAATCCAAAGCCCAAGGAAATACAGAGCCACACCTGGCCTAGTTATGGGCTGTGTAATTACACTGACAAAACTGAGGATGGCTTTAAAGTCAAGTATTTGCCTTATTTCCACAACTGCTGAACCAGATTTGTACCTTCTACAAGTGACAGGTTTTTTCCATTTTATTGGAGTTTTCCACTTGAATAAAGGGAACTGGACTTCCTATATACCCTTAAAAAACAGTGAATAAATGTCCTTTAAGTGAATAGAAGAGTTCTGCGACAAATATGAATGCTTACAAACATAGGTTTGCATCTAAATCAAAGTTTTACCCTTTGAATGTGTGGCACTGAATATTTGTCGGGCCTTTATTGTGTGTGGCATCACAGTGCTTAGGACTGAGCAGGCTGCAGAGCCCTCTGCCATCGACTAATATCAGCAAAAGTCATATTTTTTAGGCTATTTAGCTGTACTTGAGCCTAATGCCAGTTTGATTTAGGTTTTTAAATCCAGAGAGTGTGAAAATAATTTAAAATTTATTTCCAGATCTTTCAGGCAGAACCCAATATCACAGTGCAGGTCTCCACAACAGAAAACTATTTAAGTCCAGTTTAGGATCTTGCAAATGACTTGTTTGTGGATGAAATATTTTCTGCTTACAGTGGTTAGCCAGTCCAGGTTCCTGACTAAGTGTGACTGAGCCTAAGCACTTTAAAGTTTGAAAAATTAAAGAAAAATAATATTAGAAAATCTGGTTAAGGAATTTTAAAACCTGATTAAGAAAGTTTTAAGCCTGCTTCAGTAAAATAGGTCTGTTTGAATAAAAAGTTTTAAAATGCTGTACAAATAGCAGAAGATATGGCAAATTTTCACAAGATCCTATCTATAGACTGATAAGGTTTATAAGATTGCCCTGCTGCAACAAATAACAGTTAAAATTTCCAAGTTTTTAAGCAGTTTGCTGCAAAACAGCTAAAAGCAATTAGATAATTGAGATATTTATAAATACTCTGAATTTGGGTAGCATGGCACTGATCCAGACACAGAGCTCTATTTCCATCTAAGCTAAACAGGTTACAATACAAGTATTTCCTTGCATTTCCTTGTAAGTGTTCCATTTGCCCTTCACTCCTTTGAATGGTGGATTGCCTGTGCTTATGTTGGGGGTTAGACTAGTTTATCCTTTTCACCTATAGAATTTTTTCCCAAGAGTTGCAAGGCAACTGATTGCCGGGTACTTATCAGTACTCAGGTGTAAACAAAGCATGGAAGCTAGCACTTGGCTACACCCTTTGTCTCCGGGAGTTTCCCCCGAGGGGTGGGGGGGAGAGAAAGACGGGGCTGGGGGGGGCAGCTTCACTTTTGGTGTGGTCTGCGTCGGGAGCAGACGGGGCTGCCGTTGCTGCGTGAGTTTTTCACTGGCACCACCGGGATCTGATCCTGGAGAGAGAGCTAGCATCATCTGCTCGTGTGCCCAGATCCGGATTCCTCTTTTTGCTGCCCTGCTAGAGCTGTGTCAGCCCTGTCCCACTGCCTCGGCGCTGTTTTAGAGCTGCACTGCACCGCGGGCCCGCACTGGCCTCCCTGCCAGACATTCCTGCCCTCCAGTGACCACCGACGGAGCTCTGAACTTCATCCGATCCACCAGCCCGGGATTCCCCACCGTTCCAGCTTGGTACCTTTTCTTTGAAGTCCCCCAGAGACGAGACTGCCCCAGGTTTTGTGGGACCAAGCTCCATCAAGGTCCCTGGTTCTGTTTTCGCTATTAATTGCTGTAGTTGTTGTTTGTTTGCCTTGTTATACCTATCAGTAAAGAACTGTTATACCTATTCCCATATCTCTGCCTGAGAGCCGTTTTAATTTTCTAAATTATAATAATTTGAGGGAAGGGGATTTGAATTATCCATTCCAAGAGAGGCCCTGCCTCTCTTTTAGCAGATACCTGTCTTCTTTCAAAACCAAGACAGATTTGGACATGAAGATTAACAGGAGTACTCTGACTATAAGAGAGGTATCTTTTTCTCAGATAACCAATGCTATGAAACCTGAAACCAAAAAAGAACCTCCTCTCAAGGAACAGAAGCAGATTTCAAAGGGGAATATATATTTTTAAGTGTAATTTTTAGAGTAGAATGTTTTGCCTTATTGAGGAGCTTTAAACAGTCCAGAATGGTTTGTTCTCATGGACACTGCAGCTAGGACAGGAAGTTCAACAAGATTTCTTAGACAAGAAATCTTTCTTCAAGACAGCTGAGGATGTTCACCTGGAGGAGAGAAAGCTCCAAGGAGAGCTCAGAGCCCCTTCCAGGGCCTAAAAAAGCTCCAGGAGAGCTGTAGAGGGACTTTTGTCAGGGGCATGGAGTGATAGGATGAAGGGGAATGGCTTTAAACTGAGGCTTAGATTAAATATTAGGAAGGAATTGTCCCCTGTGAGGGTGGGGAGGCCCTGGCACAGGGTGCCCAGAGAAGCTGTGGCTGCCCTTGGATCCCTGGAAGTGTCCAAGGCCAGGTTGGACATTGGGACTTGGAGCAGCCTGGGACAGTGGATGGTGTCCCTGCCCATGGCAGAGCAGGTGGAATGAGAGGATCTTTAAGGTCCCTTCCAACTCAAACCATTCTGTGATTCTAAATGGTAAAAGACAAACTGCTGTTAGATTCCAACATGGGATTTTCCCCAAGAGCTTCTGGAATTTCTCTAGGTTTGTTTTGTGTTTTACTGTTGTGGTGTGTTTTTATGTTAAATGGGTTGTTTTGTTGTCCCCTATATTAATAACTTAGTCCTAAGTTGTCTCCCTCCCTTCTCTGTACAGTTTGTATTGCCTAGATTGCATTCGCCTATGTAGCTGTCAATCCTTCCTAAACCCTGCCTTTTCTTCCAGACTGTTCCCTATCAATCTCCCAAACTTTGATGCCTTATTAGTTGTTTAGATTGTTATGCTTCTTTATTGGTTTCAGTATTGGAATCCCCGCCTTGTTCCCCTCTCCCTACTGGATCCTTGCCCTGAACCCGGCCCCCAAGAGTCCCTTAAAACCCATTGTCGTACCCCAAGGGACAGACCTTTTGCTTTCATTTTTACTTTTCGTTAGACCTTTTGCTTTTACTTTTTGTTTAGAGATTTTTAGGTCCCAGCCTCTGCTCTGCCTTTGTTAGGTTGTGTTTTATGTTGCTTTTATAATAAACAATTCTTGGAGCTGCAAGCTGGGCCCATCTTGCATTTTTACATGCTGATCTGCTGGTGAGTGCCTGGGACACACAGGGCCCAGGGAGAACGTGTCGCACCCCCATAAAGAAAGAAGAGTACTGCGACATTTTACCAGTACCACTACAGTGAGATGAGTACAAACCCTCTAAAAGCAACACAGTAACCTGTGGAGGAGGAGGGAAATGATTTCCATTAAGGTTCTTTCTGCACACAGATGTAAGCATAAGAAAGGTGACTGAAAGATAACTCTATTTACTGTAGCTTTATTTTAATCCTCTGGGAATTCATTAGCATCCCTCTCAAATGCCAGTGTTCAAATCCTGCTATAGGAGAGCAAATAACAAAGAGAACAGAAATTATTTAGGAGGAGATATTTTCCCGGGTTGTGTAAATGCAGCTAGAGAGACACTGCTTTGTTCTGGGTTTCCCTAATTCACTGTAGTAAAGATGTATTATGTGGGTTCCCCTCTTGAAAAATCATTTATCAAGATGACAGGTGAATAATGAATGCAATTCACTAATATTGCACCATCTTCTCATGGGGATTAGAGAGAACAGGAAGGAAGAAAACTTGTGGAGTTGTTTTAGGAAGGGGTTAGGTGAACTGCAACTTTTTGTTTCCTTGTAAATTCTGTTTCAATGAGACAATGAGGATGGCTGTTGCTGTTAATAAAGGAAACAATGGCCAACAAATCAGTTCCTAAATTGCCCCTGATAAGGTGGTCATGCTTGCCTGAGTTTTCTGTGTTAGCAGTAAACCATCAGCAGTGGTGGCTGCTTAGGGATATGTGTCCTGAATGCTGGATAGAAAATCTATAAATAATGCTGGAAATGCTTTTTCAACATAAAAATACCGTTTTCATTCATCCCTGATCGCTCTTTGAAAGTTTTACTTTTAAAGCCGAAATTCCTTATGACATAATTAATTGGTTGTTGTATATATTGCTCAGATACATGTGCACGTTTCATCTGCACTCAGAGGAAAGAACTCAGGTAAATTGTGTCTGTTAACTGACCACCACTGAAAATTTGGTTTTCTCCAGAGTAATATGAAGGCAATTAATGCTTCATCCTGGACCTCCTAGAAGTTTGTTTTCTCTTACTCTTTGTGCTGGTCTGCAATAGTCACCTGTAAGTGTAAATGTCTGGTGTGGGAACTGTGTTGGGATGTGCTCACCTGAAATAACAGATGTCATACAATTCTTAATCCTCAGGCTTTAGAAACCCATGAACTATAGGGCTTCCAGAACATTACTGGGTCTGCTCTGAAATCTGAACCCTGCCTTATCCATTGCCACAGCATAAAACAAGGCTGAAACGTGGGCGGAAATAAAACTCCACAACTAATAATAGTTGTTAGAGCGGTATGTATTTAATCGGCCGAGATGCGTGGGGAATAACTTTGCCAAAGACACACATACCCACCCGGAGGTCTTCCCCCTTATTATTCCCCGGGGTCTTACATATGCATAATGTTGCACAATCCGCCTCATACATATTCATTCCCTGGCTCCACCCATCCTGGGCATGCTCAGTTTGTTGCGGTGGTCTTCTGGGGGTCTCAGAGGATGAAGAAAATGGAGTCTTCTTCAGTGAACTCTTCACCTTCATCTTTCCTGCGTGGCTTCTGGCTCTCTGGCATCTTTTCAAGGGAATACTCAGTTTATGCTGTCTAAGGGTCTGCGTTCTCCCTCTTTATCTGCATTCTTGGCCTTGTTGTTCTGGGATGTTTGTAATTTTCTCTTTACTATCACCAAGGAGTCCCAGATGCTTACAATATACAAAAGGTTAACAGACACAGCATTCGGTATCTACTAAATGCCTTCTAAAATGGATTTAATATATATTCCAAAGCACTATTTGAAATATATCCTAACATACAGAGGCCTACTATAAAGGATCATCTAAAATTCTCACATCTCTGTGTCAAAGGCTTCTATAAATTACAGATGGTCACCAAATTGACAATGCATTTGCTGAAGCATGAATTCCCAGCACAATGAAACTCTGCTCCCCATGTGCTCAAGAGGCTCCTGGGATAACACAAAGTGACAGCATTCACAGGTGTGCAGGAGAGCACAGGATGCACACAGCATATGTTGGATCTTGCTTTCACAGGGAGCTGAAGGGAATTGGGAGAGAAAACATCATGATCTTAGAAAAAGATCTCCTTGGTAAAACCAAACCTCCTTCAGTGCTCATAGGATGGGCTGGAATGCCATTTAAGTCTCTGTTTCTTGTGAAACACACCATAATTCTGGCCACATGCACACTGAAGGTTCTGCAGCGCTCACACATCTACCTGTGACCACAGCCCAAGACTGAGACCAGGCCTTTTCTTCATGACTCTAACTTCTGCAGTTCTGCTCTGAATAATGAAATTATGCTTCTGATATGATCCTTTAAATTTTACAACTGTATGCTTACTCTACAAATGTAAATTCACGCTTACATCATGCATATGGAACTTAGAGATTGTCAGTGGACTGGAAATTAAAACATATGGCTCCTAAAGGCAGAGCAGGTAAGGGAACGTTTGACTCCATAACATCAGAATAGCCTGCAAGTCCATTCATATAATCAACATATAAAGCAGGATATCAGAAGTACACTCACTCTCATGTATTTATATAAATACACATACACACACCAGTGATGCTACTTTAATATTAATGTGAACATGTGTTTCAGAGTTTTACATTCAGATGTTTATTTTCGTTATTCCTCTGGAACGTGCCTTAGAAACTTGGGCTCTGCTGAAAATTTGGTGCTTAACCACCTGGTTTTAATTGCCTTGCTTTTTAATAGGTATCACTAGGTTCGTTTTCCAGCAGTTTTTTTCTTCTACACATTCTTTGGTGTCAGGGCTGAGGTATAAGGATAAAAAGGGAACGAATCAGGTGCTTGAATGCAGCTGCAAATAGAATACAAATAAATTAGGGAAAGTTGCCCAGTTTTGTTTCTTATGATAACCTGTGATTCTTTAGAGTGACAAACTAACTCAAAGATCTTTTTTTTTCTAAAACTGAGAAGAAACATTTCAAATTTGAGTCTAACCTTCCATTGCCTCAAATCTCTCTGGGCCAAAATCACTGCACAATTGTTGCAATAGGACACAAAAAGAAGACACGGACTCCGTTCCAGCTGACAGGGCATAAAACCCCTGACCTTTATTTCTGACTCCAGTATATATAGTTTTTCCACCCAGACCATGGATTGGAGGTTAAGGTTGCTAAAGACAGGGATCCACCTAATACATGGGAAGCTGGACAGAGCAATGCAGGTCCAGCCAATGTGGTTTCATCAAGTGCTCTCCATTTATTGTCTTGAAATGGTGGGTTAAATACAGTTTCAGATAGTTTACAGTTACAGGTGTTTTCTAATTGGTATTCAGATAGAAAAGAATGCAAACAATCCCAACCTTAAGGCAGCCACCATGAACTCACTATAACTACACTAATACTAAAGCACACTTTAATCTAATTTCTTGCTGTGCCACAGGCTTACCTACTACCACACAGGCCCAAATTTGAGGCCCAGCTTGGGATAACTCAGGCCCAATCCCAAAGTACATCGTGCCCTTGTTCCCTAAGAAATTCTTCTACAGGTTGCCACCTTTCCAATCACATTGGTCAAACCAAAAGTCCATCAATTGTTCCCTCCTCAAGAGGAATGAAAACATAGCTAGTATGAAAATATCCCTCGAGCCCGGCTGGAAAGTGGCTTCCAGCTGTTCCTGGCTAGCCCTGGCTCGGGATACTTCCAAACTCGGTTGGCAGCAGCAGGCGGACCGGCTGCCACCCCCCCGGTGGGTCAGAGCTGCACGAGAGATGTCGGTGAGGCTTGACGAAGGTAGGAAGCGAGGAGGCTACTTTGTGGCTAGATGGTTTTTATTATCTCCTGCCCTTCGCAGGGGAGCCACGCTTCTCTGAGCCTCTCTCGAGAGTGTGTCCGCCCAAGGCGTGGCCACAGCTTATACGGGGTTGGGAAAAGGGGGTGGACACAAGAGGGAAAGCCAATAAGGGAAATATGGATGTCACACAGACAGCGAATGGGAAACGAGGGGTGGGGGTTCCCCAGCCTGCTCCAATCTGGGACTGAGTCTCTCCGAACACTCTGGAAGGAGAGGCTTCCCAGAGACTGATAGGCTGTGAAGAACAAAGGCAGAGGGAAACCAAATGGGGAGAAATACAGGGGAGAACTTGGGAGAAACCATTACAGAACTTATTAATATTAACAATAAATAAAAAGGTATAAAACGCGCTGCTACATCTCCCCCTTTGTTTTTATAAAAGATGGTATCTTGAACTGTAAATAGCTGGTCAGTGGCCACAGCTCAGGATCTTTCACTTCTGGTGGAGCTGTGACGACGACGACTTGGCTTGCATGCAGGGGGGAGACAGCTTGAACTCAATTTTTTAACAAAATAACGAATACAACTAAACGCGCCGAGAATACACAAAATCATAAGTAAAACGATCAGGACAGGACGAATAATGGACCAGGCCCACCCAGGTAGCCCCCAATTCTCAAAAAGTCCATCTAGCTAGTCGGATGTCTGAGGACAGCTTGTTCTTGAAGCCTCTGACAAGTTTGCAGATTGTGGCATGGGTGTTGGCACTGCCCACGCCACCATCGGAGACTGAAGACTGGCGAGCAGCAGCAAGGATAGAAGGATGGCTGCTGTCGATGGGGCCATTGCTCTGAGTGGGTCTGGATCTGAACTAAATAGAATATGAAACCAAAACATAATTAGAAACAGGGCAAGGGGGTAAGGGGAGGACAAACTCGTCCCAGGAGTTCTACCGGTGCCTTTTCCTTCTCCACGCAGCCACCGAGACCTGCGAGTATTTGGGTCTTTTCTCCCCAGAGACTACAGGACGGTATGGCTTTACCTATTTCGAGGGAATCTACCTCAGTCTCCTGGGGGTGGACACACAAGCGTACCCACGACCCCAAGTGACTAAGTCGTGTGGGCCCTCGACTCCGCCAGTCTCTGGGTCTCGCATCAGGACTTGCGGACGCACCTTCGGGGCCAGCTGCTCACACCCACCAAAGTGACGCACGATTGGTGGGTTCAAAACCTCAAAGGAGCAGTTTAAAAAATTGATGGTGTACAAGGCCCTGGAAAGACGGATCAGTGGAGGTTCGACCTTCAGGACCGGTTGTTGTTGGTCCAGGACCTGTTTGATGTCTCGATGGGTCCTCTCCACCACGGCTTGACCAGTCGGGGAGTGGGGGATGCCACTTTTATGTTCTACACCCCATTGCTGCAGGAAGTCACGGAATTCCTTGGAACGGTACGCTGGCCCATTGTCTGTTTTGAGGACCTTTGGGATGCCTAAGAAGGAGAAAGCCAGCAGGAGATGCTTGATAGCATCCCTGGATTTCTCCCCTGTGTGGGCAGAGGCGAAGACTGCACGTGAAAAGGTGTCCACCGAGACGTGGACGTACTTCAGCCTACCAAACTGAGGCACGTGCGTCACGTCTGTCTGCCACACCTCGCAGCTGCTCAACCCTCTGGGGTTAGCCCCAGCACTGACGGTTGGGAGCGCATGCCGCTGGCATGTGGGACAGGTTGCCACGATCGCCCTTGCCTGTTCCCGGGTGAGACGGAACCGGCGAACAAGGCCTGGGGCATTCTGATGGAACAACTGATGGCTGATTTTTGCCTGCTCGAAAAGATTCGGCAATGGGGCCATCTCTACAGGGGCAGCGAGAGCATCAGCCCTCCTGTTCCCCTCAGCGATGAACCCTGGCAAATCCGTGTGTGACCTTGTGTGCATCACATAGAAGGGTTGCTCTCGGTGGGAGATCAGCTTAACAAGCTTCGAGAGCAGTTCAAAGAGGGCAGGGTTGGACACTTCTTGCAGGACTGCATGCTCTGCTCTGGATACTACACCTGCTACATAGGCCGAATCAGTGATTAGATTGAATGGTTCAGAGAACCTTTCAAAAGCCCGGACGACTGCGGCCAACTCAGCAACTTGAGGGGAACCCTCGACCCTGGTAACATCTTTCTCCCACTGCTGAGTCTGAGGGTCCTTCCAAGTCAGAACTGACTTGTGGGACCTTCCGGACGCATCCGTAAAAACTGTCAGTGCTTCTAAAGGCCTTTTGCTCTGAACACTCTCTAAAGCCAATGTGAATTGAGCATCTTCATTGAAAATTTTGTGGGCAGGCCGATGAATTGAAATTTGCCCAGTGTATGAATCCAGAGCTATTTGCAGAGCCTCATTTTCCTGCAATAGTTGTTCAAACATTGCCTTTGTAATTGGGCCCGTTTTGGTCCGAATTGGGATGTGTATGCAGTCAAAGTCACAGCCAGCCAATTCCCTAAGGCGGGTTCTGGCTTTCCGGATCAAATTAGCCGCCAGTTCTTGTGGCGTGGTCATCCTTTTGGACCGCTGGTGGCTGAGGAAGACCCACTCTATAATAAGAAGAGGATCCTTCCCGCCTCGGTCCTTCCGATGTATTTTGGTGACCTCCTTGTCCCATTGAAAAATGACACCATGAAGATGTGGCAGGTTTCCTAGGATGATAAATTGGAATGGCAGGTCAGGTGCGCACCTGTTGGCCTGCCTGGTGGACAGTCTTACCTGGACTTTTTCGAGCGCTTTCTGTGCCTCTGGGGTGAGTTCCCTCGGAGAACTCAGCTCCTCCCCACCTTTCAACAAGTTGAAAAGCGGGTCTAGGTCTTGAGTTGTCAGACTTAGCCAGGGTCTTACCCATGTCAATGCCCCACACAGTTGATGGGCATCTGCAAGCGTCCTAATTTTGGTTTTAATAGCTAATTTTTGCGGCACAATGGTCCGCTTGCCAATCTCGAGGCTAAGGTACTTCCAAGGTGACATCCTTTGAATCTTGGACTCCTGTAACTCGAACCCTGCAGCAACTAACACAGAAATCGTCTGGTCAAGCACGTGTGACAGAAGATCGTCGTTGGGAGTGCAGATTAAAACGTCATCCATGTAATGATGGATGATCACTTCACCTGCGGCTGCACGCACAGGAGACAGCAAGGAAGAGACATACCATTGGCAGATGGCTGGGCTGTTCTTAAGGCCCTGCGGCAAAACTTTCCAATGGTACCTCTTCCTTGGGGCTTCTCGGTTGATGGTAGGTACCGAGAACGCAAAGCGGGGAGCATCGTCAGGGTGTAAGGGAATTTGAAAAAAACAATCCTTGATGTCAATCACTGCCAAATTCCAATTTCGGGGGAGCATTGCTGGGGAAGGCATCCCAGGCTGGAGAGACCCCATGTCTTCAATGACATTGTTAATTTGGCGAAGGTCATGGAGGAGCCGCCACCTGGTCTTATCCGATTTCTGAATGACAAACACTGGGGAATTCCACGGAGAGGTGGTCTCCACAATGTTGCCTTTTCTCAGCTGCTCCTCTACGAGCTCGTTGAGCGCTTTTAATTTTTGTTTAGATAGCGGCCACTGCTCTACCCAAACTGGAATGTCAGTTTTCCAATTGAGCTTTTGGGTAGGACGCTCTTCAGCGACCGCTGCCCAAAAATTTTTTGAGGGGTCGGGTATGTCAATTGTGACCCCCCACTGGGCCATCAGGTCTCTTCTTAGCAAGGGTTCCTGATAATCTATCACAAATGGGCGTAGAGTTGCCGATTGCCCATTTGGCCCTTTAATTTCCACAACGCTCTTTGACTGACGAGCCAATTGCAACCCTCCTACACCTTGTACGTGTCCAGCCACGTCTTGCAAAGCCCAGTGTGACGGCCAATCCCGTATCGGGACTATGGTCACGTCCGCGCCTGTGTCCAAAAGACCTCTGATGTTATGGGTCTCGTCACCCACCCTCAACACACAGTCCTGCAAAGGCTTGGATGAAGCTGTAATAGCTCTTACCCTCCCCACTGACGGTGTGACGTCTTTCTCCAGGCTGGGAACGGGTATCACTTGAGCTATTACTTGACCCTTGGGCAGAAAGACTGGAGGATGAGTGCAGTGCAGCCATACAATGAAGTGCTCGGGGTCTGATTCGAATGTCCCCGGAGCAACTTCAATCTCCCTGGGAGTGTACTTACAGTCTCCCATCACGACATACTTTGCCCCGATCCCTTTCTAGGTACCCTGCTCACCTGGGTCAACCCTGACAAAATGCCAATCGGTGTCCCTGAGGTGGAGTGGCTCATTCAGCTGAAGCCTGAAGGAGCAATACCTGGAGGTGGTAGTTAAAGTTGCGTCTGCGAGATCCTTAAAAATGTCTCTGTCCGGTGGCTGGGAGCTCCCGGAGGGAACTCCTGGAGTGTCCTGTTTAGGAATAGAAATTGTCAAATCCAGTGAATTAGTCTTTCTTGGCACATCTTTCGAAACTCCTCTTTTCCCCCTCCTCACCCTGGCCACCCTTTTGTGGTCCTCATGCAGGGTGGCCTTGCGCTCGTAACTTAGTTTTTTTGTTGTTGGAGCTGTGTGCCCCTTGCCTGGTTCCCCTTCCCACCTCCCCGGTTTTGTAAAAATAAATGAAATTCAGCTTTGGCTGGGCAGGAGGACTGCTAATGGCCAAACTGGCTACACAGGGTACAGCAGTTGTTTTTGCGGAATGATGGCTTTCTGACTGGCACGTTTGGTCGCGGTTCAGCAGCAGCAGCTCTCGGAGTACTGTGGGGCTGCTGCCTTGGTGCATGGTCTGGTCTAGAAGTCATCATCGGGACCTTGGCTTCGCACACTTGTAGAAAATCTTCAATGGTGGGTGGAGGCTTGAGGGGCAAGCTGAGGATGGCTGCTTTGCACTTCTCATTTGCATTTTTCTGTGCTATCTCCTCTAGCACTGTCTCCTTAGCTGCTTCTTGCCGCACCTGAAACTCAATGGCCCTGGTTAGGCGCTCAACAAAATCTACAAATGGCTCTGCCGGTCCTTGTCTGATGTCAGCATAATGAGGCAAAGGGCCTCCTGTCTGCAACCTTAAAAATGCTTTTTCTGCGCTGTCCCTGATCTTGTTCAATATCCCTTCTGGGATATTGTTGGCTTGCTCTAGAGCTTGTGCCTACTTGCCTTCCCCAGACAGAAGGTCGAGGGTGATGGGTTCCCCCGCCACATCTGTCGCAGTTGATGGATCTTCTAACAAGCTCGGTAGTGCAGTCTTGAGCAGGTCTTTCTATGCTGCCTCCCAGAGCTTGAACTCTTGAGTTCAGCAGACATGAAAACAGCTGCTGAAGGTCTGATGGGACTGTCACTGTTCCGGCTAAGTTGGCTCTCAACAACCCTCGGAAGTATGGGCTTTCTCTCCCATACTCCCGGTGAGCCTTGCATAGATCTCTGATGGTAGTTTGGGAAAGGGGCTGCCAGTTAGGCTGAGTGACATTTCTACCCCTTGACCTGCGATAAGTCACAGGAGCGAGGGAAGGAAGGTCACTTGGGCCTGGGCCTTGGGGTTCTAGCTCTAGAGGAGGTGTGTCTTCCTGCAATGGTGACACCCTTGGGGGAGGAGTTGGTTCAGGGGGTAGACTCAAACTGTGGGTGGAGCACGCGAGGGGAGGAGTTCGGGGAGGAGTACAAACATGAGGTGGATCTCGGGAACTCCGAGATGTGGGAGGAGTTAAGGGAAGGGAAGGGTTGCAATGTGGACAGGACAAAAAGGGATTGTGGGAAGAAGAAGTGGGGGAGGAGGACACTGAACACGTGGATGGCTGAACTATGCAGTCGCCACAATGTCGTGCCTTAGGGGAAGGAGAGGGAGAAGGGGAACGAGATGCACGGCTACGACTGCTATTCTATGCACTCTCTTTGTTTCTTAGCAAAAACTTAACTCGGGGTTTAGCAACTGGGGTAGAAGGGGATGGGGAAGAGGCTTGAGTTGCCTGGCCAGGGCAATCACAAGCATGCTTGCTAGTCTGTCTATGACTGGTCAGGCAGGGGCAGAGCACCTGCGAGGATCTAGGGCTAGCAGGGGGAGTTCTCCCTGCTGTTCCTCGGAGGATGCCCTTTCTGGGGAGAGAGGGAATGGGACTGGGGTCTGGGGTAACTGGGGCAGATCGTCTGCTCAGCTTTTTCTCTACTTTCCCAGTCTGATTCAAAGCAGAACGCAGCTGCAATGGCCAAACTATATATTTTTCTCTATCCTTGTCCTCCTTCTTGCTCAATTGGAAGCATTTTGAATAGACTGTGTTCTAAAATTCAACACTGGCTGCCTGAGCAGGGGACACATGTGGAAAGTGGAGGAAGAGGAATCGGACAAACTTTTCGAGCTTCTTTTTTGAAAACTTAAACTGGGAGCTCTTCAAACTCAGAACAATAACATTAAACACTTCTTTTTGTTGTGCAGAGAGCTTTGTACTCATGCTCAATCTACACACTCACACACCACTTGAAAACAAAATCTACAACTTAAAACAACAGCTGCAACTTCAAAACCCGAAACCAGGGATGAATGCTCCCTGCGCTTCGGAGTGCAGACACTCCCCAACAAAAGCCAACAGCGAGAGAATGTCCCGAGCCTACGCTTCGGAGGTCTCGCGTCTAAAAATAAAAAATTTTAAATTAAACTGAAAGAACTAAGACTGCTGCACACAGACTAAGAACCCTGGAGGGCATAATAAGGCAGACTCTGAGGGCGAAACGCGTTTCTAAACTTCATTGAAGCCTTCCAATAGGCTGAAAGCCTTGAGGTTAGGAGGGTCGGGGACTTTGAAAAATTTTCCGGAGGTTCGGGGGCTTTTCCGGCGCTGTGCTCTACTTCTGCCCCGGAGGCAGTGGGTGGGAGCACGATCGGGACGTGCGCTGCTGCTGCAGCACGCGGGGAGGGGGGGGAAAGGGGGTGAAAGGGACGGAGCCGCGCCGGGGCCGCGCGGGGGAAGGGGGAGGGGCGGGGTCGCGCCGGGCGCCGCGCGGGAGCCGCTCCGCTGCTGCTGCGGAGATCACGTGGCCGTGGTCACGTGCGCGGGAGCTGCCCGCGCCGCTGAGTGACGTAGCTGCGCCGCAGCAAGCCGCGCGCAAAACGAAGTTTCGCGCGCCGCGTGCGCGCCGCGGGGGGGAAGGGGGAGAGGCGGGGTTGCTCTGGGCGCCGCGCCGACGCTGCTTAATGACGTCGTTGGGCTGCGCCAAGAGCCGCGCGGCCGCGCCGCGGGAGGGGGGGGAAGAGGGGGGGAAGGGGGGAGGGCGGGGGGGGCCGCCCGCGCCGCGCGCCTGTGATGACGTAACTGCGCCGGGCGCGAAAGCGCGCGCGAAACAAACGCGTGGACACCGCGTGGGCTGCCCGCGCGCCGACCCCGCTCGCCCGCTGCTGACCACGTGTGCGAACAAAGGCGTTTGCCCGCGCCGCGTGGTGGGGGGAAGGGGAAAGCCCGCTCTGCCGATTTCGCTGCCCGCCCGCTGCGACCAGCCGCCGCACAACTGCCGCTCGAGGGGTCGGGCAGTGCCGGAACTTACCAAACCTCGTTTTTTTTCTCCCGGGACCGATGAAACTCCGTTACCTCTACCCGAGGCTGAGTTTTCTCTGCCTCCATCTGGTGCAAGCTCGGAGAAGACAAGTGGTGGTGGCCTTCGTCAGGAGAGAACCTTTTTGGGTACGAAAGGCTACTCTCTCCTCCTGCCGGTGGTGCCGGCAGGCGTGGTTGTCTTGCAGTCCCTCTCCGCTGCGGGGATGAATCCTTCGCAGGCAGGGACTGTGGAACCGCAGCTCCGGCGATGGTCTCGGACTTCTTTCTGCGGAGACAACTCACGCAGCCTCTTTCTCGTGGAGTCTTCTGCCCCACGTTTTGGAGCGCCAACTGAAAATATCCCTCGAGCCCGGCTGGAAAGTGGCTTCCAGCTGTTCCCGGCTAGCCCTGGCTCGGGATACTTCCAAACTCGGTTGGCAGCAGCAGGCGGACCGGCTGCCACCCCCCCGGTGGGTCAGAGCTGCACGAGAGATGTCGGTGAGGCTTGACGAAGGTAGGAAGCGAGGAGGCTACTTTGTGGCTAGATGGTTTTTATTATCTCCTGCCCTTCGCAGGGGAGCCACGCTTCTCTGAGCCTCTCTCGAGAGTGTGTCCGCCCAAGGCGTGGCCACAGCTTATACGGGGTTGGGAAAAGGGGGTGGACACAAGAGGGAAAGCCAATAAGGGAAATATGGATGTCACACAGACAGCGAATGGGAAACGAGGGGTGGGGGTTCCCCAGCCTGCTCCAATCTGGGACTGAGTCTCTCCGAACACTCTGGAAGGAGAGGCTTCCCAGAGACTGATAGGCTGTGAAGAACAAAGGCAGAGGGAAACCAAATGGGGAGAAATACAGGGGAGAACTTGGGAGAAACCATTACAGAACTTATTAATATTAACAATAAATAAAAAGGTATAAAACGCGCTGCTACACTAGTATTTACACAAACATTCTTTCTATTTATAACACTTGCGTGAGAAAGAATTCAGAAACTATGAAAACATCAGAAGGCTAAAAAATCAAAACGACACACAATTTCTGAAATTGTTCAGAAAAGCAGCTTTCTGAAAGCTCCTTTTTGTTTTAGACACAGCATTATTAGAATTTCCCTGGGAGATCAGCAGCTCTCACCAAGATGTGAGACCCAAGCCCAGTTCTCAGGAGGATACAGTCACTGTCTATCAAAACCCTTGTCCAAACTCCCTCTCTGAACCAACTGCAGTGTGGATTTTTAGATGTATATTCCACTACCCAGTTAAAGAAGTAGCAAGTAATTTCAAATGGATTTTTCTGAATTTTTATAGCTGGAGCCAGAAAACACATTTGTATGAAATATTTATATAATCTCCAAGCCAGAGACCGAATAAGTCACTAAGTTGGTAGCTCACCTAGGAAAATGGGGCATGGAGCTATCAGTCTCTACTCCAGGCCTTAAAAATTCATTCTGTATAAGATAATAAGAAAAGCATGCATCAATAACCCACCTAGGGGAGTGTCTCCCGAAATGGTAAATGTGAGCTCAGGTCAGTGCAGGCAGTCTGCTCCCCCTCACTGTCTGCAGAATCACCCTGTGGGGTGAGGGGACAGGAAAGCCCTGCCATCAATAGCACTTTTATCAACCTTTTGATAAGAAACCTTGCGTTTTCTTTTAAAACATATGCTCAAAAGCTGTTTTTTCATTTAAGTTCTGATGAAAAGTTTGAATTGACTTAAATTCTTTTAATTTAAAATCTTCCTTTGACAGGATTTTTTTCCTTATTTGGCTTTATCTGAACATTTGTTGCCCCTCCAGTTTATCTGGGAAATGTGAGCATAAAATCAGTTTACCTTTTGGAAAGAATGACCTCAAGCTCACTTATTTTTAGGACAGCAAGTGAAGACTGCAAATTTGGATGGGTGTTGTCCTGATTAACAAAGACTCTATGTTCTTTGTGTCTGGTGGTTTTAATATGAAAAATTTTAGGGAGCTGGGGGAAGAATGGAGCCTGTTCCTTCTGTTCTGCAATACTGTGGTGGTGAAGCCAGCAGAACTCCCTGCCTTTTTTCATTTCTGATCACCATTTAGAATAGACAAAAGAAGAGAAAACCAAATGAAATCATGGGAATGTTCTGACTCTCTCATTGCTTTTCAATTTCTTCCTAATAATAAATAATGAATAAGTGGCAATAACAAAATACACCTTCTTCTGGAACAAGCATGGCATCATTTTAACACTTCATAGTCAAGGAAAAGGCAGGGCTCCAGTCTCCCTGGAATTCCCAGGCCTTTGGATCATCTGGCAGAATGTGCTGTAGGAGAAGCACAGCTGGGTCTTTTTCTCTCAGGAGAATCCAGGAAAATACCCTGGTGTCAGACTCAGCTGGCTGAAAAAAGCTGCGTGCCCAGAGTTGTCTCCCAGTTGCCTGCAAAATGCCTTTTTTTCATCTGTCTTGCACTAACTGGAATTAGTTCAGCATTTTGGATTGATTAATAAGTATTTTAATAGTATTCAGGGCAAATATCAGTCCCAAAGAAGTACACAGATGTCAAGAAAATTGCCATTGGAAATATCAGACTGCTAGAGACCAAAAAATGCTAAATATTTTCTAAAGAACACCATGACAAACTACAGTAGTTACCATAATTTCTATTTTATTATTGCAACAACAAATATTTTAAGCTTTCATTAAAATGATACCAAAAATATGGACTAAAAGTTAACATTAACATTCCAAATTTAAAAACAAAGAGGTAAAAGCTTGGACTGTCTGACTGCTAGATGGCTTCTGTAGGCCCCAGTCTTGCAAATATGTGCACAAATTTTTAATTTTGTGTTGGTGACTGGTACTGCTGAGAGCTAAGAGAAAGTTTAAGTTGAAAAGTCAGAGAAAAGCCCATGGTGGACTCATCTAGCTTATCTGTTTTTTAAAAATTGGATTAACTTGATCTTCTATTCCTCTGAAACACTGATAGTTTTGTGGCAGTACAGCACTGGTATTGTTTCATTTTGTGATTGTTCTGACTAGTAGACATGCAGTTTTCATAGGTGGTGAGAATTACATCTAACAAAGGTAGTTTGTAATTGTTGGGGTGTTAATCCAGTTAGTTCAGTGATGTAGAGATGGCACTGGCCATACTTCACAATGGAATAATGTACATTACATACTTGGATGACTGTAAAACCTCCAGGCCCCAAACTGTCACTTTTCTGATGTCTTTATCTGGCTTTCAATAATTCACAAATATTCCGTGTCTATGGATAGGCTTGGAGAACAAATATTGTCTTATTCACAGTTACCAAATCTAATTAATACATCCAAAACCCATAACTGTTTACATATTTTAACCTAGTTATTCCACCGAAAATGGGTTTGACTGGGTGGGTTGGTTGACTGGATGGGTTTGTTGGATGGTTGGATGGTTGGTTGGATGGATGGATGGATGGATGGCTGGTTGGTTGGTTGGTGGATGGTTGGTTGGTTGGTTTTGGGGGATTTTGTGGTACCTGTGTGTGTTTCTTCAACCACTCCTCACATTTTAGTCCACAGATGAATATCTCAAGAGTGTCGACAACCTCAAGTATATCAGATTCATACAAGTTTAGTGAACAGCAGTTGGATAGAGAAGAGAGATCCTGTTTTCCCTGTAGGTGACAGAAATCTGTGGTTTCAAGCAGAGGATCTCCACAGGACAGAGCTCCAGCCCTGTACTCTGTGCTGCACCCATGCAGAAAGGGTCAATTTAGAACCCATCAGAGATCAAACAATCTCACCAGACACGAGTCTGGCTTCCCGTGGATCCACAGTGTGTAGAACAACCTGTCACTTAGCTCTGTTTGGCTTCTTCAATGCAATTTCCATCTCCAGCAATCAAAGTATGCATTAAGGTCATTATCAGTTCTGTTGCTTTCCTTGTACCTGATTTTCAAATCATCAGAATGACGTCTTTTGTTCAATAAATTAATTGTCTTTGAATCTTCTATCATTGGCAGATGGATTTCTTTGTTTAAATATAAATATGAAGATGCTGATTTATTTGGATTCCTGAACACTGATTGGATGATAATTGCATCTTCTTGTGAATAATTGAATTATTTTCATGTTATGTTAATCTCATTTCCCTTAAAGTCTGCTTGAAAATCAGACTGACTTGTTTACCTGTATAGGTGAATACTAATCCAAAAGGATCTATTTTTAGACTGCAAAAACTGTTTTCAAAGTTGTCCTTTTCTTATTGGTGATGCTGGTAAAAGCACTGCAAATGCAGCTGCAGGAAGTAATGTTTTCCCAAAACAACAGCTCATGCTGATTATGCTGCTGTAATTCTGTAGTGTTGATATTTTGTAAATAAATAAATAAAAACCAGGAAAGGACTAAAAATGAGGATCAGGCTCGCATTATGCTACATGTTGTGTAAAATATGTGCTGAAAGTTTCTGCTTATCTAAGAGGGTTTTAAATAATCAATAGCCTTTGCCAGTGCTTTCAACTTGTTGCATCCAAGTTATAGAATACATTGCAGGAACCCTCAATCAATTTCACTGGCAGAATCCTGTAATGGAATAAAAAGGAAACACAATTCTTGCTTGAAGCTGAAATTTTATTATTAGCTCAATTGCAGTCTCAACACTCCAAAAATATTATTAATTGCATTATGATTGTATGTTGTATTCCTCTGAGAAATGGTTTTTCCCCTCAGAGTCCCCCTGAAGCCTGTGTCATGTAGTTTGACCCTTCCTCCCTATCTTATCTACTCCTGGCCCTATTGGCTCAGGGCCAATATCTTTCCTTGGCCCTAAACTAGAAAAACCCCCTCTCTTCCTCTCTCTCTCTCTCTCTCTCTCTCCTCGCTCCTGGAACACCACATGGGAAAATAAAGCATGGACTGAAGGTGAGGGGTGAGAGCCACCCTTTTTGATATCTTTATTCTGTCTCTATGAAATATATCTCCCTAAAAGCCCTGAGAAACTGAGCTAGCTAAAGCCTTGGGGCTGGCTAGAGGGAATATATATTTCAATTGTACAAATTGCATACAGTTAAAATAAATACACACAAATATTCCAGTACCTCACGCTTTACCTCTAGTTACTGAGGTCAACAGCTTCACTTGTGACATGAGCACAGGGTAGAGAAAATCAATAGTGTCCTGGGACCTTTTCTGGGACAATTAGGATATTGATATTTTCTTCTTTGTTATGGTAAATTCTGCATTGGTTCATTTTCAAAATATTTATTAAAATCCTCTATAACTTGATATTTCTTCTTCAGTGTGGAATTTGACTTTACATCCAAAGTTGCTACACATGGTTTGGGTTACATGCATTGGACTCTTGCTGTTTTCCTCTCTCTTATTCCTAAAACTGGCTACAAGGCTACTCTGGAAAATTTAATCCAGAATTTAAAACCTCCACATGTTTTTCATTTTTCATCTGGAAAATGATCATCTGAGTACAAACTCCTTTTGTATCAGTTATGCAATATTGATATGTTTTGACCAGAAAAATGAAAGACCTTTCTCCAGCTGGAATATCAGTAAACATGAATTTGTTATATTGCTGAATACCAGCAATGTTGATCACAATTGCTACTTCATGCTATTCTTCCTCAGAGAAAAATTTTATGAGAAGTAGAAATACATTGATGATTAATGCTTATAATTGATCCTATTAAGTGAAATCTATAGCATTTAACATAATTTTGAGGTCAGAATAGACCTATAGGAGTCTGACTGGTGGGAAGTGTGTTCCAAGCTCAGAGTGTCTGGTAGCAGTAAAATATTTGAAAGGAGAAGGAGTGTTGGCATGGCAACACTGCTTAACTCATATTTGTCAAGGCCACTGTAATTACTTAGCTGAAGCCACAGGTCACAGGAAGAATGTTATCAGAACTAAAATTGTTCCATCTTGTCCCCAACTTCCAGGCCAGAGGTTTCTAGATAAATCAAGAAATTCAGTTTGACTGGAGGAACTCGCTCTCTCTTGCCTTGGCCTCAGCAAAATCTCATATTAGTACCCTTTTGATCTTGTGTGTTCTGGATGCAAATTGCAGATTATTTTGGTGAAAGCGTCTTCTCTTGTTTACAGGATGAAATGTCTGGATATGAAAAGTGGATTGTTTACTTGTTTGAGGTGTCACTTTTGAACGTGTTTCAGAAATCACTACTCAATGTCTGAGACCAACCCCATATGACAGCGGGTATTAGAATATGAATCAGTATATTAAAATCAAAAAAGGGTTTTAGGAGGGATCATTCAGTATAGAGCACTGTCCTTTCCTGCATTTATACAGAAAGGTGGAAGGAATACCTGTGCATTTGGGGGTTGAAAGGATTTGATGTAAAACTGGAAAGTGAGCAGAGCCTGGATTGCTGCAAGGCTTGTGCTCAGTTGTGGTTTAACTCCTCTTAAAACCAAGAGCTGTGGTCTCCCCTCATCACTATTACAGCTAAAAATTGTTCTTGTCAGCACAGGGGTTTGATTTTTTTTGATCAAAGTTGAAATTACCTGATACCATTAAAGACAGTTCATTGAAGATAAAGATTGAGAATTAGCTCTCACAGTTTTCATGTTTTTCAGTAGGGGAATTCAGTTGTTAATATTTCTGCCTCTCCAAATCCTTGCTTACAAATATGGAGCAATAAATCTTCATAGATTAAACAGTGATAATTAATTAGAATTCTAGTTAAAATAATTCAAAATCTAGTTGTGGTTTAAATTTAATTTTTAATTTTTTTCTTTGATTTCCTGAAGTTGTGTACACAGTGTTGTAAAATTTCCCATGTAGAATTTCACATGTGGGTTATAACACCCGCTGTTCCTGATAAATGGCTTGTAAAAGAAAGGCATTATGGATTTTAATGGTATTTAAGCTTTATTTCTATTTTCTTCTTGGATTTATAATGTGCTTCTTCTATTGATCTATACCATTAATGCCAAGATATGCTACATTTATTTTCTGAGACTGATCATGCTGAGTGTGGTTTGTTGGCTTTAACTGGGATGGGCATAAGGAGAAGAATCTGAGCAGAAGGAACAGATCTTTTCAATGAAAAATTCCTAGGGAATATTTCTCTTATAGTATAGATTTTAGATACTAGTTTGAGTTACCAATAAAGATAAAGCCCAGAGGGAAATTTTTGCTTTGCTTCACACAAATAGATTCTCAGTTGGTAGAAACAGGCTCAACTCCTTCCATTTTAATGGACCTACACCACTTCACAGTGTCAATATGGGGGGGAAAAAAATATCACTTCCATCAGCCATCCAGGTAAATAATCCAGTAATTTATCTGAGTAGCTTTCTCAAAATAAAAATGTAGAAATGTTCTTGTTGGAGCAGAAAAACAGGATAGCTAGGTTGTGAGTTCATACCTTGCTGAGGCTACTAATTGAAATTGAAAAATCAAAACAATTTACAAGAAAGCAAAAGCAGTTAGCAAAAGAATACAACAACAGTGAAGTTTATCACTTGGAAATTGTCTTATTTGTCTCTCAGAAATCTTTATGGATGAAATTTCCTTGGAGGTGTTTCTTTTGTAATTGACTCGTAGTTATCTGTTAGTGTTAGGTGGTAATATTTCACTTTGCTCAATTTGATTAAAATGAGTTCCCAGGGATTTTGGCCTTTTGTGTCCTGTGGTGAGACTGTGGAGCCTGCAGGGACTGGGGGCAGGCTGTGGGACACCTGGCTGGGATCAGCCCTGTGGACCTTGTGCAGTTCCCCACGTGCACCATGGTTTGAGGGACAGCTCCTCCAAAGGCCACTCTATTTTCATTGCCAATCCTTTGCCAGCTCCTGAGCTCTGCACAAGGACTTCATCCTACTGCATCAAAATCAGAGCAGATGTTGAATAGTTAATGAGAAAAATGGGGAGGGAGAAACACCCACTGCAGTGTGTTTGAATAAATAAAATGTTATCTTCAAACCATCAACTCATCACCCATCCTGTTCATTGTGCTGCTGTTAATTGCCTGGAGATTCTCCATCAGTTCCTGGAAAAATCTGGGCTTTTGGGCTTGTTTTTTTTATTGCTCCTAAAATGTTTTGCTGTTTTCAGTATTTATGGCTTGATGTCTGTCTGACTGTCATCATTATCAAGACTTGTGGTTTATTGCTATTGATATAAAAAAATTATTTTCACATTGGAATAATTTAAACTGGGAGAGATTCGAGACCAAGGCTGAAAGAATGTTCCATTCAGAAAGACAGCAGTTATCCCATTAAAATATGGGTGTCTCTTAGCACAGAAGATCTAGCTGACCTTTGACTGGACTATTTCCATGGATTATTTCCTGCTAGAAGTGCGTTTTAATGAAAGATCTAATCACTAATAACTTACTGGAACTCTCCTGTTTTGCTCTTCTTGAGGCTGCAAATCTTATTTCAGAAGTCCAAGGTGCCTGTAACTTTCATTTTACATTATATTATTTAAAAAAAATACTCCTACTGTTAATGTTTAGCATTTAAAGTTTCATTGACGTAAGAGAACTACATTGACTCAAAGCAGTTGGAAATCCCTTCTTACTTAGTTGTGATGCTGTCAATTAATAGGTAAGAATTAAGTCTTCCTGACACAAGACTTCCACTGAGTTGTACCCAGTTTGTAGCTGAGATTCCCAACAGAGGAGGATGAGAATACAGGATTTAGACTGCACCTTGGGATTTCAAAGATCCAAGTCTTGAAAGCAAAGAATTAAATCTAGAGTTCACAGAATCACACAGAATCACAGAATTACTAGGTTGGAAGAGACCTTCAAGATCATCGAGTCCAACCCGTGCTCCAGTTCATAGGGTACAGAGCTTAAATTCCCTTGCTGCTATTTTTTTTTTTTTTTTTGTCTAAATGTATCTTCTGTTTGCTTTGTGTCAGTGAGAGGGAGAGAGTGGCCTCTCCTGGGAGGTGAGATGTAAAGGTTTGGACCTTTTTCAGTAAGGCAGAGCTCAAAATTAGGCCTTTGAGTCTTTAAAACTGTCTCTAATCCCCATAACTGCACTGCTCCTACTAGCACTTCCCTGGATCTGTGTCCTGTTAGCTCATTTCTCCAAAGCTCCTCTCTGCCTTTAAAGAGGCTTCTGAGCAGAATTGTGCATTTCTAACTCATGCCCAGGGGCAGGATCTGAGACTCATCTCCTGGGGCTGATCCATCTGTGGGTCTAGACAGTGCTGTGGGTTTTTAATCCTGCTGAGGTGATGTTTGTGCCCTGTAAAGGGCTGTGCACATCTTAGCCCCTGCTCAGGACTCCAATTTCCATGCATTGCACTGAAAATTGGTGATGCAAGTGTGAACAATTGCAGTGTTTGTGCCCTTTATCTGCCATTTGGCCTTCCTTTGCCTTCATTGTCAAAAAAGTTGATATTTTCCAACTCAGCATTGAATACCACGATGTGTTTGGTATTAAGATAATACTGCCACTATAAATTTATTATCTACATCATGATGAGCTCAACTGAACTTTTATTCACCATCCTGACCACGGTCTTTTAAAAGAAACCACTTCAAGCTGGAATGGGTACAAAGAAGAGCTACTAATATGATTAGAAAATAATTGAGTATGCAATTTTTTTCCAAGAAATTTTCTTGTTCGTGTCCCAGTTCCTTGCACATACCAGAAAAGCTTCAAGTGTTTTAAATGTGTGTTTTCTTTCTGACATGTAGGTGAAATTACTGTAACAGATTTGCATTTTTTTCTCCTACAAGGCCTTTTATACCTGTTCTTACTTGTGTCACAATAGCACTGGTAAACAGCACAGCAGTGTGGGATAGATGTGATACCTCCTACAACAATTGCACTCCCACACAAGTCATTTTAGGGTGTGCAAAACTTGTTCCCCTTATTACTTCATCTAAATCAATACTGTAATCTGTTTTGTTTCAGAGATGAAGGGCATAATCCTGGTTATTGTACTGTGTGGACAATTTAGCCAGTGATTTAATAAATATCGCACAAAATTAAATTTAATGCAAAGGTAGAATTCAAACTTGATGTGGTTATTGAATATATACCTGCATGTCAAGTGGAATGAGATTCACCTGGCAGAGAAGAAAATAGGAATCGGCTTTCTGGGCAGTGAGAATTTGGAGTTAGAATTTCAGTGAGAGACAAAAGCATTATTCAGCTCTTAACGTGGCCTGCCCTTTGAAAGAATCTATAGAATCTTTGCATACGTCTCTTTGTGGAGAAACTAGAAAAGGTTTAGTCAATTCTTTTGGGGCAAAGTAAATGAATTGCAATCAAGAAATCCCATAATTGTACTGTGACCAATAGGGAAACTGCCAAGTGCTTCTATGATCTCTGTTTCTAAGAATGGAGGTTTAGAGTAATAATTGCATTAATTCACACATCATATAGATAATTATGGCATACATAGGAGACAAAGAAAAGATATTATCCCTACTGCCCAATGAATGTGAGTCATAAAATTATGAAGATCATGAATGCCAAATTTGTATTGAAACAATTGGGAATTAGTTACCCATGTATGTTCTGTGTCTGAACCTGAGGTAGTTGCTGAGCAAGGAAAGGAAAATTGTGCAGTATCCAAAGTATCTCAGGTTGTAGATTAGCAGTCTGATGGCTCAACTGGCCATTGTAGAACAGGTAAAATGTTCTGTCTGTAGATTTACTGTGCCATCAGTGCAGGCATTTCACTGGCCTAGGAGGATCCTGCCTGCTGAAGTCTCTATTAACACAAGATTTCTGTGGGTAAATGCTCATTTCCATTTATCTAACCACTAATAATGGAATTAATTACAGATATAACCATTATGTTTCTTCTTTGTGATGTAAGGTTTAGTAGAGAATCGTGTGTTTTAATTTTGTTTGTTGGATTTTCAAGAAACCTTGCAAAGTGCATCTCAAAAAAATACCACATTTTTCATCATGATTAATCCACTATTTGCTCCCAGCTGCCACTAGCCAAAATTTGGCTTCTGTGGCTGATAGCGAGCAGAAAAAAAATGTCTACTCTGAGGCAGAACTAAGAGAAAACAGTTTTGAAGAAATAAGGTTTTGGCAGCAAATCTTCATGTCATGTTTTCCTGGTGAAGTCTTAATAAGAATCTTTTTTTAGAGGCAAGCAAGTGGGACAGTGGGCTGGCACAGTTGGGTCATCCAAAATGCCCTGAGGGAAAAGATCAGTTTTGATGTCAATACTTACATGAAGAACAGATACATCTTTAGAATCTCTCTATATTAATTACATTAATTCTGTCTGCTTCGCATTTTTATTCTAAAATCTGTTCTTTTTAAAGTAAGCCATTCTAAAGGCAACTCTTCCCAGGCTCACTGTGTATAACATAATTGTCTTGGTTTAGAAAGGCAGGTGTCTGCCAGGGAAAGCTGGAGCTCCCCTTGGAATGGAGAATGTAAACCCTCTCCCTCCAAATTATTATAATTTTACAATTAGGGGCTGTTGGGGGTTAGGTTTGTTTCTTGTTTTGTTGGGTATTTTTTACTTATGGAATTTTTTCCCAGGAGTTGTGGGGCAACTAACTACTGGCTACTTAGGAGTGCTCAGGTAGGACAAAAGGATGGAGCATAGCACCTCACTACACTTTTTTCTTTTGTCTCCGGGAGTTTCTCTCAGAGGGGGGCAGGTGACGCCAGGTTTTGGGGGCAGGAAAAAGAAGCTGGGGAAGCTTGCTCTCTTGCTCTCGGCATCGGGGAGAGGATGGTCAGGCTGCTCCTTGCTGCGGGAGGAGTTTTTTCACTGGCACCATCGGGTTGGATCCTGAGGAAAATCTAACATCATTCTGCTCATGTGCCCACGAAAATCCTGAACTCTCCTCTTGCTGCCCTGCTGGAGCTGCCCTGGCCCTGTCCCACCGCCACTGCTTTCTCAGCAGTGCTTTGAGGCTTTTCTGCTACGCCGCGGCCCCGCACTACCCTCCCTGCCGGACATTCCTGCCCTTCCAGTGACCACCGACAGAACTCCGGATTTTATCTGATCCACCAGCCCGAGATCCCTCGCCATTCCAGCTTGGTGCTTTTCGGAGTCCCAAGAGAACAGACTGCCCCGGGTTTTGTGAAACAAAGCCGCCCTCAAGGTCCCTGGTTCTGTTCACTATTAATGCTGTAGCTGCTGTTGTTTGTTTTGCCTTGTTATACATATTAGTAAAGAACTGTTATTCCTATCCCCATATCTCTACCTGAAAGCCATTTTAATTTTCTAAATTATAATAATTTGAGGGGAGGGGATTTGAATTATCCATTCCAAGAGAGGCCCTGTCCCTCTTTAGCAGATACCTGTCTTTTCAAAACCAAGACAGGGGCTTTCAGGCAAAAATATGGGAATAGGAATAATAGTTCTTTATTCGGAATATTAAGAATACAAATATAGTAGTACAAAAAAACAAGCAAGCAAACAAACAAAAATCCTAGAAACCCTGACAGGGTCAAAAATACGACCTGACACCCTGTTGGTCAGGGTGATGGAAGCAGTCCAAAAAAATCCTCCTAGAGTAACAGATGTGGTTCTGTGGAGTAGAGATGATCCTGTAGAAAGAGTCCTGCAGTGGCAAGATGGGCCCAGTCTTCCTCTGGGAGGCCAGTGGAAAAGCTGCCTCCTGGTGTTCCTGAGTCTCAGTTTTTATTTAGGTAGGAACATATGGCTCCTCCCACTGGGTGGAGCATCTCACAATGGGATGATGTAATTGTATCAGTCATGTGGTGAGCCTTAATGGTCCATTAACAGAAGATATCCCCCGGAGGGAGGATGGGTTGTGAAAGAGATAAGGAACATTGCTCCACCTGGTTTTAACAGCTGGCCCGTTAGCAGAAGGCACCTGACCCCTCCCCCCTGGAGTTATGAGGAATGGGTTATACAAAAGAAAAAACCTCCCGAACCAGTTTCAACAGATGGCAAATAGAATACACATTTTTGGTTACATATTGCAACCCAAGACAATAATATAATATGGGTTTGGCTCTTACAGTTCCAATCTGAACTTGAGCAGCTCTTAAAAAAAAATCAATTGTCTCCCCTTGTGTTGGGAAGTCTCCTGTCCCTCTTTCCTGCTCAGCTGTCCATATTTCATGCCCCTTAGTCTGTCATTAAGATATAATTTGAATTTTCCTTAATTTGTCCTCAAAATAAATTTATTTTTCTTTGTTTTTATTTCTACCTCAAAAGCTCTTGTAATTTTTTTTGCATAAATTTGTAAATTGACTTTTGCTAACAAAAAACCTCTCAATAACGTTTTGTTTCCTTGACTGAGCAGAATCAGATGGGACAAGGAAAGGGAGCAATAAGGGCTGTGCTCAGCTGAAGTGACAAATGCAAATCCTTCTGTTACCTTGGATCAAAAAGGGCTCCCCTGAAGGGTAACTCGGGCAGTGGCTGCATTACAGTGTCAGGTGCAAAACCTTTAAAGGAGAGAAATGGCCTCCACTAATCTATTTGTCAGTAGGGAGGGGAAGTAGAAAACATATATATAACTTGGAAGCTGAAAGGCTTTGCCCTTTTCCAAAAGAAAAAAATAATATAGCACTGAATAATAGCTTTGATTCCAGTTTTAAATTAGAAATCCAATTTGTTCTTATGAGCTCCCTACTCCATTTCTTACTACTCAATTCTGCTGGGTAACATTGGGAGATAAAGCAGAATTTGCAAGATTAAAATAGGTAAATTTTTCTTAAAGGTAGACTGAGACATGTCCAGAATGATGTATTATAAATTCTATTGCATTTATTAATAAATGCCAAGTATCCCCAGATAAGATAATTGAGTTTTATGCTTAGAGATCTGTTAAATGTAGATGCCAAACCAATTCTTTTCATAATTAGTGTTACCTGTTGTTAGAGCTGAAGAATAGGATTTTTTTTTCCCATCTGAATACAGTATTGTGTTCTAACCATATGAACACATGCAGAGGAAACAAAATTGGCGGGTGGGAAAGTGCTGTTAAAATAAGTGATTTATATCATTTGGAACCATTCTTGGAAAAGGGCCTCCTATAGAAGTGTTATTCAATAATTTATCTCTGTTTAAATTGAGATTTGTCTGCTGTGTTGTGTGCTCATCAAGCCCCTGGGTTGGGGGGAAGAAATGAGTCAGGGCACAATTTAGGTTATGAAAAACTGTGCCAAATGGCACTTCCACAGTTTAATGAAGTAGAGATCTTCTCAATAGTGAGATAAGTAAAATTTATTACCTTCTTCTGAAATTATTTTTAAAAGGAAAACAGTTGTCCTAGGTTACAATGTAAAATTGTGCCCAAGGTTTGTATTCTATCCCCATGAGCCATTGGAGCCAGGGTGGGGCAGTGTTTTCCTTATCTTCTGTTAACGAGCCTAACAATGCCTTGCCACATGACTCATAGATAACTTCCTCCGGGAGTTATCTCTGTTTTAATGGGCCATCAAGGACCCACTGCATGACTCATAGAATGAGATGATCCCCATTGTGAGATGCTCCGCCCAGGGGGAGGAGCCAAGCATTCCCACCTGGATAAATCCAGGGTTTGGGACAGCACAAGCAGCTTTAATCCACTGGACTCCCAGAGGAGACAAGAGCTGCCAGAAGTTTCTACAGGAATCACTGCTTCGACAAGACCATCTCATCTGGACTGCCACTACCACCCTAACTAACAGGGTGTCAGGTTGTATTCTGATTCTGTCAGGTTTTTTTTTTGTACTATTACTTTTATTTTATTTTACTTTACTTTATTTTCTTTTCATCTTATTAAATTGTGTTTCTGACTTGGAGTCCTTCACTGGTTTTGCTTTCAAACCAGCACATATTTTTGGTGCCCAACGTGGGGCAGGAGGTACTGAGAAAAGTCAGAATTACAATTTTGGGAAAAAGACACCTGTTCACCATGATGCTCAGCATGTTTACATGTGTCTTGTACCTAGCTCTCTATATCTTTCCGCACATAGGGCAGTATCTGCAGATCTTAATATTCTGGTGTAAACCAGGGTACATCACTAAGATTGCTTTATTGGTCTATTATGCCTATTGCATGATAACCTGCGAGGCAATGAGCACAATTCGGAATATGTACTCAATTTTGTTGTCTTGCCCCGGTCTAGGATGCTTTGTTTGGGGTCTCAACAATCTCACTCAGCCACAGTGGGGAGGGGTAAAGAATGATTTTTTCCAGTCTTTCAAGAGTGATACAGCAGTTTTTGGAAATTTTGAGTTCTCTCTGGATACCAAGGACAGCATAATGTTGTTGTTAACACTGCTTTCTCTTCTCTGCACAACCTGCACCATGCTTAAAGTGCAGCGTTTTCTTGAGGCAGAGGAGAAAAGAACCAAATGCACAGCAACAGCCTTCGTGTCCACACAGATTGTCACAGAGGAGAAAGGAACCAAAAGCCAGGCAACAGTGTCCGAGTCTACGCAGACTGTTACAGAGGAAAGAGAAGCCGAAAGCAAGGCAACAGTGTCCGAGTCTACGCAGACTGCCACAGAAGAGAAAAGAACCGAAATCAAGGCAACAGTGCCCATGTCCACGCAGACTGCCACAGAAGAGAAGGAAGCCACGTGCAAAGCCACAACGTCTGTGTCTGTGCAGGTTGTCACAGAGGAGAAAGAAGCCAAAAAAGCCAGCATTTCCACACAAACCATCACTGAACTGGAACAGCCTAAACCGGTAGCAGTTGCTCCTGTTCAGAAGAAGAAAGCAAAGAGCAAATCAGTCCGCATAGTGACTGATGAGGATGCAGCAGGACCTTCGCACCCAGCAGAAGAGACAGAGCCAGAGATCATCACTCGCTCTCTGTCCCTGGGTGAGCTGCGTGACCTGCGGAGGGAATTCACCCGCCAGACAAATGAATCCGTCCTGACCTGGCTGCTCCGTATCTGGGACGCTGCAGCCAATGACACCATTCTGGATGGAAGTGAGGCCAGGCAACTGGGATCGCTGTCCCGGGATGTGGTCATTGACCAGGGGATCGGGAGAACCCAAGAAACTCTCAGCCTTTGGCGACGACTGCTAACAAGTGTGAAGAACAGATACCTTTGTAAAGAAGATCTCCAGGTGCACCAAGGAAAGTGGAACACAATGGAACAAGGTATCCGATGCCTGAGGGAATTGGCCGTGCTGGAGATCATTTTCTCAGAGGATGAGAGATTTCCTAAAAGCCCAGATGAAGTCCAGTGCACATCGCAGATGTGGTTGAGATTTGCACGGCTTGGACCAGAGATGTACTCCCGTTACCTGGCAACGCTGCAATGGAGGGCAGGCGGGGACAGGGTGGGCGTCTTAGTCAATAAACTAAGAATTTATGAGGACACTGTCACTGCCCCATTTCGTACCCATGTCTCATCCGTGGAAACAAGGCTGGCTGAGCAAATCCGAAGCTTGATCAAAGAAGAAATTTACCATGTCTCGCCAGAACCAACAAGAGTCTCTGCCATTAGGAGCAGGCGTCCCCCAGCCAGGGAGAGAACATACACTCCACGAGGTAACCTCTGGTCTTTTCTTCGGGAGCATGGAGAAGACATGAGGAAGTGGGATGGAAAACCCACCTCCTCCTTAGCAGCCCGGGTACGTGAACTGAAAAGAGAGACTCCTACCACAAGAAGTTCATCTAGAGTCAATGCTGCTCCAGTCTCTCGAGCACAAAACTCCAGACGGGATAGGAATGATGATATGACTGATCCTCTCGAAGGAACCTCGGGAACATATGTACAGGAAGAGAGTAGCATGTACCATGACCAGGAATAGGGGGGCCCTGCCTCTAGCCAGGTAGAGGAAAGGGACAATCGGATCTATTGGACTGTGTGGATCCGATGGCCTGGCACATCTGACCCACAAGAGTATACGGCTTTGATTGACACTGGCTCTCAATGTACCCTGATGCCATCAAGGTATGTAGGAACAGAATCTGTTTCTATTTCTGGAGTGACAGGAGGGTCCCAGCAGCTGACTGTAGTGGAGGCCGAAGTGAGTTTAACTGGGAACGGGTGGCAAAAACACCCCATTGTGACTGGCCCAGAGGCCCCATGCATCCTTGGCATAGACTATCTCAGAAATGGATATTTCAAAGACCCAAAAGGATATCGCTGGGCTTTTGGGATAGCTGCTGTAGAGACAGAAGGCATCAGACAACTGAATACCTTGCCTGGTCTCTCAGATGATCCCTCTGCTGTGGGACTGCTGAGAGTTGAAGAACAAGTACCAATCGCCACAGCAACAGTGCACCGTCGGCAATACCGCACCGACAGAGACTCTGTGATTCCTATCCATGAGATGATTCGTAAACTGGATAGCCAAGGGGTGGTCAGCAAGGCTCGTTCACCTTTCAACAGCCCCATCTGGCCTGTGCGTAAGTCCAGTGGAGAATGGAGACTGACTGTGGATTACCGTGGTCTGAATGAGGTCACTCCACCACTGAGTGCTGCTGTGCCAGACATGCTGGAGCTTCAGTACGAGCTAGAGTCTAAGGCAGCAAAGTGGTACGCGACCATCAACATTGCCAATGCCTTCTTCTCCATTCCTTTGGCAGCAGAGTGCAGGCCTCAGTTTGTTTTCACCTGGAGGGGTGTGCAGTATACCTGGAACCGACTGCCCCAGGGGTGGAAGCACAGTCCCACAATCTGCCATGGACTGATCCAGACTGCATTGGAAAAAGGCGAGGCTCCTGAACATCTCCAGTATATTGATGATATTATAGTGTGGGGGAACACAGAAGGAGAAGTCTTCAAGAAAGGAGAAAAGATTGTCCAGATTCTACTAAAAGCTGGTTTTGCCATTAAGCGAAGTAAGGTTAAGGGGCCGGCTCGAGAAATCCAGTTCCTGGGAGTCAAGTGGCAAGATGGTCGTCGCCAGATACCCACAGAAGTAATCAACAAGATCACCGCGATGTCTCCACCAACCAGCAAGAAGGAAACACAAGCTTTCCTAGGTGCTATAGGCTTCTGGAGAATGCACATTCCTAAGTATAGCCAGATTGTGAGTCGTCTCTACCTGGTTACTCGCAAGAAGAACGATTTCCACTGGGGCCCTGAACAGCAGCAAGCCTTTGCCCAGATCAAGCAGGAGATCGCTCATGCGGTAGCCCTTGGCCCAGTGAGGACAGGACCAGATGTGAAGAATGTGCTCTACTCAGCAGCCGGGAACAATGGCCTGTCCTGGAGCCTATGGCAGAAGGTGCCTGGTGAGACTCGGGGTCGACCACTGGGATTCTGGAGTCGAAGCTACAGAGGGTCTGAAGCCAACTACACTCCCACGGAGAAGGAAATCTTGGCCGCCTATGAAGGAGTTCAAGCTGCCTCGGAAGTAATTGGCACTGAAGCACAGCTGCTTCTGGCACCCCGACTGCCGGTGCTGGAGTGGATGTTCAAGGGAAAGGTTCCTTCCACGCATCATGCAACCGACACTACTTGGAGCAAATGGATTGCCCTCATTACACAGCGCGCCCGAACTGGAAACCCAAATCGCCCTGGGATTCTGGAAGTTATAACGAACTGGCCTGAAGGTGAGACTTTTGGATTATCCTCTGAAGAAGAGGAGCAAGTGACACGTGCTGAGGAGGCCCCACCATATAACAAACTACCAGAGACTGAAAGACAATATGCCCTCTTCACTGATGGTTCCTGCCGAATTATAGGTGCTGACCGGAAATGGAAAGCTGCAGTATGGAGCCCCACACGACGAGTTGCACAAGCTACCGAGGGACAAGGTGGATCGAGCCAGATGGCAGAGCTTAAAGCTGTCCAGCTGGCTTTGGATATTGCTGAACGAGAGAAGTGGCCGAGGCTCTATCTCTACACCGACTCATGGATGGTAGCTAATGCCCTGTGGGGATGGCTGAATTGCTGGAAAAAGGCCAACTGGCAGCGCAGAGGGAAACCCATCTGGGCTGCTGAGATTTGGCAGGACATTGCCACCCGAGTAGAGAAGCTAACCGTGAAGGTTCGACACGTGGATGCACACATACCCAAGAGTCGGGCTAATGAGGAGCATCGCAACAATGAGCAGGTAGACAAAGCTGCCAAGGTGGAAGTATCACAGGTGGATCTAGACTGGCAGCACAAGGGAGAATTATTCCTAGCTCGTTGGGCCCATGATGCCTCTGGTCATCAGGGAAGAGATGCAACATACCGATGGGCCCGTGACCGAGGGGTGGACCTTACTATGGACAGCATCTCCCAAGTCATCCATGACTATGAGACCTGCGCTGCAATCAAACAGGCCAAGCGGGTGAAGCCTCTGTGGTACGGTGGACGATGGTTGAAGTACAGGTATGGGGAAGCCTGGCAGATTGACTACATCACCCTTCCCCAGACCCGCCAAGGCAAGCGCTATGTGCTGACCATGGTAGAAGCAACCACTGGATGGCTAGAGACCTATTCTGTGCCTCATGCTACTGCCCGGAATACCATCCTGGGCCTCGAAAAGCAAGTTCTATGGAGACACGGCACCCCGGAGAGAATCGAGTCAGACAACGGGACACATTTTAAGAATGGACTTATAAACACCTGGGCCAAAGAACATGGTATTGAATGGATATACCACATCCCTTATCATGCACCAGCCGCCGGGAAAGTTGAACGGTGCAATGGACTATTAAAGACTACCCTGAAGGCACTTGGCGGAGGGACCTTCAAGAATTGGGACATAAACTTAGCCAAAGCCACCTGGATGGTCAACACCCGAGGCTCCATCAATCGAGCTGGTCCTGCCCAGTCTGAACCCTTGCACACAGTGGATGGAGATAAAGTCCCTGTGGTACACATGAAAGGGATTTTAGGAAAGACTGTTTGGATTAATCCCACCTCAGGCAAAGGCAGACCCATCCGTGGGATTGTTTTTGCTCAAGGACCTGGTTATACTTGGTGGGTAATGCAAAAAGATGGAGAAACCCGTTGTGTACCACAAGGAGACCTAATTTTAAGTGAGAACTAGAATTAGTGTGTAAGGTTTCATTCTGTGTATATATGTATCTGTGAGGGTATATGATGTAGATGGTGATAGAATAAGGGGTGGATTATGTCCTAGGTTACAATGTAAAATTGTGCCCAAGGTTTGTATTCTATCCCCATGAGCCATTGGAGCCAGGGTGGGGCAGTGTTTTCCTTATCTTCTGTTAACGAGCCTAACAATGCCTTGCCACATGACTCATAGATAACTTCCTCCGGGAGTTATCTCTGTTTTAATGGGCCATCAAGGACCCACTGCATGACTCATAGAATGAGATGATCCCCATTGTGAGATGCTCCGCCCAGGGGGAGGAGCCAAGCATTCCCACCTGGATAAATCCAGGGTTTGGGACAGCACAAGCAGCTTTAATCCACTGGACTCCCAGAGGAGACAAGAGCTGCCAGAAGTTTCTACAGGAATCACTGCTTCGACAAGACCATCTCATCTGGACTGCCACTACCACCCTAACTAACAGGGTGTCAGGTTGTATTCTGACTCTGTCAGGTTTTTTTTTGGACTATTACTTTTATTTTATTTTACTTTACTTTATTTTCTTTTCATCTTATTAAATTGTGTTTCTGACTTGGAGTCCTTCACTGGTTTTGCTTTCAAACCAGCACAACAGTAGAGAAAGAATCCAGGTTTCCATCTTTCTATTCTGAGAATCCCATTTGCATTCAGAGAACTAAAATCTTGGATGATGACTAGAAAGTCAAGTGCAAACTAGAGAATGGCATCAAAACATATTTGGTACAGGAATATTTATTGCTTCTATAAAAATGGAAGTATTTATAGGGAATATTCCAGGGGAATTGTATTTTTTAAGTTTTGAGTTATCAGTACTCTCTTGCTCATGGGACTTCAGAGTCCTTCATTACCTGCTATCCATAAATCCCATTCTTGCATTTGGTAACACAAATTAAATGGATTCCTTTCTCTCCTCTGCCTCATACAATCTTCACCCCCTTCTCCTTGTCTAAAATTTCCACTTTGTAAAAACATAATTTCAAAATATGAATCCTATGGAGATACAATTGAGTCGGAACTATTTCTTGTCAAAGACCTCACCATTTATTATGGCTTTAGTGTTTTATATTATTGTGTAGAGTACTCTGCTACAGGGAGAGCAGTGAAAACGTGGGGACAATGACAGGACCACAGCCAGTGGGGTCTCTGTGAGCATTTTCCAAGTCTCCAGTTCTTGAGGCATGTCCTGAGCCAGTTTTTGTAAATTTTGTGGTGAAAAACATATGTTTAAATTTAAATATTTACTTCCCTGCATGGAAAGTGTTTTGATATTAATGCACAGGAATTGTCACTGAAGGATATTCCAGATGATGCAGTCCAGCATTCAATGACAGAACACACATTTCATCGTCCAGAGGACACAGTCTGTACATGAAATTGCAGAATGTTATAGTTCAACGGGATATTAGTGTAAGAACTGAGGTGAACATAGGGGGTGTGATGAGAACCTCTTCATGTTTTTATTTAAAACATGTTTTGTCTAATAGCACAGTCTGTACTGCAGTGCCTGGAAAGAGAAGTGACACAATGCTGGAGTCTTTTAGCTAGCTCAGCCACTACGGCACTACACCAAGAGTGGGACACGTCTCCCCAGTGGGCGACGAGAGACGCGGCTTAGAGCTTCTTGCTCTACGGCATGAAGGTCTTTAGATCGGTACAGGTTGAGGACAAGGAATGAGAGGGAGATGATCTGTTTGTAATCCAGAAGGGTTTATTCTTCTGAATGGTCAGTGAGAGAAAAGACCCATAATACAGTCTGCAACAGCTTATAAACGGGGGAGGTCTCAGGGGCGGGTATCAAATTCTAATAGGGAAAGGATATGGGAGGAGAACAAGGAGGAGTTTCATACTTTAGGAACTAACACTGGGCAGGGTCCTAGAGAGCACCGGCTAGCTTCTTTTGTTTTCCGCCTGGCATTAAAATGAGTCGTGCCCCTCCTCCTCCGTGCTGAGCGGCGGCGAAGTGGGGCAGCTTTGAATTTCTTAGAGAACAGCCGTGTAAAACCCCTTAATCCAGCGTAGACAGAGACAGGGCTTAGAAGGGGATCTGTTGCTTTCAGATCCGAGTTTAATTCCGAATTTTCAGCAGCAAACAGACAAAAGAAACGCGCGAAAAACTGCATATATGCCCTCCTGGTTCAGGAGCCGTGGGAACTCCTGGCCAATCCGGGAGGACATTGCAGGTAAACATTCCACCTTTTCAGCTACTGGCTTAACAGAGAAAGGATAACTAAATATTCTAACAAATGAAATTGGTTTATGGGGCAGATTGACTTGGAATTTTCGGGAAAAAAGGCAGTGTTCTGGGTGAATGACAGTAACAGATGCTGGGGGAAAAACCTAGTCACAGACAAAACATAGAAAGGTACTGCAGGGTCAGAAACTTCCAAAAAACCTGGACAGAATGCAGTTTAAACAGGCTGTACCTTGAAACACACTGCAACAACTATCAGTCTGCTGTATTTTTGCAGGCTGGGTTTACAAACACATTAGTTCACCACACTTCTTTCAGGTTTAATAAAAAAAACCAAACCCAACTCGAATGAGTAATAGTCAGTTTTGTTGTATGATAATAGATTGATGGCCTTGTTATAAATGCATAGTATATAGTTGGCTTTTCGCAAATATTAAAATGAATACTGTATGTAGAATGTGGGAAGATTGTACTATATTTTCTTTTATTGATAGAAGTTAGAAATGTGATGAATGTATATTTCTTATGATTGTAACTTATTGTTAGAAGACTGGGGTCTTTTGTTTTCCTGCATGAAGATTGCTGACCAAGAAAGTAATTAAAATTCTGTTATCAAGTACCTTGTCCAAATGAAAATGACCAGAACCCCAGCAGAAGAATTTATGGACCTGTGTTATCACATGGAATACAGCCACCCGAGGACGAGGTCTGCCAGATAGAATGGTTGGGGGGGGGTTGGGACTAAACAAAAGAATTCACACTCAAAAGGAATGTTTGAATCATGCATGTGAATTTTTAAATATGCAACAGGCTGATGTATTTAAAGAACAAACTTTGTTAACAGTGTGCTGCCTGGTTCTGTGCCAGGCACCCTCGGCCGAGAAAATGTATTTTGCTTTTATCTCTCCTAATTGTCTAATTTCTTTTTATTTTTTTATTAAACTTCTACATTTTTCCAAGAAAGTGAACCTCGTTTTTCACAGCCTTAAGCTTTCTCAAAGGAAATTCAATTTGAATAAGGATTAAACTCGAATTTTCAGTGAAGTATCTATCCACAAATACTTATTTCTCACATTCACTCTAAATTCTGGTTGTGCTTTTTCCAAAAGATCGTGTTTTGAAGCTAGACACAGCTAAATTACGCAGTATCCATATTAATAAAGACGTTTAATGTAAGAGCATTGTTTTTCTCACAGTCATTCATGTCTCAAAAAGGTCTTTTATAGCGCCATAGGTAAAGAAGATGTATCTGTGAGAAGTGTCACAGGTATTGAAGCAAAAGTAAACACTGCTTTTTTCTTTTGATATTTTGGTTGAGGCTTTTAAGTTCAAGTAATTAACTCACGGGTTTCTTGTATCCTTCTGCTGCTTCTTCTGTCTCAGTGTCAAAATATTTTCATTAAAACACTCACAAATTATCATTTTAATGAATTTCTGAGAAGTTAATATACTCCTTGTAGAGGTGTAGTGACAGGTGAGGTTTGGGTTTGATTCAGTGTCTGATACATTTGCTGTTTACAGAGCAGGAAAAACACCAGGCGTAATGAGTGGTGCTTTACCAGAATAAAATAAATTGAACTCACATTTTTGGACTTCTAACTATCTTTTGAGTCAATATTTAAAATACATATCCTTCAACTGAGCTCAAATACCTTTACCCCAGATTTAACAAGAGAAAATCACTGCAACTCTGGAGTGCACACTTGGCCATGAACAGGAGAAGCTATAGATCCCTCTGAATAGCCACTACAAGTCAAAACAAGCTGATGAGGTTTTCAAAGAGCACTCACTGGAGCCAGCTGAGGCAAGGAAGGAGATTATCTAATTAATGTATGAGTTTTCAGTTCCTTCTCTGTTAGCTGCCTAGAGTAGCTTCTTCAAAGATGTCCTAAAATGCAGCAAAACAAGGAATAATCAGAGGAAAAAAAAAATCTGCTTTTCATGTGAGGCAGTAAGGAGAGGCAGACAGAAAAAAAATGTGGGTTTACTTCTCTTGTGTACAAAAAGGAATGGGGGTAGAGTTGCTTTAGACACTACTTCTGAAATATTTTCCATAAATGAACTAATTTTGAAATCACCTATAATTGAAGGCACAGATAATTTTAGCTTTGTACATGAAGTATGGTATTGCAGAAACTGCAAAAAGAGGAAATGGCATGTGAGATATTTGTTGAATTTAGAAACAGCAAACTAAGAGGAAAAGTATATTTTTCTCCAAAAAAAAGATTCTGGCAGTTAGTGGAAACAGTCAAGTCCTAAGCAGCGTAATGAGCAGTAATGCTGCTATAAACATTACTGTCAACATAAAAAACAAATAGAAAGCAATGAAAAATAGACCATGGATGAGGCATTCTTCCTTGAGCATGCTCCATTCAAGGTGATGACTAATTAGGAAAATCTCCAAAACTGAGGTTTGCTTTCTTTAAGTGCAACAGTGAAGATAATATAAATATAATTCAGCCATATCAACTGATTCTGCTCCCGAAAATAAACTTCTAAGCATATGGTCACATGGTCAGGAAAGCCAATATATAGGAAGAACAATTCTCAAACAGCATGAGAACAGTCTGGAATTACATGCCAGGGCTCACACAAGTGGGTTTCCACCGCCATTTCATCAAATAAATTTTAGAGTTTGACAGTCAATCAGACAAACACAAGGAGGATTTCCAGGAAATGTTTACATTGTTCCACTCGGCTTTTGAACAGTGGGATTCATTTCTAGTGGGGGAAGTAGGAATTTCCCTTTTGAAATGGGGCAGATTTCTTCGTTAAGTAAAATGAGATGGAAAAGAGCTTGAATTGCATCAGGAAACACTGCTTACCACAGGGGAACTCTCCATCAAAATGCTCCACTGATTCTGGCCTGTAACATATGGACAAGATTAGCAAAGCTTTAACCCATCATTCCTGCCCTGATTTTTGAGAACAGAACCCATTGATCCACCTCCTGATAGTGATTTCCATGAATGGATTGGGTCCCACATTGCCTGAAATTCCTTTTTCTTTTTCTGATGTTCTAATTTATCAGCCAGGCTACTGCTATTTGTTGACAATCTTGTAAACAAAAATGGAACAACAGCACTCCCTCCAAGATAGAGTGATTCTTTCTTCGGAGTTCTTTGAAAAGAAATATATTGAGTGTATTTGATGCCTACAGAAGCCTTGCTCCCACTAAAAGGGAACTTGAGCAAGACTGGATATCCTGACAATACTTTGGATAAGTAGATGTTTCCTGATGCACTGCAAATCCAGTCACTTATGATACAAATGATCTGTAACTGGAGTATCATAAAATTATAAATGTAAAAACTGATTTGTGCTCAAAGGTATTCTCAAAAAGGGAAGATAAAGTGAAGGTGATGTCATTGAGAAATTTCCCCTGTAGGAATGATTGTAAATGTTCTATGTGCTATAGAAACCCTGAATTACAAAAGGAGACCATGATTGTTTAGAAAATCTTTGCCAGAATTACAGAAAAGATATCAGCAGTTCAACACTGTTAGGCTTCTTTACTCATAAATCATTACAATAAATTACAAGCGTCCAGTAGCATTCAGTAAAATGTGTAAATGTCAAAATCATTTGTCACAAAATCCTCATCACCATCACCAGCTGTTTTTCAAAGGAAACAATAGGAAAAAAATCCAGAATTTGCATAATGAAGCTCTTTAAACATCCTTGTTTGGTTTTCATATTTCAGTGAAGATCGATTTTTTGATCAAGTTGAGTCATAGATTTGGAATTTCTTAATTCGCTCTTATTTTACAACTCCTTTATCCAGTTTGTTCTACAGAGCTGATATTTGGCAGTGAATTTTCACCTCCCTTTTACTTCCAAAGAGAGCACATACAAAGCTGGCATGACTAGGGAAGTTTTGACTATCTCTGCACAAATCCATATTTGTTGTGGGAAGAATGCAGAGTGTATTTCAATACCACACCTGCTTGTTTAACTGTATTTCCTGGAAAACTGTACAGAAAAAAAAAAAAAAAAAAAAAAAAAAAAAAAAAAAAAGAAAAGAGGAGTAAATCCTTGGAGGTCTGTTTGCTCAACCTCCCTTTCTGTTCTTTTGGTTTTGCTCCTGAGTCTGCAATTGGCTGCATCTTTGGTGCATCCACTGGGAAATGGAGAGCTCCAATCTCTATTTAGGATCCACACCCTGTTTATCAGTTAGGCTCTTTTCATACTTCCTTCTCCAGGTAAAGCAAGGCTGGTGCAATAATCTTAGGCCATTGTTGCAGCCTTTAAACAGGTCATAGTTTGGACTAGATGATATTAAAGATCTTTTCCAACCTATTTCATTCTGTGATTCTGTGATCACCACCCTGCAGTGCCTGGAGGTCACTGCTGCCACCAATCTCCTGGTGGAGCTGCTCCTGTGAGAAATTCCAAACCTGTCCCAGCCCCAGTCAGTCTGATTAGCAAAATTATCCTGTGCCTGCTCTGTTTGCTAACTTGGATCATTTAGCTGAGGAGGGCCCAGGTAAGGAAATCCAGCAGATCATAGACAGGATTACATTCCACAGGGAATGTTGATGTGGACAGGAAGTAGCAGCAGCTTCCAGCTGGTGGGACTCCAGACACAAGCACAGATCTGCATCAAGTGAGCCCAGGGAAATGAATATTCTGCTTTATCCTTGCTCCAGAACACATCTGACTTCTGTCAGCTGCAGGAGAACAGACAGCACCTGACCTGGCTTTAAGCTAAGTTTTTACAAACAGATGATAGCTGATTTAGCATAACCTCTTCAGAGACAAAGTTACTTCTTAAAAAAAGTTCATAAATATGATCTGGCAGAGAACATTTCTATGAATTCAGCAGAATGTCTTATCTGAACTCAGCATTTCTGGGCTGTGCTCACTGGAAGCACAGTAAATATCCCATGGAAGTGCAATCTGAGTCCTTCAGACAGGCAAGGCTTACACCCATTGCTAAATTACAGAGATTTAGAAATTAACTCTTCTGTCTGTGCAGAAATACAGCAGGGCAAAGAAAGTAAATGATCCTTTTCTCAAGCTTTGCAGATACATAAAAATGGTGCAGAGATTTAAAATAAATTTTTTAAAAAGGTAGAGAGTAACTGTATTGGCATTATATCCAATTTAGGTGACAATTAATGCTGGACAGAAGCTTTTAAAATACTTCTAACCATTATTAGGCACAAACTGCTTCTTTCCTCAACAAGTTACATGCTATTTTTAATCTCTATATTAAATATTATCTGATTTTCCTATTGTACCTACAACATTTATAAGCATAGCCATTTATAGTTAGCAACATAAATTATGTTTTTGGTGCTAAGACTGTGAAAAACGTAGAAGTATTTACTGCAGCTGCTGTGCCTTGCACGTCCTCACAGTATTCTGATTTACTGTGTAATTTTTCTCAGAAGATCCCTTAGCATAAGAGTAAGCAATTTTGCACCCTACCTATGTCCTGTTTTGTTGAATCCACATCAAGATGCCAATGCCCTGCAGCACCTGGAAATGTGCACTGATCTTCTGCAACACCAGTTGGAGCTCTTCAAGACTAAAACTGATTTTTCTCAAAGTGGCATGTGAAGGTACAAAGTGTACCCAGTGATCCATAGCTCAAATGAGTGTAGCAATACCAGTCTCAGTCATTGAAGAAGCAGTAACTTTTTAAGTCTTTGCAAGCAACAGTGCAAGAAAAACCAGAGTGCACTGAAGAATTTCTCTTGTAAAATGCCAGGCAGTCAAGTTGTTTTACTGCTGCTGCAGGCTATTTTCAAAGCTGATAAGTAAATGGTAGGAATAGTTTTCTTTAATTGGAAAGAGCTGGGATACCATGGTGATGTGCTTTTTATAGCACCCCTACACAAACAGATAAACCAGGATCTCTAAACTCAGATTTTATCATGGCATGACTTGAACCCCGTTCTGTGGTTGGCTGTGAAAGGCTCAAATCCTCCCTTTGAACACTGAAATTGCCTTTCCTGGTTCTCCCCACCACATAATCCTGTCTGGGAGGCTGAAGGGAAGGCAGGTAGAAGTTAGAATGTGCCTTTGCACACAGAGGCCAACCCAGCCTGGCACTTGCTCATCCCTCCTCAGGGATTCCCTGGAAACTCTGCACTGCCCCAGGCAGCAGCACAGGATGTCCTGGAGAGGACAATGACCAAGGCAGTGCTACCAGTGCCACCCCCTGCTGCTCTGCCAGGCCATGGTGCTTCTGCAGCACAGGGATCCAAGGAATGGCCTCAGGTGGGGTCTCACCTGCAGAGTCCCTGACCCATCAGCCAAGCAAAAATTCAGAAGCTTAAAGATAAAATATTATTTAACACATCCGTGACGACTTCCGGACTTGCACAGTTTCACTGGAAAGTGTATGAGCAACAAAGTTTTTACTGCTACAATGTCCCAAAATAAACACCTGAATATTAAAACATTTAATGTTTCTACCTGCACTGGTTCCTGCAGAGTCCAGGGCTTTAAAAAGCCTGTTTTCTTCTCATTAAATGTGTGTAACTATAGGAGAATTTTCACAAGCCTAAGGAGAGGTGGCACCTCAGTGAATAAAAGAATTTTGACATTGCAACACCCAAGATAACAGATCTTGCAGTTACAAGTGAAAAGTGACCTTAGTTCCTATTTTTTTTCTCATGGAATGTGATATTTCTGCCTTTTTTCTCCTACTTGCAATAAGGGATTGTAAAAAGTTAGGGTTTGACTCTTCTAGAATAGTTCTTAGAAGGCTGTTCAAGGTGAACAGGTGCAGATACTTGGCATTTTTTAAATTCAAATATAAACAAGGAAGCATATCTGAGGTCTATTAGTTCCTGGATAAAATTTCAGCACTTAGGAAAGGACTTGGGGATGCTGTGGTCAGGGAGCTTAACATGTGCCAGTGATCAGCTGCTCTTGAACCAAGTTAGAGGAACAACCATTCCCCTCTTACAACTCCACAGACCAATATCCAAATGTGTTTTCTTCCCTTTACATTCATCTGCTGGCAGTGGTAGATGCTCACTCAGCATCTGTGCTCAGTAACAGAGGGAATTGTTTCTCCCCGATCTCATGTGCTCAAAACTGGTTGTAAAATACTGAGAGTTAAGTGAAAAAATTGTATGAAATCTGAGAAAATTAGTGTCAGTCTTACAGATAGGAAAACTGCATAAACTGAGCCCAACTTTGAAGGCTCAGGCTGTGTTAACACCAAGTTTGTGCTGCTCTGAAAAAATTGTATGGAAATGAGTGTTAGTAAATTACAAAGATTATTTCAGCTAAGATTTCATTTCTTTAAAACTGTAATGGCAGGTGTAGCTTTTAAAGAACAGATTATGTTAATTATCTCTCTTGCTTGCAGTTGCTTACCTTTTTAAATGATGTAGCTTCTGATAATGACAATTTCAGTGTGCCTGTTGGAGGGAATGGCTCCAGTTGTGAGTGTGATTCCTCACGTCCTTCAGGCTGTAATGCCAAACAGTTTCTGATTCTGTTCACAGAAAGAGTAAATGAAGATTAGATTTCAGTAACTTTCCTGTGCTCTGGCTGTGATTAGTGCAAATTGAACAGAGTTCAAGGGGGTTCATGGGTGTGGAGGGAATTCTGTCACATTCCCAGGCTCAGATCCCTGGGATGGGAAGCACTGCCTTGGAAAAGGACCTGCCATGACAATACCCAGGTGTTCCTGCATCTCAAATGCAGAGATATTAATAGACTGCTTGACTTTTACTAAAAAGAGAGCTGGTAACACCATCTTACTTTTAAATTATGGCTTGTTAGGCCTATTTCTTAATGTGATTAATGACACATCACTGCTCAAAGCATGGGATATTTATCAACAGAACCATGTGCCCTTAGCACAGGTGTTGAGGGAATTCCAGAATGTTACAACACAAAGTTCTACTGTTTCTATGAGGGTCTGAAATGACAAATCATCAAAGAACAGAAACCATTACAATCTTGAAAAAGGAATTAATTGGTGTGTATTTGGTGAGATGTGTTTTCCTCTGAAGTTGTGAGGATTCCATAAACCTGTAAGTGTAGGGTGTTATAAACAGGGCAGGAGATTTTTCTCCTTTTAAAAGCCTTTATTGTGATCAGCTCATGGTGGGGGCCCGACAGGTCGAGTGCACGCCGCCGCTGCTCCCAGAAGTATCTCGGAGGATGAGGCGTGCAGCAACTTCGTCTACGGGAGTGCAGGCAGCTCTCAGAAGCAACTCGGAGGGGGGAGGTGTGCAACAGTCTCATTCACTGGAGTACAGGAGGGGTCGAGTTCACGGTCCTCACCCCCAGTCCTGAAGGCTTGGCTTGCTCTGAAATTCTAGGGGGTCCCTGTCTGGGCCACGTCTCTGAGAGTCAGGGCGAGGGGTGAAAACCGCTCAGCTTTGGGAGGAGGCAGTCTCACTCCTTGCATGGTCCATCCATGTGTCTTGGTGGCTCAGTCTAATAAAGTTTTTCTGGTCCGGAGTAATAATTTCTTCTCCCAGCTGGCACTGCATCTCTTCTATTTGCATGTCTGCTGAATTTCTCCTCCCCCTGGCTTCTTTGGTTGCTATGTTGGGTGTTGGGGTAGCCAGGGGGCTCAGCTCAAAGGTGCAGCAGAAAGGGAACAAAAGAGGTGATTAACAGGGTGGGGGTGAACATTTAACAAGGAGCACTGGGCTAACAATGACTTCATTTGCAACAAAATTACCTTGTTTATCTCATAGGGCATGTGACTGTAGAGGTAAATATGAACACAGGAAAAGCTAGATGGTGAAAAATAATTCAGATTGAAACATTTTCCAGTGCAGAATGTGAGACAACAGGAAAATAATCTTTCTTGAAGATAGACACTAGCTTTGGTCAAGGTTTTCTCAATGGAAGAAACATTCTTAATCTTGAGTTAACAATTTAGAAAGAGAGATGACAGTCATGTAGAATGCTGACCAAGGGCATTTTCTATATATAATTCAAAAATAATACAACTTACTTCTCAGCATCTCTGTAATTAGAGCATGAAAGATCAGTTCTCAAAATCAGTCACTAATTACAAAAAATACCCAAAGAAGTAATGGTCCACAGAGAACACTGCTGATAAAACTGAGAAGCAGACCAGGTAAACAAAAGACCCTGATGACAAATGTTGCAGTGTGCTTTTTAAGCCATATTTATCCATATTTTCATTTTATGGTTTAACCCAGCACACCCCTGCTTTTTCCCCAGTTTTTGGTCCAACCCAGGTGTTGTAATCCTTCCCTTGCCCAATTCTACCCATGTTATTTCCCCTAATTCCCCTCTCAAGCTCTGCTGTCATTGGGTAGTCACCCTGACCCCGACCCCTTCTGCTTTCTGTGTGTATAAAAGCCATCTGCACGTGAAAGATAGGGTCTTGGATTCCACCATGCGTTGAATAAACTACCTCTGTTCAACCCCCAAGACCCGTGCTGCTGTTCATCTGTCCCTGCGCCGAAGATTCGATAACCAGGACCCGCAGAACTCGTAAGGGCGTATGTCGCACCCCGTCAGTGCCACCTAACCTGGAGCACCCCTGGGGTACGGAAGTACCTCAAGGAAACGTGCCAGCTGGCGCCGCACCATCGGGCCTCCCTGCTTCTTCTTGCTAGAGAAAAAGAAGGGAGCAGAAGAACATCAGCGGCATTTTGAGGTCTGCAAGACTCTAAGAGGAGTCAAACGCTGAAACTAAGGCTCCGGGACTCTCCCGCCCTTGTCTTCAGACTCTCCACCAAGACTCGCGGGGTGAAGCCCTTAAAAAGGGTGAGGATCTGGCGTAGGTGGACCTACCCGAAGGGCGAAGAGAGAAAGCCTGCCAGACTTGTGAGGACTCTGAGCTAAAAGCGGCAGGGTCGGACGAGAGAGCCGGGGACAGCCGGTCCCTGGAAACGGCAGGTGGAGAGAGAAAAAGTCCCCGGTTTATAGAAATTCCATCTCAAGAAGTGTGTACCTGTTCCTGGCTGCAGAAGCACGGCGGCATCAGTGAACCTAGGCAAGAGAGGAGCTGGACCACGGAGCTGGAAGAGCGAGTGTCCAGTATAGCCAGAAGCCTGCGCCCGAGGGTAAGAGGGGCTGAGCGGGGGGCAAGGACCCCCAGGGGGTTTGGGACCCTCGGAGGAAAGGATCCCCCACTGAGGAATTGGTCTAAGAGCCTTGGCCAGGAGCTGAGACCATCGGGATTCCTCTCAGTGTCAGGAAAACTCCTTTCTGTCCTCTATTCTCCCCCGCCCTTAGAGAGGATAGAGAACACAGAGGATGGGACAAAAACTTTTCACCGAATAGCAGTACGTTTTTAAGTTTTAATTTCTCATGAGTGAGATTTTCCAGGACTTTTAAGATGAAACGGGAATAAGCCAATTGGCAGCGTGAGTCTGTCCCTTTAAAAAAAAACGTGCTAGGAGAGGCGGCGGCAGAGCAGCCATGCAGCATCTCCGCTCCCTCAGTCTCTGGGGCAGGCGGGCTGCAGCCTCTGAGGGCGCAACTGCGGCACAACGAAGAAGGAGCCCGTTCCACCCTGCGGCACCGCGTCTCCCCTGCCTGGAGCAGCAGCCGGGCCTGCAGGAGCGCGGCGCTCACGTAGCCAGGGATGTGCTGCGCCTGTGCCGGCGGCGGCGGTGCTCGGAGCAGCGGCTGTCCGGCGCGGTTTTCACACGGCGCAGCAGCCGCGTGGCGTGCTGTGTTTAGACCAGCGGCGTGTAGCTTTCAGGCAGCTGGGACGGCGGCTTGGCAGCGGCGCCTGCCTGCCGCTCGCAGCAGCAGAGGCACGGCAGAGCACGGACGGCACAAGCTTTGTTCTGCGCACGTGGCGGGACAACCCGCAGTGACCCCCCCCAATGGCTTTCCCCGCAGCTTCTGTGAAGCTTCCCAGTGATTCAAACCCTCAGACTTCCCCAAACCCTTCCCTGTCCTCCCTCAGGGGTGACTTTGGCCCCGAGTGCCCAGCTGCTTGCTGTCCAGACCCTACAGCAATCTGTGGCCATGCTCAGACCCAATGGGGGAACTGCAGTGAGTTTGCCCTCCCTATCCAAGATAGCGGTGGCCACGCTATTTAGAGCCCTCCTCCCCGTGCCAGCCCTTCTTCTCCAGTCCCCTTTTCTTCCTGTCCCTAATCCCATTCCTTCTTCCGGCTGCTATGCTCCCTCTTAGTAAGAGGAGGCCCGCGCGGCTGCAAGGCAGGAAGCCTCTGGACCCGGTACCCAACGTCTTCCCCCCCCCCTCCCCCCCAAGATGACATCGCCCAGGTCCATCCTTTACCGGTAACAATTACTTGTAGCAGTTACCAAAGTTATAGTACTAGTGTTAGATATTTCTCCTAAATCTGATTTGCTTTTGATTTTTAGAAAAGTATTCCGGAAGTCTTTTATACTTAAAAGTTTTTTGCAGAAGCTTTTCAAATCTATATAATTTTCTATAATTGAAAATATGAGTAAACCGTAGTTGATATTGTTTCATTGAACTAAGCAGTATCTGCACAAGTCCCTGTCCATTTCCTACCTGTTCCCTACCCTGTGATCCTTTCAAGTTTATACTAGAGTTTATATTGATTTATTAAAATATGAATATCGATCTAATATCGATACCCAACTGTGATGGACAAAAGACTCTCTAACTGTTAAAGTTAGAAAGTGTATGTGACGCAGGGCAGCGCTGGGATATTTCCCTAATGCGTGCTACAAAGATCACAGGTGATTACAAAGCCTTTTATCTACAAGTGTTGAATACACAAAATACAAATGCATACCCTTGTCACCTCCTCTTCTCTGCTTCGTATGCTAATTAACAAAAAGGCTATTAAGCATGCGTAGTTTGCTCCCTGAAATGAGTTGGGGGTCTATTCTGGGGAGGGGTCACTAGAAATGAGGAAGTAAAATTAGTCTTCCTCGTTCTAACCTTTCAACCTTTTGCTGTGTCATGATTCATGGATCCTTGGTAGGACTCCCTGTTTCCTGTTTTCCAGGCCTATTTCAATAGGTTGTTTCTGAAAACAGGAGGTTTGCAATTGTTTTGTATTCCTGGGGTATTGATTAGCTTCTGCAAGGAAGCTTTACACAAACACAGAGTTGACAAGCAATGAGTTATTAGATCTGGGATAACTTATCTAAAATCCGGTCTCTCTTTAACCATCCTCTAAGTTTTAACTGATTTCAGCAAAGCTTATCTTTTTAGCTAAGTCAGCAATATACATAGCTTTTTTAAAGTCTTCAAAATTAGTGTCTCAATATATTATTTTAAAGAACAACTTAACGATATTCTTTTGTATTCATTTTATTCCGAGTTTAGAAGCAGCTAACCCTTTATGCCCTGATTGTTGTTCTCCTGCTAGGGCCCAGCAGGATATAAATGGTTCCATCATAAAGAGTTGATTTTTCTTAAACATACTTTGTCATACTATTCATTTTAGTATAAGTGTATACTTAATAGATTTATTAACAAGAATTTAATTAAATGTTCCAAATAATATATCTGTAAGATCTGAAGTCTTTTTTTATGAGAAAAATTGTTTAAAGTTTTAAATAGATCTAGAAGCCTCATTTAATATGAAGTACCTTGTCTTTAATATGCATAGATTAATTCAGTAACTTTAATCCTGTTATATTATTGAGAAAGCATTTTATTAAACTCTCTTTCACAGTTATGTTAACAAATTCCTTACATTCTAAATTTGCCTGGCTATATTATGTAAACTGTGACTGCCTTTATGCCTTAAAAGATCGTAAAATAACTCACATATGATTTAATGTTGCAAAAAAGTATTCATTATTTTGCTTTGATAATAACATCTGCTAAAGTTAAGTCCTTTTGATTCTCATTCATAAGTATGTGCCTGCTACATACATCTTAAGTAGTGACAAAAAGATTTCAAATGTCTTTTAAGGATAAGTGAATTTTAGTTTCTAGTTTAAAGAACAGTTAAAAGAGTGAGAAGAATCTTTGTTTCATCATGTTATTATATGCATCAAATTTGCTATATTAGTATAGCACTAGAATAACTTATTTATTTCTGTTCTATCACGTTTTCTCCTCATGTCATTCCATGTCATAATCTGCTTAAGTTTGCTATGTTAGAAGTGCAGAAAGAAGCTTGTTTCCATGCCACCGTTCAAGTGCCCTATCATCAGCAGCTGATTCTGCAAGCTACCTCCTGCCAAAGAAGACAGCTGTCATCGCATCAAGAAATGTATAGAGTAATTCACATCTTGTTTGATTAGACTTCCACGAATTTCCTTTATTTTGATAAAAAATTTGATTTGTAAAAAAATTTGCAGTAATCAAGAATAAGTTCATCTAAATCAAAAATGCTCCTTTTGAGAGCATGAGGGTTCTTAACCCCAGAGTTGTGGGTTCAAACCCTGACAGAAGAATTGGCTTGCTTAACTTTCTTGCAAACATTCCTGAGTACTGCAAACCTTGTTCCCCTTAGTGCTTTGTTTTCAATTGTGTATTTATATGCCACACTCTCTTCCTCTTTAAAACAAGAAAGGGACAGATGCTGCAGTGTGCTTTTTAAGTCATATTTATCCATATTTTCATTTTATGGTTTAACCCAGCACACCCCTGCTTTTTCCCCAGTTTTTGGTCCAACCCAGGTGTTGTAATCCTTCCCTTGCCCAATTCTACCCATGTTATTTCCCCTAATTCCCCTCTCAAGCTCTGCTGTCATTGGGCAGTCAACCTGACCCCGACCCCTTCTGCTTTCTGTGTGTATAAAAGCCATCTGCACGTGAAAGATAGGGTCTTGGATTCCACCATGCGTTGAATAAACTACCTCTGTTCAACCCCCAAGACCCATGCTGCTGTTCCATCTGTCCCTGTGCTGAAAGCATCGATAACCGGGACCCACAGAACTCATAAGGGGGTATGTCGCACCCCTGGGGTACGGAAGTACCTCAAGGAAACGTGCCGGACAAAAGCCCTCAAAATTCTGAGAGAAATGGAAAATAGCCTGAAAAGCAGAGGCAGGGAGTCTCAGTCCCTAAAATGTAAAGATGGCTGTGAAATTAGGTAATTAATTAGGAATAATGCAAGCAGATCTTATTACTTTTGGTAACATCTGCGCATCTCAGAACATTTTTGATCAAATATCATACTTTCACATTTGTTTCTTGTTTTACCAGGAGTCGTGAGTGACTTTTGTTTTCTGCCTAGATCAGTTCATTTTTAATCTTCCTTTTCTTCCCCAACCTTGGTTGTCTGTCTTGCTCTGTCATTTCATCTTCTCTTTCATGTATACTGTATATTCTCTGGAGTATTTGTTTCTTTGTTATAGGTCTGCAGAGAGCCCTGGATAATCCAGCCATGATCTAAAAATGAGGGGATCTAAGTGATAGCATACAAATAAATGAATAAAATATGTTTATTGCACTTACATCCTAATAGAAGTAGATGATTAATGGATATTAAACACCAATTTTATTAATTTAGGGAAAAAAAGGGAAAATCTTGTTGGTAAGCAAGTCTTGAAAAAATATCTCTACACAATCTATTGTAGCTATCTTCAGAAAAACCTCCTGGTTCTGCCTTCAAAAGTAGAGCTATTCTGAAAGAATGAGAAATTAGGGGGAAAAAAAAAGCAGTTAATAATCTGTCCTGTCTATCAAAAGGAGGCCTGATAGAGAACCCCCAATTTTTCACGGACCAAATTCATTCAGAACTGGCCATTATTAAATGGACATTCAAATCAGAATGCAGCATTTCTGTAAAACGTTCTGGGGCTGCTGAGGAGCTGCTAATGGAGAGAATGAGTCTGGTCATTCTCACCACGGTGGTGACTCCCAGCTGGGTTTGTGAAGAGCCAGAGCCTGGCTGAACACCAGGACAGGGACAGACCTGTCCTGTCACCCTCTCTGGGCTGGGCTGCAGCAGAGCAGGGTTTTGATCTCCATACACAGCCACTCCTATTTGTCAGAGAACACAATTTTAATAACTCTGTCATTCCATCCAACAGATCCCAGCCTGCTCTCAGAACTCAGCTGAAACACAAAGCTTTGGCCAATGTCACTGTCCACGTGGTTTTGTCTCCCATTTAAGAACATTTTGGCTTCCTGCATTCCTAAACATGGTTCAACCCCAGGGAAAAAAAAAAACCAAAAACAACCTGGAATTTGTAAAAGATGAAATTAAAAAAAAACAGGCAGCAATATGAAGACTCTGAAGTGCAAGCGCAGCTACACCATTGTCTTTGTGGACTCTGTGAGGTAGACACTCTGGTTCTCCTCCACTACAGTGAAGATCATTCCAGGGCTTCCTCCAAATCCCATCAGTGTCCCAGCCCAACACAGCGGGAGGATTTCTGTGAAATGTGATGTTTGCTGGATGACCTTGATTGCTGTTTGAGGAGAATGTTTGAGAATGGCTGATACTGTGCCAAAATAGTGCTGGAAGAGCTCTCAAATGTGACATTTTATTTTTCATATCCGTGCTGTTACTTCTGTGTGTTTCTAAACCTGACCTCCAAATTTATCCCCTTAAGAATTTCTAAAATAATGGCATTCCATTAAGAATAATAATTAAGTTTCCATGGTTTGTTTTGTCTCCTTAAAAAATGTACTTACAAAAGTGAAATTTCATCCTTTATCTCACCTCTGCCTGTGAGGTTTTTTCTGCTCTTTAGAAATCAACAATCTGCTAATAATAGATACTTCACACAAGATGTGTTAAGTGTTTTATAAATGATGTTTCATAGCAATGGATTACTCACAACACTACAGCCATCTAAATCAGAATATATTTTAACAAAGAAGTGGAAGATCACTGTCCTAGGTTACAATGTAAATTGTGCCCAAGGTATGTATTCTATCCCCATGAGCCGTTGGAGCCAAGGTGGGGCAGTGTTTTCCTTATCTTCTGTTAATGAGCCTAACAATGCCTTGCCACATGACTCATAGATAACTTCCTCCGGGAGTTATCTCTGTTTAATGGGCCATCAAGGATCCACTGCATGACTCATAGAATGAGATCATCCCATTGTGAGATGCTCTGCCCAGGGGGAGGAGCCAAGCATTCCCACCTGGATATAATCCAGGGTTTGGGACAGCACAGGCAGCTTTTATCCACTGGACTCCCAGAGGAGACAAGAGCTGCCAGAAGTTTCTACAGGAATCACTGCTTTGACAAGACCATCTCATCTGGACTGCCACTACCACCCTAACAGGGTGTCAGGTTGTATTGTGACTCTGTCAGTGTTTTTTTTGTACTATTACTTTTATTTTACTTTCATTTATTTCTTTTCTTTTCCTCTTATTAAATTATGTTTCTGACTTGGAGTCTTTCACTGGTTTTGCTTTCAAACCAGCACAATCACCTTTTTGGAGTTATAAAGCTTGCATTTAACTTTTTGTCTATTCAACTTTTTTGTCTATTTAACTTTATATTTCCATTTTCAGTTAGTGGAACCTTCAGTATCTGTAAAATCAGCATAAATCTGTACCTGCTTCATACAAAGAAATTTTTGTTTACTTTAAGTCTATCATGAAATTTTCATCTCTTGAAGCAACCACCCTCATGCAGAGAAAAGTGAAAGAATAATTAGCACAATTTTTTAAAGGTTTTTGCCTATGGTAAGTTACTTTTATTCATTATTTGGGACAAAAACAGAATTTGGTTTATTTTTTCCTCTCCTAGTTAACTGTCCTTATCTCTTTTCAGCACTTCTACTTGTGCTGGTCAACCTCTGACCAAGAGATTTTAGAAGTATTCAAGGACAAATGTGTTTGTCCTCTTGCTGTGATTGATCTTTTGGTTACAGACTGTCTGGTCAAGCCTTTTTCTGACACTCCACGAGCAGAACTTTGAGAGCATTGTCACTGCCTGCTCAACATCTGTGCCAGGAAAAGAGACTGCCTGGGAAATGAATTAGGCATGAATCAGTTTTTATATCCCCATATAAAACAAATATGGAATAAATCAAATTATTGTTTAATATACCTAATTATTTTTTAATGTATCTCCAATCACATTGCATATGTCCTGTAAAAGCACTCGGTTTGGTCCTGTGAACATGTCATGTATCTCTTAATGAAGAGAGATGGCACAAGTAGTTCTTGCCAGAGTCAGAATCCATGGGAAAAAAACGAGTTAGAATACAGATTCCTGCTCTAAAACCTGTGTTAGCAGAGGCATAATTCATTTTGAAAAGGGTGCATTAATTAGAAATTCCTTTCTCTGAAAAGAGGGAATAATCCCTTTTGCTGATTAATATTTATCAGAGAATCCTTGAGGTTGGAACATCCTGAACTCAGCTGCTCCTACCCCTGCTCAGAGCAGGCTTGACTCAAGCAGATTCCAAGTGCCTTGGGCCAGTCTGGTTTTTATTTTCTCCAAGAAGTTCCTTTTTCAGCCTGTCACAAACCTATTGCACAACCTTAACTACCAAAAAGTTGATTTTCCTATATTTAAATTAGGTTTCCTGCATCATGGTTTATGCCCACTGCTGCTCATCCTGTCACTGGGCACCACTGACATCTGATTGTGGGTTTTTAAAGGAACCTAATTTTAATAATTGTTTATATAAAACAAAATCTGTACACAAAAATATTTGTGGTTCTGAAAAAATACAAAAGGTACTGCTTAATCCAAAGTGTCTTTTTATAACTGAATCCCTGCTCTTGGTAGAACACTGCACTTTCAGAATGTGATAAGCACCTTTCAGTCATAAATTTAGCAGTAAAAAGGACTTTGAAAACCAAAAGAAATTACAAAGATTATTTGTAAGTAATTGAACAGTATTTGTTTAGATGTAGACAAAAAAAGGGATGTAATCCAAATGATTTTGTGGGCTAATACCACTGAGATGAGCAATTTTCTGTTCAAGAGTACAGACTTAGTCACTAAAGTCTGGATTAAGGGTATCACTGGCTGATACACTTTTACTTTGCCTACATGTACTATAGTACAAATTTCTATATCCACACATGCACTCAGTTGGGCAACATTTAATTTCCTGAGCTCTTATTTTTAACAAGTCTGAGAGAAGGAACCTGTTAAGTGTCTACAATATGTTCACCTTTCACAGTGCATAATAAAGTCAAACTCTTACAGCTCCTTCATTGCAAACATCCTGGCAAAGAAATTAAATCCTTAATGGAGTGAACTCTCCTGCAGGTGGTGATTGAAAGCATTCTCACATCTCAGGGAAGGAGCATTTTCCAACTGCACATCCTGCCAGGCCTTCAAGTGCTTCAGAGATCACCTTCAAGCATCAGGGTGAATGTTTTGCCATGGCTTCCACTGTAAAATTAGATTAATGCACTGCATTCCTGGGCTCTTGTATTCAAATGATAATTTTCACTTGCTTCTTGCTATTCTCAAGGAAATAACCAGCTCTATATGACTCATCATTTTGTGGGAGTTCAATGCCAAGCCTGCTTGCACACAAAAGAAAATTACATAATTATACTAAATTTTGCAAATCAAAAACTTCTTTGTAATTGCCTTAAGATTATTTCATGTTCCGTTCTCAGAAGATGCTTCCCTGTGTAGCCATTTAGAAGGAACATTTATTACAAAAGTTAATTACAGTTTCTTAAAGAATTAAATAGGCTTTTTTGATCTTTTGGGGTTTTCTGGTTCCAAAGAATATCTCCATTACACACATATCTGAATTTTGGGGTTATGTTTCTGTTTTTCCCATATTTTTGACAATCTGATTAAGGAAATGTCATTTAGCTTTCCTGTACATGTATCTAATCAGTAAAACATATTTTATTGAAGTGGTATTGGGCAAAAAAATGCCAAACACTGCATCACTGCTGTTCTTAACAGTCTCTGAACTAATTTTAAAGTCAGGAAAATACTTTAAAAATAAAAAGGAAGGGAAAAAATAAAGAAACATTTTAAATAACACTATTTCAACATACAGATGAAAACAGGCAGGACTTTTAAAACATCACTTAATTGGAGGAAAGAAGGGCTGGGAAGAAAATTGATTAAAAAATAAAGTTTTTCCAATTTCTGACATATTTTTGTGGGGCTTCTTGGAGTCCAACACTGCCAATCCAGCAATCAGCAGCTGTTTCTGATGTGTTCTTTCCTAACTTAGCCACAGTCTGTCACTTGAATCTCTAGAGGAAAGTTATTGTCTAGGAAAACTGAACTGGTAAAGGGGAGAAAAAGAGCAGAAAAATCCCTTCTAATTACTGCTACATCCATTTGGGGACTGACCAGAAGCATCAAAAATCTCTCCTTATTTCTTCCAATAGAGTAGAACCAAAGAAAAGTCTCAGTTTGAACCCAGCTCTGCCTGGGTCCTGAGAATGTGTTTTACCAAAAGGAATTTCTGGGCTCCAGTGGGGGGAGGCAATAAAGGACTTCTCATAATTTAATAACTAGTCACAGAGTTCTGTTTAGGCAATTCTAATGCTTAAAAAAACTGGATTTGGATGAGGTCTCTGCACCTTAATTTCCTTTCCCTTTGCATTTCCTGCAAAGAGCTGTTCCATAAAATAGGGCCCCAGAGCTTTCCCCCACCCCCCACTTCCAGATGTTTTATTGCTTTTGTGAGCAGCACAGCCCTGCTTGTGTTCACCAGCTCAGGGCAGGAATTGTGTGTTCTGACAGTGCCTGGGCTTTTCTCCCACCTTTGGCACTCTCTGCCTTTCCCTGAGTGCTCTGCAATGCAGCTCTCCCTGTTCCTCACCTTCCCCTTTACTCTACATGGAAGCAGAGCACAGGGAATTCTCAGTCCAGTGCTCTTCTCCCTCTGCTTTGGGGACAACTTTGAGACCTTTCAAAGCCACCTGACAGATTCACAACTCCTGCCTGCAGCCTGCCTGAATTCCAGCCTCATAATTGCATTCCACCCGCCCCAAATCCTCCCTTTAGCTCAAGTGTGCCATTTTCTGAGCTCTGATACTTTGCTTATAAACTCCCAGTGAAGCTAAAGAGAAAGGCAGGCAGGATTTGGTTCAGTGGTCTAAAACCATTACATACAATGCAGCAATTGTTCAGGAAAGCCAGTGAAACCACCAGCAAAGACCTGGGCTGGAATACTGAATCAAAAGCTGCTGCAGTCCCATTACCAGACTGGTCTGTGGCAGCACTTAAGCTCCTGTTCTGCTTTATTCAAAGTGATGTGGAATAAAAATATTTTGAAATGGAATCTGGGACTCATAAGCAAACACTCAATATAAACTTCAGGATAATATTCCCCCTTTCTGAAAACTATTAAGTGGCTTCATTTTCACTTCAGTGGGGAATTAAAGGTTTCCTAAACTTTGTTTTCCAGGAAAAAGAAATGTCAGTCAGTTGTGAAATTTGCTTTTCAGGCCCTTATGTAAATCTTACTCTTGGATTAGAGGAGTGACCTGAATCTTGCAGAAATTCTTGCTTTTTTTCTTTATTAACACTTTCCAGTCATGTGAATTTTCATTTGTACTTGAAAGATATTACTAAACATTTGCCGTTCTCTACTTCATGATTAACAAACTGATCATGAAACCTAAAGGGAGATAAACCAGTCAGAAGGACTGACATTTGCAAGATAAAAGCAGTTTAACATGAGTTATATATGAACTATTAAGCAGTAAGATTTTTGAGACTTCCAAAATCTTCTGATGTTTAAAATTTAAAGCCAGAACAGAGAAGAATAATTAATAAGAGGAATCAAAGTGGCATCTTGAGGCATATGGGAAGAGTGGGTATAACTATGCATATAAAATCTGGCCTTGAAGAAAGATCATCAGAACATGAATAAAATGAGAAAAATTATGTGAAACAGAGTTAAGAGAGGCAGACAAAAAGAAGTTAAAAAGGAGGACAGTGGAAGAGAAGGTAAATTGACATAATTTCATTTCCTGCTCAGCATTTCAATTCTTTTCCTTTAGCTCACGGCAGCATCATAAAATCAGCATTTTCTCTATTACACCCATCCTAGTAAAGTTCCTGGTGTTTAGATTTGCTGCTAAGTAAACAGAGATTTTGTCAGTAATTTGTTTTGGTTGCTCACTGCTTGCCAGTCTGTTCTGATGTGTATTCACACAACATATCTGTTTGCCTACTGAGTGGGAGGAACAGAAAGGGGACACAAAAGTGGTGTGGACACGCTGACCTGCCCTGGGAGCTTCTCAGAGTTGCTGTGATGTGGGGGGACTTTGTGCTCTTTTCACAGTGTGAAAGCCCCATGGGCACACACAGCACCCCCCAAATGTCACCTCTTCCCCCTGGTATCAGCACTGCCCTCCCAGGAAAGCTCTGTGGAACATGTGAGTGCTGAGAGCAGAGCTGGTGGGTGATAACACGACATTGGGAGCCACAAAAGCCTGCCTCAATTCTTTTTTCTCCCAACCATCTCTCATGCCTTAGGGAAAGTCACTTGACTCCACTAAAAACCCACTGAACCTCCAAGGAAAAAAGTCCAAACCAAAATAAACAGGCCTTCCCAAACATAGTCTCAGCAAGGATTTTGTCTGCTGCTCTGAAAATGCAAAAGCTAATAAAAGCTGGATGTCTGGGAGGTGATGTGCTTGAACAAATGAACAAAATGCATATTACAGGCATCTCTGTGTGTGTGAATAGTTCTCTTTCTACAGCAAGAGCACAAGGGTGCCAAATTCTGATTTTAGGGGCATGTTATCAGCATGAGGACAATTACAGTGTTCATCCATGTTCACTGAGTGGACACCATGGAAAATTGCACCTACACTCAGCAGTTAGTAAATACATTAGACTAGAATTTAGTAAATACATTAGATTAGAAGTTAGTGAAACCATTTTCCATCAAGCTGGAATTGAGCACTGTCATTTGACTTTCTTCTGTAGTTTTTTGCAGTCCTCTAACAGTTGTTCTGTGTGGCAAGACAGACAACAAACCCTGTTATCCCTGGACACTTCTGGGCCTCCTAAAGCTGCCTGGCTCCCTTGCTTTTCAGTCATTGATAATATTTGTATCTGCTGTACCTGATTGTCTGATCATTTTCTCTAGTGCTGATGGTTTACCTTTTCCTTTTGAATTACTGCAGATGTTTCCTGACTATGCAAACTGCAGCTGCCTTTTAAACAAGCTACAAATTTGTTCCAAAATGCACTGGACATCAGAAGAAAATTTCACTAGCAGCAGGTTTTCCAGATGATGAAGAGACAGAAAGCTAAAAAAACCTATGTCTTGGGTTATGTAACCAAAAAATGTGTATTCTATTTCATCTGTTGAAAGCAGTTGAGATTTTTTTTCTTTATCTCCTGTAACTCCAGGGAGAGGGGGCCAGATGCCTCCAGGTCGATAATGGCCCAGCTGTTAAAGCCAGGTGGGGCAGTGTTTCTTATCTCTTTCACCACCCGTCCATCCTCCGGGGGATATCTTCTGATAATAGGCCATTAAGGCTCACCAATGACATGACACATTACATCATCCCATTGTGAGATGCTCCACCCAGTGGGGGGGGGAGCCAACCGTTCCTACCTGGATAAAAACTGAGACTCAGGAACACCAGGCATCTGTTTTTTCCCACTAGAGGAAGACTGGACCCATATCGCCACCACTGGCTTTTTTACAGGATCATCTCTGCTCCACAGAACCACATCTGTTACTCCAGGAGGATTTATTTGGACTGCTTCCAACACCCTGACCAACAGGGTGTCAGGTCATATCCCTGACCCTGTCAGGGTTTGACCAGGACTTTTGTTTGCTTGCTTGCTTGTTTTTTTGTACTACTACATTTGTATTCTTTACACATATATATATATATATTCCTAGTAAAGAACTGTTACTCCTAGTTCCCATATCTTTGCCTGAAAGCCCCTAATTGCAAAATTATAATAATTTGGAGGGAAGGGGATTTACGTTCACTGATCCAAGGAAAATTCTAGCTTTCCCTGGCAGACAACTGTCTTTCAAAACCAAAACAATCTTATTTACTTTTTGTAAGAGGTAGAAGGGCTCTGCTCCTCTGGGCCTTTATTCCTGTGCATGCCACTTTGCAAATGAAACTCACCACATGGACTGCATTAGGGAAAGCACCATGAATACTAAGTCAGCCCTGAGCTGCACAGGAATATAAAATGCATTGCTTCTAGTTAAAATCGATTTTTGCCTTGGAAGTAAGTATTGGATTCACTTTCTGTCTCTCTCCCCAAAACACTTTGGGTAGATGGAAAATACCACTGTAACTGTTGTATAGTGAAGTGGTAAATAAACAATCAAGCAGCCCAGAAATCATGTTGAGACTGCCAGGGAAACTCATTCTCATTGTTTCCCTGCAAAAGGGGTAAAGCCTCTGGAATGAATTCAGAGAGTTCTGTGTTGATCAAAAAAAATGAATAATTCCTCTTTCCATCCCTTCCCCAGTACTAACAAGGTATAACTGGAGCAGAGTAGTTTCCAGAACTTTAGAGTACCTAGAACTATGGAATTATCAAAAGAAAAGAGAAGAAATGGAACATGAGCCAATCCATTTATGTTCTGAGCAGAATTTTAAAAATGTTTTTCATTTTCCTCTTAAAAAAAAAAAAAAACAAGGTCACAAAGGGTTACATGAAATTATAGGAACAAGGTTTTGTATACTGCAGTAATAAACAGAACAGCTGCTGGATTCTTCATACTTCTTTTTAAATTAAGATAAAATAAATTACTGATCTGAGTTTTTGTAGTAATTACTGAGTTTAAGTAAAGATACTGATGAGTGTTGATGATTACTGTGCAACCACAGGGGGACTCAGTGGATATTCAGAGGTGGGAAAAGCTGCATCAAGAGATGCTGAATCATGGGATGGTAAATGTGGAAAAGCCCTGTAAGATCTTGGAGCCCAGCTGTTAGCGCAGCATGGCCAATGACACCACTGACTCCTGTCCCTGAGCACCACATCTGAACATTCCCTGAACATTCCCAGGGATGGAGACTCCATCAGTGCCCTGGGCAGCCTGTGCCAATGCCTGGCCGTCACTTCCAGGGCAGAAACCTTTCCTGAGATCCAATCCATCCAATCTGCATTGAGGCTTTTTGCCCAGGCTGGTTTAGGTGAGAAAAATGTCCCCAAAGCTCCTCAGGGGTCTAAGAGGTTCCTGTGAGATCACAGAGGGGTTTGTGCAGGCAGGAAGGAGGAGAGCTTTTTCCTAGTGTTGCCAATTTAGACTATACACTATTAATGAAAACATCTGGTGAAAATTTTCTGCAAAGCTCCTTAGGTGTGAGTTGTGAAATATGAGCAAAAAACTAAGAAACAATCGTAAGGCATTGGAAGTGAGGGGAAAAAAGAACCTACAAGATGCAAACTGATTGAGAGTTGTGGACGCAACTCTGCCACAAAGCCTGGAAAGAACATTCTCCAGCCCAAGAAATCTCCTGCTGCTGTCAAGAACTGCAGCTAAGAACCCCCCTGTCTGTGCCAGGGTGACCCTGGTGTGCATTAACACAGCAGGGGCTGTGCTGGCAAGGAATTCAATGTTGTAAGAGGCTTCACTCAGCAGAAGCTGTTGCTTCTCTACCTCCCAGCTGTTTTCCTCTTTTGCTGTGGATGTTGCAGGGCTGTACAATCTGGTTTAAAGAATGGTAAAAGTCATTATCTTTCTATTGTAATTCCAATTTTCTTTTGCATTCTTTGTGAGGCTTCTGCAAATCCATCCACTGTTTCGCTGCAGCACTGTAAAAATCACTGATATGTGCCTTTAAAGATTAACTCATATTTTCTTGAATTTGCATGCAAATACTGATGAACTGAGGAACTCTTCTGCTTAGTTTTGTACATCTGCACTACTACAGGCATTTTTGCATTGTCACACCACACTTCAACCCTAATCTGCATTTCCCTTATTATCTAATCAAGCTGCAGTTAATAACTATAAGAAACCCCTCATGTCCCTGCTTTCAGTGTTCTCCTGATCCTTTATGTGAAATGCCACATTTTGCATATCTACACCAAACTCTCCCATAGTTGAATTCTGAACCTCAGAGCTTTATACAGTATAAAATGTCATTCTTCAGGCTTGAATACATTCTGATAAAATATGGAGATTTCTCTTCCCAACTCCCCAAAATACATCCTTTTCTCCCAAAAAACTCTGAAGTTTTCTGTAAATCATTCCCTTTGTGGTCACACATGCTCTTTCAACACACAAGAAAACACTTGTTCAAACCAAGAATTAGCTGTCTGCTATTCTCTTCTCCCCCTGGATCTCAGACCTGTACACACAGACCCCACAGTCCTCTACACTTTTTTAAAATGAAATTGATTTTTCCTCTATTTTGATGTGAGATATATCAGGAGAATAATGCCTCCAAGAAAGCTGGGTGAAACTGCTTTTAAATGATTTGCTTTCTCAAGACTGGATTTGCAGTTGGTGGATTTATATTTTTTTCAAAATTGCTGGCACAGAAATGATCAGTTCACTTTGCCTAATTGAGCATAGTGAATATTGTCTCTTGGATAATTCTCCCAGGAAAAGATACGGACATAATGAGACTTATTCATGTACATAAAGTATATGCAGTTAATATGGAGCCACAATTACCAGAAATTAAATTCTAAATGCTCCTGCAATAAAAGCACATCTATGAAAGCCTCAGAAAAGGCAGAAAGAGACCTTATAAAGGATAGGACAGTCATCTAATAATGGGAATAAAGGAGAGCTGTTGGGGTGTGGGAATTGGGATGATCATAAAGCAATACTTGCATGGTTCTGCCCCAGTCCATTCCTGCATCCAGATATTGTGTCTGTCACTGAAGCACCTGAGCACCTCAAACATCTTCTGGGACACTTGCAGAGCCTACTAAACTCCCATGTAAAATAAATTCATAAACTACAGCTAAGTTGAGAGTCTAAAGAACAGGTTTTAAAGCAAATGAAAACCTGTAAGAATCTTTTGATCTGTTCAACCCTTTCTCAGTCTATGAATTTACTTAGTTTTCAGATTTTCACTTATTCCTTATACACAAACATGTTAAAAATACTCTTCCTTTATAGAATAAAAGGGAAGATTTGTCCTCCATATTCCACTTTTGAGTCTGAGAATTCCTTAGCCTAGGACAGGACACCAGATGTTTCACATTTGGGGACATCACTGTGCTTGCCCCACTTGCATTTAGAAAGTCAGAAATATAAAGCAGGGAACACTGATTTCAATCCTTTATGTATATGACTAAATATGAAGTGAAAATATTATCAGACTTTGTGCATGCAGCACTAATCTGGACCTAATGAGTCTTTACCTGTTTAATTAATCTGTCTTGTATATTCTAATGATATCAGCACAGACTATAGAGAGGGTCTCCAAATAGACCACCTTCCTCTCAGTTATTAAACAGAGACTGCCTTGAATTTGGATCCATCCTGCAAGTCTTGCTCTGATGACAGGATTCAGAACTCTCTGAGTGCAGAACTGAAGGCACCCCAATAACCATACCCCTCATCAGAGGGCAGAGCTCATCATCATCCTCACCCCATGGTGGCACCCACTCTGTGGGGAGCTCTGGTGCAGAGGGAGAGGCAGAAAAGTGTCTGAAAAACTTTCCACTTGAACGAGCAGCACATGAGATTAAACATCAGATTGATCACTGTGCTTTCAGAAGCAGCCTGGAGAAGCCAGATAACTGAAAAACTTAATTCGTCACCCATCTTTTTCCAATTTGTTTTTACTTTGTCGCTGTTTAATGTTTCTTACCATTATGGAAAGTCTGAGATCACTGCACCATTTTCATAACAGAAAACATTAAAATAAATGTTTTACCTTGAAAGTTCACTGTGTCACCACTGGGACTTCTGGTTCACTGCTAAAGGATGTACTTTAAGGTGTTAATAAAAGACAAACAATACAAATGTTTCCTAAATCTAGAACATTTGAAAAAATATTTAGAGAATGTTTTAACAGAGGCTTCCAGTTCTACCTTCCCCTGGCTGAACTAAAATCTAGAAGTGGTTATCATAATCATAATTTGACACTTCCATCATTTATTAATTATGAAAGAATAAAGGTGGAGGGAAAACCCACACATTTTTCATGTGTCCATGTGTGTTTATTTCTTAACATGTAATATTAGAATATTACAAGGTTGTGTATTGAGTACACCTCTTTGAACTTGACTTCAATCAAGCTGTAATTGAGGCAAAACATCCTTTTCCAAGTCACTTACTGTGTCTTAAAAGTGATAAATTATAGAAGGATGGGAAAGCAGAATAAAGACAGGAAGGCTTCAGAAGAAACTTCCAGCCACCAGTTCCTCCACATTTCCATCAGAGCAGCTCATGTAGTGCTGATATGGAATTCAGAGCTAAATGTCAGATTTAAAGGAGGTCACACACCCCATGACAGATTTCTTGTAGAACAATCTTGATAATTTATTCATCAAGATGGTATCAGCTAGGATATGACAGTGGGGAAGGGAAGCAGAAACAGGGCAGGATGAGGAAAGATGTGGGAGAATCAGAATATGCTGTACAGTTGTCAGAACAGGAGGGAAATGCTACTGATAAAACAAAATAAAAAATGAGAATTAAAATCAGATAAAATAATACAGTAAAGGAACCTAATACATAATGTCAGGTCTGTATAGTAATTATAGTGTCAAAAACAAGAGTGGAAGCAAAAAGCACTGCAGTTGGAAAATAGTACAAAAAATAAAGAATAAAGTGAACTATAAAACTGTGATTGAAGGGTACACAGGAATAAGCACAAATTTATGGAGACCATAACACATTTAGGACAAAAGCACTTGGGAAAATCTTCAGTAATTCAGAGGCAGGGAAAGGAAAAATGTCATGTAATTTACATAAAAGTGTTGAATGAAATATAAAATGAGAGGAATATACAGTAAAAATATTTTTTCAGGAGCTAAACAAAGATGAAGAATGAAGATAAATAATGAGTTCTGTATAAATAAGGGATAAATTAATAGAATTCTATTACAAAACAGGAAACTGAACAATGCCACAGAAATAAACTACAGTGTATTGTTAGCAGAGAGAAAATTCTTAGGGTCACAAAGAATTAAAGAGCTACTAAAAATTAAATATGGTACCATTGTCTGTGGAAACAACAAATTGATTGCAGACTGACAAAATGATGGCATTGTAGCTTTGTTGTACTTCATCTCCCCAGTTAGTAAATTGGGTAAAATAAATTAGTAAAATAAAGTCTTGTGGCTCTCAAGAACAACTCCCTTGTTCACCTTCAGTTAGTCACGAGTTCAGCTCCCAGGTAGGCTTAAGGTGAGTATGGGGAGCCAGGATTGCACAGCTTCATTTCTAGAGAAATTGCATCAAAAGTGGTTAAATGTGACTTACCTGCTCAAGTTCTGTATAAAACTAACCTGTTAAATATCTGTTAATACAGATTGAAAAAAAGGGAATAAGTTTGAGAAAAATCTTACGGGGTTTTTTTTTTTTTTTCAGAAATTGGCCACTTACAACAAAGACTCAAACATTTCTAAGTCCCAGGACTTTGGAAATGGATTCTGTTTCTGTCTGGGTGGATTTCAACAGCCATCGAGAGAAGACAGAAACTAATTCAGCTCTAGTTCTTCATGTCTCTTACAGGTCTGACCTCTGGGCTGTCTGAGTTCATCACACTTGACTGGAGGGTCTGGGAAGCAACAAATGAGGAACTTCAGTTTTGGCATAAATGTAGGAAACACTTGTGCTCTTACATACCCACATCAAGCACTGCAAAAACTCTCCTCCATCGTGGGCACTCGAATTAGAAAGGTTCTTAATTGAGTTAGCAAGCAAAACCAAAGGCTGAGGGAAGGAGGAAAGGTCAGAGCTCTGTCAGCCTCGGTGATGCCCCAGGTTGTCACCTGAAGTGGCAGCACATGCCTTTCCTCCTGGTAGGGAATATAAAATCCTTCAGTTCTACTTACAAGAAATGTTGGTGTTAAAATTACCGAGAAAAAGAGAATAGATTCAAATGAAAACTTTTTGATAGAAGACCAGCTAGGGAAGCTTTCCTTAGCACATGCAAGTAAACTCTTCATAAGCAAAAATGTGGTCTCATGTAGTTCTTTGTTCCTAAAATTAGCCTGCTCCTTAGCACCACATTCAAAGGTAAAACTCTGTCATGTGCCTCTAGAGATGCACGGCAGGGAAACGAGGTCGTGACTCCTCAGCAGAAGATACCAGCAGGGAAACCCTACTTTATACAGAGGTGCAATAAATCTTGGGCAGGATTTTAAGAACCTCTGCAGGAAGGAATTCCTTCCTGTATTTTCCATCGCACAGCTGTCCATGCCTGCGTTTGGCACATCCTTTTATCCTTCCCACATCCCCAAGTGCCCTGGGTGAGCAAGGTTGTGCTGCAGGTCACCCAGGGTAAAGGGAGAGCACCAGACACCACAACTATCAGAACTCCTCATTTGAACAGGAGAAAAATCCCCTTCAGGAGGAGGCAGAGGCTACAGCAGTGTGTCTCCTCACTGCCTGCTTGTATTTTGCAGTGGTTTCAGAAGAAAACATGAAAGAAACAAAGACACTTCTTAGCTGCGGGGATTAGGGCGGTGTAATTGCTCAAGACATTCCTCAGAGACTGGTGGAGTCAGCGACCTAAATCACTCAGCACATTCGAAATTCCTGGGCAATTCCAGCCCAGGTGCTTCCACACTTCTTGTTATTTGAAGTTTTGTACTGATAATGAGAAGGTAAAGTTGGAGATGAGAGATGAAATCAAAACTTCTTTAAGAAATCAAAACGTTTAAGCTCTACTCTTTGTAAGACATATCTGAGTGTTCTCAAATAAAATTAACACATAACAAGACACCATCCAACTCTCTGGACAATGACATGAGGGACAAGATGGGCAGCTCTGTTTAGATAGCAGGGTTTGAGACACGAGTTTGAAACACGTGAATTTGACTAGTAGGGCACAAATTGTCAATATGAGTTTGAGAATCCTGACAGCTGTGATAGTTCACTCTGCTGCCTGCTGACATCCAAAGTGTTCCTGTGCTGGGGAGAAAGAGGAGTCAGGGACAGACTGCAGGCAGCAGGTGCCAGGGATTGTGTGGGTAGGGAAAGGAGAAATGGCTGAGCTTGGACTATTATTGAAAGTTGCCAATCCATGTTCTGCTTCTCCCACTGCATCGAGGCCAGCTTTGCTGCAGAAGCAATCAGGTGCCAAAGTCCTGCCAAGCAAACAGCAGGAATATAAACAGGGAGAGGCCAGGCTGCTGGGTGGCTGCATTTCCATCCAGTTAAACCTCTGGGATTGCTGGAATTTCTAGTGGAGTGCAATAGCTTGTTTGAATATGGTTGGTCAACTAACTGGACCATCCTCTGGTCCCCCTGGCAGGTGAGGACTGTGCTGCCTTCCCAATCTCCCAGAGTTTTCTGTCTTGGTGCAAAGAAAATGAAAGCACATTAGGAAATGAGCTCCTTGAGTTCTCCTGCAAATATCAGCAATCATGCATTCCCAACGAAACCAAAATCATCCTGTTTCTGTGCAATCTGCTTTTTCAGTTAAAGAATTCCTCCCCTGGAAACAACCCCAGAAATCCATAACTGATTCTGTGTGTCTTGGTTTGAAAGACAGGTGTCTGCTAGGGAGGCCAGGACCTCCTTGGAATGGAGAATTCAAATCCCCTCTCTCCAAATTATTATAATTTAGAAAACTAAAGCGGCTTTCAGGCAGAGGTATGGGGATAGGAATAACAGTTCTTTACTAATATGTACAACAAGGCAAACAAAAACCAACAACTACAGCATTAATGATAAACAGAACCAGGCACCTCAAGGGGGCTTTGTTTTACCAACCCCGGACAGTCTGATCTCGGTGCCCCTGTGGGACTCCGAGAGCACCAAGCTGGAACGGTGGAAAATCCCGGGCTAGTGGATGGTATCAGAAGCTCCGCGGGTGGTAGCTAGAATGGCAGGGATGTCCCCACAGGGCAGGGCAGTGCGGGGATACAGCGTAGCAAAAAGCCCCAAAGCAGTGCCGAAGAAAGCTGCGGCGGTGGGACAGGGCCGGCCCAGCAGGGCAGGAGGAGGCTAGCTCAGAATTCCTGGGCACACGAGCAGATGATGGTAGATTTCCCAGGACTGGACACGGTGGTGACACTGAACTCCTCCCTCAGCAAGCAGCAGCCTGACCGTCCTCTCTCCGATTCCGAGAGCAAGAGAGCGAGGCTGCCTCCAGTCCCGTCCTTTACCTGCCCCCAAACCTCACGGTACCTTTTTCCCTCTCAGAGACCAAAAGAAGGGTGTAGCCCGGTGCTACACTCTCCTTTGGCCACTTCTTTGTTTTGGTCAAGCACCTATAAGTACCCAGTAGTTAGTCTCCTAGCAACTTATGGGGAAAAATTCTATAAGTAAAAAAGAAACAAATCTAACCCCCAACACTGTGAAATCTGTGTTTTCTGTTAGAAAATTGCTTTCCCAGGAACAAGTTCAGTGGAAATTCTCTCTGTTTCAGTTCCATTTCCCAAGCTGGGGCACAGTGGGAAGTTATGACTGAAGAGCACTGCACCCATGGATTCACCCAGATATTTTATCTGCATAAAGGTCCTAAAATACACTTGGATTTTTTTTTTTTTCTGAAATTGAAAAATATTTCATTTGCACTGAAACCAATCATCCTAAACAGAAGTGCAAATTAGTCATCCTGAATAGCAGTGCAAAATAAGCTTATTTACTATTACATTAAGCAACAATTTTGCACCTTGTTGAGTAGGACTCCAATTTTCATTTTCCCCTGACAGGTTGAAATTATTTTCTGGGTTGATAGACAAGAACTCACAAGAAGCCCTGTAATTTAATTCATCTTTTTTGGTTCTCCATTAAATATCCAAAATATGCATGTTGCTCGAACCTTGCAATAACTCAACTCCAGCTGTAAGAGGTCTCCAACATTCTCCTAAAGTAATAATGTCCAATAGGAAGAAAATACACTTTGGCTTCAAAATCAAAAGGAATGATGATTCTGTTATAAATGACAATTTCCCCAATAATTTCAGTTAAGAAATTTATTGGAAAAAATTACTAAGTGTGAAATCGAGTAAAAGCCACAATCAAGGACAGCTCTGACCCTGGGAATCAGATCTGGGTGAACGAAAAAAGGACACAGCCTCACCGGACTGCTGCCCCTCTCCCTGGTTCACATCTGCCATCTCCCAGAGTCCAGTTTTTATACTGTTTTTGTGCCCTAAGGCCAGTTTATTGTTCAGTCCAGTCTTTGAATATGTAGATAGGTTTTCTTCCTGCAGGTGTGGATGCAGAATAGAATTTCGGTGAGGTTGATCTCATCTTTGAATTTGTGCATGAATATTTCTGAGGTTCTGGTAAGGCAAACATGTCTTGAATACCATTTTCTTGGTAGGTGTCAGCATTCCGGGAAAACAGGAAGGTGGCCTGATTGGATTTTCTCTTGGCCAAGTGGAGATGAATGGTGCTTGATGGGTGCTTGTGATTCTTATCTGGGTGGCGTTCCCCGTTGTCCATGCTATTCATTTCTTCCAAGTATCGTCCCACCCCACATTGATGTGGTGATTCCGTCTTATTGTTCCATCTGTTGGGGAGGAAGGCATGCCTCCTGTCCGCTCAACCATGCATAGTTTCTGTACAGGGTGGTACCTTAGAACACGGTTTGTTTTATACAGGAATAACATGTTTTAATAAAACTCGAATTAACCACACATTTATAAAAATTCTTCAAAAGAATCCAAGATTTCCCAGACTTCTCAACATTTAGGCCACCTGAAATCTTTTTCTAGTTTTTCAAAATAATCAAATTGCAAGCAAAGGAAGTGACTTTCTTTGTACCTTTCATCTTTTTTTGTCTATAGTTTTACAATAGCTTCTCTGCTTCTTTATTTTAACTATGAATAGATCTGTGCAGAAGATGACTTGGAGTTGGCTCACAGAAAGAGGTTTTATTAAATTAATGAGATTATGGGGCTTTGGTGTGGAATATTTGTAGTAATTACATTTAATATAAGAATTTTCCCAGCTGATCAAAGGTGTGAAAGGCATCTTATAATTAAGACATACATAACTAGCAGGACTTTTTAGCTGCTCACTCAGACATCCACAGACATCCAGGAGATCACATTGGCTCCTCAGCAGCCTGGTTGTGAACACCTTATTGCAAGAAGAGAGAGAAATAACTTGCATTTCTTATCAAGAAAAATAAAATTCCAAACTTTTTTTGCTTATGGTGGCCTTATCACCCAAGTTAGCAAACAAAGATAATTGATCCAGATAACACTTTTGGTATCACCACCAAAGTCTCTTCATCAGTAAATCCAGAGGACAGCTGGCACTTAATTGCTGACAAATCCTTGCTGATTTTTAACTGGAATCTGTATGAAGCCTTATCAATTGTAGCTATTGATGAGCTGCTGTTGGATTTGTATCCTGAAGGGTTAAACATGCAGAGCACCACTAGCTGTGAAGCAATGAGCTGTCACTTGCTAGTTGTGGTGGTGGATTTTTGATAAATTTTGATAAGTTATTCACCCAGTGGTTAGTTCCTGTTATCCCCCCGATGTTTGGTTTGTTTGGTTTTACCCCAGGTTTTCCCCTCCCCAGTGTGTCCCTGATTGGTTGGAAAACTGTACCTACCCCCTGTTATCACCCAGTTAAAAGTTGGTGCGGGATCATGTTCACCCTCTCTCTTGCACCACCCTTTGGAGAATAAAGATCTCTGAGAGAGTCTTCTCTGACACTTGCTTTGAACCTAGATGCCGACGATATACAGGGACCGCAGAGAGCAGAAGGCAGCTCTGCTCTACACCGTTACTTAGACTGATAGCAGTCCGAGAATGGCCACTCCTGACCACGTGGCCAGGGTGAGAGCCAGTCAGAGTTCACCGGACCAGTGTCAGCTAGTGATACCAATTGTTATTTATTGCATTAATGTCACCGCAGGACTGGTGCCTCTCCCTATGCAGGTCAATATTGAAGTTTGGGGAAGAAACTTGGGGTTGCCCAATTAGTTGAAGAGACGAACATGATTATGGATGCCTAAAATGCATTGATTACTTTATGTGCCATCAGTCACTTCTATGCTGGTTTTTGAGACTGTATGGACTAGCTTGAGCAGTGTGAAACTAAATATTTGAACTCTTCCACTAGCATTTATAGACAAAATGTCTTTTTTATATAATATTGTTTCAGTTTCACCTATTTTTACATGTAGTATAAGTATCCCCAAAGCATAAAATTCCCAGATCTGTGTTCAGCTGTGAAAGTATCAAAATAGAAATGCTTTTCTTAGATCTCCAGTTGCTACTGGCAGTGAGTCCTTTCAGCTACAGGGGAGGATACAGACAGGAGTTCAAAAAAAAGCTTTGAGTTTCCTCCTTACCAAAATCTGTGACTTTTAAAGCAAGGTGAGAGTTCTGCTCAGTAGACTGTAATTTTGGCTTGTGAGATACGGAGATGCAAGCTGTGTTATGAGGCATCTAGTTAACAAAAAACCATCTCAAATGACAATGACAATTACCCAGAAAAGGCAAATCATGCTCATTTATGCTGGAATAGGTAGATTAAAATGCCCCCAAATTCTATTTATTTTAACAAAGAAACAAGTATTTGGAATTAAAAAACAAAACAAAACAAACACAAAAATCCAACAAATCAACTGAAAAAAAACCTCCAACCAAAAAAAGCAAATCAAATAAATCTGTCTCCTTGGCTTCCTTTCGAACACAATAATAGCTATTTTTTCACAGAGATATAGCGTTTACTAAGAAATCTGCTCCTAGGGTAAGCTATTATTACTTCAGCAGTCTCCAGGCTCCAAAAGATATGAAAATAGTTTCAGAAATGCAAGGCATCCCTGGAATGGAGGAATGGAAGATGAATTTGTGCCACTCACAACACTTTGGTGGCTGTTTGCTTTTCATCAGCAGCTGAAGAGGCTCAGCAGACACTTGGAAGCAGGGCCAGGCTGAGGCAAGAGAGGCAAACCTGGGAGTGGGGAACATCTGTTATTCATCTGCAGTAATTTGTGGCCTGGCAAGAGCTGATGAATCCAATCTTAAGAGTATTTTACAGTGAGTTGAGGAGTTGTGGTGGTTCTGACCAGGAAGTGAGTTTTCAGGAAGTTCCAGGAAAGGAACTAATTGAGAATAGTAACATCTCCGTGGACATACAGGGTTAAATATCGGGAGTTCCTGAGAAACTCCCCTTTTCCTTCCGGTCAGGAACACAGATAACACTCCCTGGCAGTGGCAGACCCCGGGCCAGGCCCTGCTGCCCTCTGGACGGCTGGGGCCGGGCCCGGCCGGGTCGCGGGAGCCGCTGCTAGCGGAGGAGTCGGCCAGGCCCGGCCCGTGCTGGCGGGCTCCTTTTCCTCCCACTGGCTACTGCGGGGTGGGGGGTGGGGGGGAAGAAAGGAGGCTGCAGCCCAGGGCTGCAGTGGCTGGCTGGCTGGCCTGGGGGAGGGGAGGATTCCCCCCCATCACCAGCATGGGCCTTGAAATCTAATACCTGTGAGCCACATCGAGAAAGACCCTGGGCAGATTTAACTCTTTCTTAGCACAAAATGAAGCTTTCCATACTTAACTCTTCCTTGAGAGAGAAGAAAGACAAGCAGAGTAAACATAGAGAAGACCCAGCACATTGAAAGAAACACCGGGCAGGAGATTGGTTTTAAATCCTTTTGTGCCTTTATGGAGTGGGGGAGCTTGGGGTGGAGTCGCCTATGCCTCCGCCGCCGCTGCTCCTTCTGGTCACCGCTGACACCGCTGAGGAGGAGGTCCAAGACGATCCTGCGGCTCACGCTGCAGAGTCGGGATTCCTGCCTCACGGGGGTTCCCAGGAACTCTCTCTGCTTGGCTCGGTCTAGGGGTGTCCCTCTTTTCGGTCACCTTTTAGGTCACAGTGAGAACACTCCAACGAGTTGGAGACCATCCCCGGGTAGCTGGATGTCCCGCTCTTACAGCAGTGTCTTTCATAGGTCTCAGTTTTGGGTGGGCTCGTTGTTCTAGGGACCTTTTGCTGCCAACTGGACTTCTGCTTGGAGCCGAACATTAAGGGGGTCCACTCGATTTCCATATTGGGCGGTGTCTCGTGGTTTGACAAGCAGGCGGGGAGCAGCAGAGGCCTAACCCGATGGAAGGGAAAGGGGAAACTCGGGATTTGGGGAAGAGGGGAATATACAACTTGGAATACAGGGGACTGGGATGATGTGAGGGTACAGTGCTGGCACAAACAACTTGAAATAACAGGTATGTGACAGTATAACTTCAAATATAACAACAAACAGCATAACAATGCAACATACAACATATATAATGCATAACAGTGATTAACTTAGAGTCTCTTGGTTCTATTCATTTCACACATGAAGTCGGATAAAAAGAGAGTGAAAGACTGATTAGAAGAAGAATAGAAGAGTGGCCTGTTAGCTAGACTTTCTTACAAAAGCCATAGAAATGAATCCTTTGAATCATGGGGGAGAAAATATGCATTTAGGAGAGATTATTGTTTATTTGTAAATTTAAGCAAAAGTGTGATAGACTGAGTAAATATTGAACTAGTAGCTGTGATCCTGTGATCCCGTGAGATGTTTGAACAGAAATGAGATAAACAAGGCAATTTTGTTGCAAATGAAGTCATTGTTAGTCCAGTGCTCCTTGTTAAATGTTCACCCCTCCCTGTTAATCACCTCTTTTGTTCCCCTTCTGCTGCACCTTCAGCTGAGCCCCATAGCTACCCCAACACCCAACATAGCAACCAAAATGCCAGGGGGAGGAGAAATTCAGCAGACATGCAAATAGAAGAGATGCAGTGCCAGCTGGGAGAAGAAATTAAAAAAGATTGCTCCAGAGCAGAAAGACGTTATTAGACAGAACCACCAAGACACGTGGATGGACCATGCAAGGAGTGAGACTGCCTTCTCCCAAAGTTGAGCGGTTTTCGCCCCCTCACCCTGACTCTCAGAGACATTGCCCAGAGAGGGACCCCCTGGAATTTCAGAAGCAACCAAGCCCTTCGGGATCGGCCGAGAGGACAGTGAACTCAATCCTGCCTGCACTCCAGTGGACGAAGCTGCTGCACACCTCCTCCTCCGAGTTGCTTCTGGGAGCAGCGGCGGTGTGCACTCGACCCATTAGGCGCCCACCCTGAACTGATCACAATAAAGGCTTTTAAAAGGAGAAAAATCTCCTGCCCTGTTTATAATAAGAGAGAGATGAGAAGCCCTCTGCGCCAGTCAAGAATTGAAAAAACGGCTCCGTTTCCCTAAGAGAAATACTCCTTTGCCTCTGGAGTTAAGAACTTTTAAGTGGTGACATCCCAATATGCCTGAGTCTTCATGTCCCAAAAGCAGCTTGGGAAACTGCTAATGGGAGGAGTCATGGAAGCAGGTTTCCCCGAGCAGCAGTTTTCATGACAGTTAAAACCCACAAGAGAACTGTTCTAGGTTGTCAGTGGGATCCATGACTCTTTGTAGAGACTCCTTCTCCTAAAGAATTGATAAAAGACTATTTTCAAATGGTAAAACTGACTGAAAATCACAAGTTGTCTCTCTATGTTGCTTATAAGAAAGTGAACAATATGTGGGAGGAGGAGAAAGATTTTAGAAGTTTCATTTTTTCCTTCTTTTTTTTCTCTTCCTTTAGTGTGTGCTAATAAAATCTATCTGTTTACCTTAAGTTAGGCCTGCTCTGCCTTTTTCTCCTTAATCGAATATCACAGGAGGAAAAACATTTAGACCACTACACTAAATTTAGCCAACAGAAACAGAAGTGAATGTAAAACCACTACATGAATTAGTGTTTCTGCTCAGTTCAAACCAAACCAGAACAGAAGTCTACAAGGGAAAACTGGTAAAAATATTCGTTCCTGTTCTAGAAATAAGCCAAAGTCTGTCGCCCTGTTTTTCAAAAGTTCTTCTAAGCCTTCTGATGTTTACATTTTTGTATTAGAGTTTTCTCATGCACTTTCATCTAAATATTGCATTGTTTACATTCCTTTCTGGAGGAGGAGAGAATTGATGGACTGTTGGTTTGACCAGTGTGATTGAAGAGGACAATTTCATCCTCCAATCCGTGGTCATTGCTGTAACTATAAATTCTGAGTTTGTAAATAAACTGTCTCTCTTTTGCCTTAGACCTCTCAGCGTGTGAGTGCGTGTTCATTTTGCGTCCTATTGCGACATAAGTCCTCACTGGAAGTCCACCCTCTCTGATAACCTGAGTTCAACAGGCAGTGGTCAGCATCTCCCTAAAAGCTGGAAAATGGAATGTTAAAGTTATGGCAAAGGTCAGATTGTGCAGGAGAAGCAGCAGAAGAAATGAAAGGCAGAGGCTCTGATTCACTGCAGGGTCTGGAACATCCTGAAAGGTCTTCCACAGTCCCAAAAAATGGGAGAGGACAGCACAGGTAAGGTGTGGGGCAAGAAAACAAAGAATGCTCAGTTGTAAGAGCAAAGACCATGTGGTTAAGAAGAAGGAACAAGGACTATTTAGTCAAGGCAGGAGAGGTCTTACACAATCCCCAGCTCACCTCCAGCACAGCAAAGTCATATTTATTGGGGCAGACTTAGAACAACACCACACAAGTTGCTGTTATGACTTAAAATGGCCTAAATTTGTTTGAGCTGCAATGGATCTTTGGAATCGCAGCTTGGACAATCCCTGCATTTCAGCTGAGCAGCATCTCCAGCACAGAAGCTGAATCTTGTCCCATCAACAGCACAAATACACCAAATGCAGCCACTGCATCTGTTTCTGTCTTTGTACCTGCATCCTAAAAATCTGGCTACCAAAGGAAGGTTTTCCTAACAAATGGAATTTGTGTGCTGGTTAATGCATTTGGGAACAGGCAGAATTTCTGCTTCATCCAGCAAAGCAGAAAGGAGCAAACCAATCTCAATTTTCTTTCTTTTCTGTGTCATAAGGCTAAAAATAGCACAAATACTGTTCATAATAAAAATCTGCATTTATTGATTTTGAGAGTGGTGTGATGGTTACTAAATTTAAAAGTTTTGTTCATAAGTACTGACTTGTCAAATAAGAGGACAAATCTTTTTAAAGAAGAAATTAATCACTCTCATAATTGTAAAGTCTAATAAAAACTCATTTCACTGTTACTCCAACTCCTTATTACAAGCTACAATTTATGCTACATTATAATTCCTCCTAAAGGTAATAAATTTGATGCTGAAAAAATTAATACAAAATCTAATTACATTTAATTTGATTGAATTAGAATGGATTTTTTCCCCTGTAATCTCATTTAATTCCAAACATTTGTAAAACACCAAAATTATTAACAAGGCCTAAAAACCCCACATCTAAAGTTATAGACTTGAGTAAATGTCTACCTTCCTCTCCACCACAGGAGATGAGAATGGAAATCTTGTGTTCTGGGCCAAATTCTGCCACAGGCAGCCACTTTCTCTGCTCTGTTTACCTCAGTCTGTGTTCTTGGGATCCACAGTTTTAAAGGCAGACAAGAAATGGGGGACAGGGAGTGCAGAGTATTTCTACAAGTCACTATTTGTCTGAAAACATACAGGAATCTCACTGCTATTTCTCTGCAAATGAAAAAGAATCTCACTGCTTATCTAATCACATTTACCCTGAAAGAATTCCTGATTTGTGGGAGTGAAACTTTTCCTTTTTCAGGAAAGGAGCTTTGTTCTGGCAGGAGCCTGGGTCAGGTGTTCCACTCATTGCTGATATCCCTGATCCTAATTTATGTGGAATGGGACAGTCATGCTCTGCACTGCCCAGCTAAGGAGTTAAATCTTCCATCTGATGGAGAAAATCTGCTTTAAACCAGCTTCTCTTGTGTGTTTTTCACAGGGTGTAATTTAAGTGAGCTGAAAACCCCAGGTACTCAAACTCAATGCTTTCAACAGGAGGAACGTTTTCAATGCTGTTTTTTCTCTCTTTTCCAACACTGTTTTTTCTCTTTTTCCCACAGAGCTGGCTCTGTGAGCTCTCTGATGATTATTCTCCACACAGATTCCTCTGAAGAGATGTGATGCTCCCTTCTTGAAGCGCTTTGCTAATTTTGCCTTCAGACTCCACTCACTCAAGAGGAGAAACCACACCAGGAAACCATGTGCCAAAACTTCCTGCACAGGTACCAGCAGTGGACAGGCAGCTTTTCCAGCTGCCAATTCCTTGTCCCTCTTCACGTCTGGGGATTTTGTTTGCTTTGAATGAAAGACTGGGTAATGCATCTTGGACATCTCCAAGATTGGGTAAAGCACCTTGGACAGAACTTTCTGAGCTAAGCTCTCCTTTCCTTGCCTTTCTTCCCATCTTGGTGTGCTGCAGAACTGGCTTTAAAACATCTCCACAACCCAAGAATTAAAAGAAAAGAAATTTTAATTCTGAGAAAGAACAGCCACCATTTATACGCTACATAAAAAAATGAGTTCTACACAGAAAATATTCAGGCAGATTTTTAAAATTAACACCTTAGGCTTTCTTAAAGATTGATTAATTTCAGTGACTCAGTTTTCACTTGATTTTTTTCTGTGCTGTGAAATAAGCTTGGTTTATGTAGTAATAACATTATTTCACATTTAGCAGCATAGAAATTGCCTTCTGTTCAAATTCATGATTCTCTGTAAGGTTCTAATACCTTCCAGTGAGCAGTAGTTTATTATCAGAACAGAAAAATGCATTCTGTGAGCAAACTGAGCCTTGCCATCACAAGCCAGGGCGAGTTTGTATTGACACGATGTCAGGACCTAAAGACATTTTAGGTTTGCATTTGGTATTTACTAAATCAAATTGTGACAATCAGCTGAGATCATACCTAAATGATTTTACACAGTTTTGTTCAATGATTATTAGAATTTTTCGACTTGAATTTACATGTGAGCAACCTCCAGGAAACCAAAGTCTTAAAGTACTTACACAAAAAACCCCTCAATACTATTGCTCAAGGTAGTGTTTGTTGTGTATACAAAATTAAATTCTGAGTGTGTTAACAAGGTTATATCACATATTGATTGAGTTTATTGGCAAAATGGAAAAATTCCAGTTAATATTTACTTTAGGTTAGAATGCAATTCAACATCAGTTTTGCATTTTGAAAAAAAAAATGGATGGAAATCTGAGAGAAATCTCAAAATCTTAATAATGTGGAGCTATTAAAATGTTTCCATATTAATATTCAAGAGATAATTCAATAATATTCAAATAGATCACAAAACAAAATAAAAGCACACAAAAAGCTGGATGAACCAAAATACCTTCTGAAAAGCCAATATTTAAACATTATCAACATTCCAATAAAAATATAAGTATCTACAATGTAGGAACCCTAAAAATCCCCTCAGGGAAACTTCCAGGCGTTGCCCTGGAAGAATGTACCATAGAGTTTCCTTGCCTAGGCTGAGAGAGGACTTCCCCCATGGTGCCCTGCAGAACTACTGCCAATCTATCTTAGATTGCTTCTCCCATTGGCCACTTGACCCTGCCCTCCCCAATTGTTTATCCCTCATCCCCCCATAGGTTTGCTGCCCCTTGCCCTGCCTTTGTACCGCCCCTGTGCCCTCAGACCATTGGTTGCTGGACCCCATACTTAAGCCGGTGTAGAGCACATGGCTTGGTCTTTGTCCCTGATGTCCCTTTGGTGCCAGGAACAAACCTCTGCCAGAACTGAATCATACAAAGACCCTTCCTGTCTTTCCTCCACTGAGGCATGTGTGTGTGCATGGACTTGAAATGGCTGTTCCTATGGTCTGCTCTGAGCGGCTTCTGAAGGTAGCAGCATTTCAGCATCCTGCCACGTTGCTACACTACAACATTTGCTTTAGCTTGATTTAGTTAGTTTAAAAACTGAGCATTCCTGTTTTCAGGGAATTGCTTCTTCTGTAAAGGACTTGGCTTTTTAGAAAAAGTTTTGAACAGTTCTGTGCAAAAGATTGACATCTGTGTCTATATTTGTGATCACAACTGTGATACATGTATATAAAATTGTGAATTCTATCATATTTGAGTCGAACATGGAATCTTACTTAACCTATATAATTAAAAAAATAGCTTCATCCTGAGGTTCCCCTCTTTGGATGGCATTTCTATAGTTACTATTTAACATTATTTCAGTTATAAGAATGGTGTGCTGGTTTGAAAGCAAAACCAGTGAAAAACTCCAAGTCAGAAACACAATTTAATAAGAGGAAAAGAAAAGAAATAAAAGAAAGTAAAATAAAAGTAATAGTACAAAAAAACCACTGACAGAGTCACAATACAACCTGACACCCTGTTAGGGTGGTAGTGGCAGTCCAGATGAGATGGTCTTGTCGAAGCAGTGATCCTGTAGAGACGTCTGGTAGCTCTTGTCTCCTCTGGGAGTCCAGTGGATAAAAGCTGCCTGTGCTGTCTCAAACCCTGGATTATATCCAGGTGGGAATGCTTGGCTCCTCCCCCTGGGCAGAGCATCTCACAATGAGATGATCTCATTCTATGAGTCATGCAGTGGATCCTTGATGGCCCATTAAACAGAGATAACTCCCGGAGGAAGTTATCTATGAGTCATGGGCAAGGCATTGTTAGGCGCGTTAACAGAAGATAAGGAAAACACTGCCCCACCTTGGCTCCAACGGCTCATGGGGATAGAATACATACTTTGGGCACAATTTACATTGTAACCTAGGACAAATGGCCTCCAAGCATTCTGCTTCACTGTTATGAATGAAAAAAAACCCTAAACCATATCAGCTGATGAATGCTCAAAAGAAAGTTTGCTCTTTGTAATCTTTAAGACAAAAGGTAAAATTCAAATCGTGTTTTCCAGCAACACAAACCCATTTCAGACTTTGGGAATCTTACTAGAAAACATGGATCATATCTTCCTGCCCATTAAAAATAACATCCTATTTCCACAGATTTCAGAAGCAGCAGAATAATTTATTACAAGGGAAGCTAAATATAAAGCTTGTGCTAAACTCTCTTCATTAAAGCTGCATTTTGGAAGTAAAGCCTTCAGAAGCTGGAGCTGTGCTTGGGAACCAGCAAAGAATGAGGAATCCAAATCTTTCAGAAATGTCCTTGCCCTGATGTCTGAAGGTGCCAGAGTCAGCATTCCCCAGACATTTGTTCCTCTGCGTCACCACACGATGATGAGCAGCTCCTTCAGCACCTTCCCATAGGGATATTTGAGCATCCAAGACATTTAAAAACAGATAGGAAGGGGAAGAGGCAAAAGTCTTAGTGTGACCAAAACAGTAATTTTTTTCTTAGGAGTTTCAAGAGTTCTGAACAATCCCTCTCCAGGTCTGAGCTAATGGGCTGGAAATGATCCCCAGCACTAGGCTGGAAAATAAACACATTTTTGGGCTGCATATTGGAATGCACAGCGAGGGGCTGGGATGCTCTGAGGAGAAAAATCACAGCCTGAATGAGTTTGCATTTGAGGTTTTATTTATTTTCAACGTAACCTTTACATATTACAAACTCTTCCATAGATGGCAAGCAGCTCGCTTAAGATGTTTCATTTACTTGAAAGAAAAAGCCTTAAACCAAATACCAGCAAAGTGAATTCTTTGATTTATTTGCAGTAATATTCTAGCAGTATAGAAGGGGTCTAAAGAATGCGCTGCTTTTCCCAACTCATAATCTTTCACAATATTTAAATGTTGTTTAACAACAAGCAAATAAAAGGAACATTTAATATGAAAGCAGCTACTGAACTGATAAACGTGATTCTGTAACTGAAGAATATTTTAACTCTTTATTTGTCCATTTTCTCATCTACACCATGATGGCATTATGACCATCTTCAGTAGGGTGGGAAAGGGAAAATGCAGCGCAAGTGCATGAAAATTAAAATAATTAGCATGCACATGCTATCTCTGCCATTCCTATATAAACCATATCCATTTTTGCTGTGTGCTGGCGCTTATTTAGTGCTGAATATGCAGTTGCAAAAGTGGCCATTGCTAAAGTTCATCCTTTGGAGCAGCCAAGCTTACTGATTGGCAGAGAGGTAAATGCAATAGTTTGACAAATCCCCCCAAACTGCTGAAAGAGTCTACTCAGCAATGTCTGAACATTGTTTCAATGTCACTTATGCAGGTTTGCACAAAAAGGACCATGACAAAGGAATGTGTCTCACTGCTTCCTCCCAACTCTAATGGCATTCTATTAAAAAAAAATTACATCAGCATCCATCTTTAAAGCATCAGTCCCTGGCTTGATCTTTGATTTGATTAGTTTGCAATCCCAAAGGTTTAAAGTGAATCCTGTACTTTTGCAAAAGCAAAGTGCTGCCTGATTGCTGTATTAAACACACATGCTGCTGACTTGCACAAAGATCCTGAAAACATGTTTTGTTTCCCTCGTTCAAAAATTAGTGTGATCTTTAAACAGCTGCTTTGTTGAGTCCACAGGTAGCTGCACTTTATTTGGAGAGAAATAATTCCTATATATAGCATCCATATGTTTCCTTCCTTTCAAAGGCTTGGTGGAAATTAGGTAAACAAACAAAAAATCCTACTTCAAACTACAATGTATAGGGCAGGCTCTGCTTCTGTAGAGATGCCAGAAAGAATTCTGTGAAGATCACATCAAGTCCAATAGCAGCATGGAGGTGGTTACTGGGGTCAAGAAGTCTTTCCATTTACTTGGTGTTAAAGCAAACAGCATTTGGCTGCGTTTAAATCCTGACACCTGGGTGAAAATATCCCTCGAGCCCGGCTGGAAAGTGGCTTCCAGCTGTTCCCGGCTAGCCCTGGCTCGGGATACTTCCAAACTCGGTTGGTAGCAGCAGACGGACCAGCTGCCACCCCCCCCGGTGGGTCAGAGCTGCACGAGAGATGTCGATGAGGCTTGACAAAGGTAGAAAGCGAGGAGGCTACGTTGTGGCTAGATGGTTTTTATTGTCCCCTGCCCTTCACAGGGGAGCCACGCTTCTCTGAGCCTCTCTCGAGAGTGTCCCCGCCCGAGGCATGGCCACAGCTTATACGGGGTTGGGAGAAGGGGGTGGACACAAGAGGGAAAGCCAATAAGGGAAATATGGATGTCACACAGACAGCGAATGGGAAACGAGGGGTGGGGGTTCCCCAGCCTGCTCCAATCTGGGACCGAGTCTCTCCGAACACTCTGGAAGGAGAGGCTTCCCAGAGAGTGACAGGCTGTGAAGAACAAAGGCAGAGGGAAACCAAATGGGGAGAAATATAGGGGAGAACTTGGGAGAAACCATTACAGAACTTATTAATATTAACAATAAATAAAAAGGTATAAAACGAGCCGCTACACCTGGGGAATAACCTGCAATATTGGGGCCTTCAGGTAGGAGTTCAGCTTTCCAGTGTGCTCCCAGATGAGCACTGAAAATGTAGCAATGAATTGAAGACTTTTACCTGATTCACATCTGCATTACAAAAATAACAATAGCTCCCAGACTGTGAACAACAAGCATTTGAAGAAATGGGGTCAGGAATCTTATCATCCTGAGTTAGAGAGCACCTTCTCTATTTTTCTCAGCACATTGCCACATATGCTGCCAGAAAGTATTTATTTCATTCTTACACAAGTACAAAAGGGGCTACTATCAAATCCCTGCACTTCAAGTTTCAGCTTCTACAGCATTTGATTTCGTTTCTTGCATTACCTCTTTACAATTTTTGCTTGATTTGATTCTTATATTTGTGCCTTGTCAGAATACTATAAAAATCTCTTCAGTTTGTGATACAGGCAAAAAACACTTTGATGCCTCTGATGTTCAATCCCATCTTAATTCATAAGTGATAAGTTAGAAGGTTTAATCTCAGTGCCCACATGCCACATCTCAGAACCAGATCACACTTTGGCAGGAGGGACAGGCTCAGCTTAGCAAAGCCCTAGATTGACAGACTGCAATGGGTCTGGGAGATGCTCCTGGGGAAAGCTGATTCATCTTTTATCATGGGGGAAATATTCATGCTTCAGTTATTTCATATGGAAAACCAGCATTTTCAAATCAAAGGATTCTTATGGACAGCTATGAAATCAGATTTTTCTTGGAGTCACTGCTCTGTGTGTAAGAATTGTTTTTACCTGAGCCAGTGCTCTAAACAACAGGGACTGTGTCCATCCTGCATTTCTGGGTCCCAGAGATGTGAAAACAGAATATGGAGAGGTGGGTGCAGACTTCCATGTAATTATTGGCATAATAAAATATACACAGCATTAGTAATCAAATACATCCTCACCATCAGCATGTTTCACTGCAGACAAACTCATCAGTGATCTTTGTTGCCTTCATTAGGAGGTCAAAAGAACAGAATTTCTTAAACTCCAGTTCTTCAGACAGGTTCAAAGGAAGGACAGGAAAGGGAGACACTACAAGGTCTGGTCTGATGGATCAAGATAAACCAGAAAGTGCCAATGTGAAATACCTTTAAAGTTAAGTGAAATGTATTTTAATAGATTTTTTTTTTTCTGTGTCTTTCCTACAAGGAATGAAGTGTTGTAATAGAAAGGTATGGAAATTCAGAAGAGAGCCCACACACCATGGTTCGCACGATTCCTGCTCAGTGTTACCTGGTGGGCTCCCGAGCCAGTCAGTGCTCCTGCCACAACCAACCATGGAAAATGAGAGGTCTCCACACTCCACTGTGTGGGACTGCCACCATTTAAATTGCAGCAGCCTCGATTTGCTCTGATATGCACTGGGGTTGAAACTGGGGCTGGGATTTGTACAATATTTTACATTCCAATTCTAACCTTTGCTCCAGTCCTGAGACATGTTCAGCATCTCACTCTCCTTTGCAGAGACTGAATTGTATTCTCTTCTTTTTTTATACCTTTTCCTTCTACTTCCTGATGAATGAAATCTGATGTTGCCTTCTTGTTTCCTTAAAGCTGGTAAGGAACTGTGTCCAGCCACTGCAGAGCTTTAAGGGATTCTGTTCCAGCAGCTGCTCAGCTGGGTACAAAGGCACTCACAGATGGAATTTTTCACTGCTTCTCACACAAGCTGAGCTCTGTGGAAGGAGATGGAGAAAAGTTATTCCCATGGAAGGTGAAGCAGTGACTGGCTGGAAGAAGGTGCCTCTGTGGATAATAATCATCTCTGATATTGCTTCATCATTCCTGGAGAGCACAGCTATCAATCCATGCCTAATCTACACAATGTATTTCTACCATAAAGTCCCCACATAGCAGGAAATGACAACTGCAAAAGCTGATTTATCCAAGCTGCTCTGCTAGCTCCTATTCCATGGCAGAACAGATAATATGCTGACAGACAGACAGCTTAAGGCTGAGCTCTCACTTGATCTCATTATGTGCCAACTGATGCAAGTTAGGAACTAAAGTAGTAAATTGTCATGAAGCAAACAAAACTTTTGTAACAGCTCATAGAAATAGTTTCCAGATAAAGCCAATACACTTTAATTATTTTGCTTTCTTTAAAAGTAGCTTAGACACTGACCTGTGCCACTATAGCTTCTTGTGGAATAATTTCAATAAAAGCTGCTCTATCAGAGAAATATTTGAAAGAACAGCACTTTACTGGTTCTCATGTATGTTTAAATTGAAAGTAATTAGTGATTGATTAGAGTCAATTACATCTAGGTCAAAATGTTAAATACAGATGTAGCCATTTACCTGAGAAGTGGTTGGAGTGACATTTTTTTCTGTTTTTTGTGCTAAAAACAAACAGGGTCTGGCTCCATTCCCTTCCAGACAAACAAAGCAGAGCTGGGTTTTCCTGCAGTAATACCACAGCCTGTCAAGTCTGGGGGCTGATTCCACAGGAGCAGGGCTGTCTGACTTCATCCAGGAGACAGGCAGGTCTGAGACGTAATCTGACAGAAGCAGAAAAGTAGAAGAGCTCTCTATTTGAATAATATGGGGGGTTGCCTATATTTTTAAGCTTTCTCAACATGACAGTTTCCCACAAAAATGTTTGGGTTTAGATGAGCCTATTCTGCAGGACTGAATTAATAAGAGCAAATAAAAAACCAAGAAACCCAATTATTGTTAATCCTCAAAAATATATAAAATATTTACCATTTTATTTTTTTCTTGTCCATTTCATTGACTTTGCAAGTCAATCCTTTTTGCTGGCTTCATTTTGATGCTTCATTAGCTGGTGGGTCACCACCTTTCGCTCCAGTGAGTAGTGGTTATTTTTCATGCCAACACAGAGAGAGGATTCAGACCTGATTTGTATTGCAGGTAATAAGTGGCAATTATCTGCACCTTTTTCTGATGTGAATCGCTGTCTCTGTATTGGGGGAACTAAATCTTTGTAACTTTGGTGGAAGTAGATTAAAGTATAACCAGTCCTTTGGGGCAAACACTTAGAGGTCATGCATTCAATTACTGTAATTACTGTCAGTTTAATGATGAAGATGAAAGAAGATAGTGTATACTTAATCAAGCAGATAAGCATATGATGCTTTTGCATTAAAGATTTAATGGAACAATAGACACAGAACTGGAAAATGAACAGTGAGCAAAGCACGGCCCTGCTGTGGCTGCTCTCCTTTACTCAGAGCACTCAGGACAAACAGTAAATCCTTTCTTCTTTTTCCTCCATCCTTTTTCTGGAGATGCTATGACCAAAATTAGGGAAAGAGGAGACCAAGCTCAGCTTCAAGAAATGTAGTTAAATTTCACATTTTCCCCATAGATGACAATGTGAAAGATGCCGGAGTAGATGCACAAGAGTTTGAAATTCCTGGAGTCATGAAAGGGTGGGGTTATCAGGGACCTTAAAGATCCCCTAATCCAACCCCACTTTCATGGACACAGCCACCTTCCACTACTCCAGGCTGCTTAAATCCCCATCCCACCTGGCCTTGAACACTTCCAGATTATTTATAGAGCTGACACAACATTGCCACACTGGCATCAGCTTTGTTTTCTCTGACTGTACCAATATCACCAACAGAAACAAAATCTGTCGTAGTTCATATACTTAAAATTCAAACTTTTATTTTATCTACCTTCAAAACCACGGTGATCACTGGGGTGTCTGCAGTGTGTAAGATTCTACATTTCCCCATCCTCACAAGGAACTCACACCCAAGGCTGCCTCTTTCTGGGCTGAGAGGCTCAGCACAGGCATCACATCCAAACCCATTCCGCTGCGTGTCCTTTGGATGCAGCACTTCCCAGTGGGCTTTTCCTGGCCATGCTTTATATGCATTATCATGCTCTGCAGGAAAATCAGCAAGCACAGCAGCTTGCCAGAGTAAAAGCAGTTGCTTGGGGCCTCTTGTAATACAGCAGTTCAGCAGTTGAAAGGATTGTCTGTACATTTTGCAGCAAGGAAAAAGAAAAAGGTGTTGAATAAATATATTCCATGGAGTGGGAAACATGAGCATGAGCATGAGCCTGGAGTACTCCAAGGAATGTTAACACAGAGCCAGGATAATGCTACCTCCTGCTTCTAGGAAGATTATTTTCCCAGTCTGAGAAAATGATTGGGCCACAAGTTATATGAGAGGAGATAGCAGGAAGCAGAAATGCATCTTTCTTTAGATGTGTATTAAGAGAAAATAGTGATGATTATTGAGACATATGACACAGCAATTCAACTCCAAAATTCTGATCTAAGATATAAAACCTCAAACCAGGATTAGGCTCCTAAATTCACAAGGAATTTAAGTTTTAATATACACCTTCCTCTTCATCATTTTCTATTGACTAATGTGGGTGATATCCCAGTTGGATAAAGTCTGTATTAGACCAAAAGGTCCACTGTGCAAATATCCCCCAGTTCTCCCCAGCTCCTGGCCTTTGACCAACCTCACCCTGGTGAAATGGAATGCAAACAAAAAACTCTGAAAGCACCAGGAACACAGCTGCAGCACGGGAGCCCAGCCCCTGGCTGCTCTTGCAGTGTGTTGCTGGTGCAACTGCTGCACAGATTCAGCCGTGCCTCAGAGCAAGACTCAGACATGCCAGGCTTCAAAGTCTGCATGGAAAAGCCTCTTCTGTGCACTTAAAAGTGCCTATAAATCTTTTCAGGGCTGTCCTGTCCTTCCAGACTGAGAATATTCCATTCCCCCTTTCAATTTTCTAGTTAATTTTAGTTGTTAGCAACAGTTAGTCCCAGATAAATATGGGAGCAATAGTTGTACATTTTCATGGGGAGAAAAAAAAGCTCTGCAGCTTGTAAGATCTTTTTCTGTTCTTTTCAGGAACTTATTAAAGCTAATTTTGAACTATGAGAACCTTTTCTGGGTCCTAATTTGAGCCAAGTCTCCTAAAGGACTGGTCTGATTCTGTTTTATGTAGTTTGGTTTGCACATTTGAGAAAAGGGAAGTGATGCTTCACTTGACTGAACAGTCCTGTGCTGATATTTCAAGATGATGGTTGAAATTCTGACTATCACTGGATCCCAGAGAAATGATGCCTGAAAATGTAATGTTATTGATTGAAAATGTGGGTAGTACCATCATGTTTTGAAAGCCACAAGAAGTAAAAACAAAAATAATAGTTCCCCAAATGCCAGTGTAATAAATAATATACCAGGAATCATTTAAAGAGATTGCAATGTATCCTCTGAAAATTTCCTCTTGTGACATTCAAGACATAAAAAGGTGCTTTTTCAGGGATTATTTTTACAAGTACTTCTACATAAATATTCTCAGTATGTAATACCCTCCTTTTCTCACATCCTTCAAACTGTTTGCTATCATTCTACTCCAGAACATTTTCTGTTACCAAGGAATTCCTGAAGCTTGCTGGCTTCCTGTAATGGAAATGGCACCCAGGTTTGTGCCTGAAAGGGATCCCAAGGAATCTGTCATGCAGATGAAAATCTGACAGTTGTCCCATTATCAGTGTAATTACACTGCTGGGTTAATGTGGGAAGAAAAGCTGTGTTTACTTGTGTGAGGAGTTTCTTTGGTTCAGCAATTGTTCTCTCCTGCTATCACTGCATCCACCATCAGATGGATGAGCTGAGCCCTGTTTTTCAATACAAGTGCACTGTAGCAAGGTAAAATGTTAAGTTAGTGTTATAGACGGAATAGCCGAATTGTTTTATATCAAGAAATTTATTAAAATCAATTTGGTTACAAAGAAATAAAAACCCACCACCAAAACTAAAAAATAAAAGAGATGTCGAGCCCGGGAATCGACATCGGTGAATAGGGTCGGACCAGCGGTCTATCTGGCAAACAGTCCTTCCCTGGTTCACAAAAAACTACTGCTGGAGTCTGTATTTTATACAGTTTTTGTGCCCCCAGGCCAGACTCAGCGATGTAAAAAAATGTAGACCCCCTCTATCATTCGGTAGATGCAAAGATGTAAATTCTCCATCGTCTGGTAGATGCAAAGATGTAAATTCTCTGTCGTCTGGTAGATGCAAAGATGTAAATTCTCCGTTGTCTGGTACATGCAAAGATGTAAATTCCCCCCCCCCAACTGTCTGATATTGGTGTTTTCTTATCCTTCTCAGCTTGCATTGAGTCCTAGCCCGGTAGTGTTGTCCAGGTGCCACTGTTATTGTGTCAGAGAGTGATAATCGCTTCCCATCTTGTTCTAAAGCGGTGTCACTTCACCCTGTGCCTTTAGATGCAAATGAAAAACCTCCCCCGCAAGTTTAAGCCTTGCTTTGTGTCTTCAAATGCAAATCTGAGTCTGGGTTTTTTTGCAAACTGAGTTTTACAAAAGCGGGGAGTATTTGGTATATTTACTACATTTTAACTTTCAGCACCTTATATAAAATATTATCCTGAGCATGAATTAATTCTTAGCATCCCTCATAACAGTTAGGCATACATAAATGTTCCTGATGTGAGTCTAGTGGAGGATGTTTGACTGACAGGCAGACAGAGGAAGGTCTATATAAAAACAGGCAGTGTGGATGGAGGGCTCCTCCTCTTCTGCCATTCCTTCCCCAGTGCCCTGCCAGCACATCTTTTGTTTAATTTGCATGGCCAGTACTGGCAGACAGCAGAGCAGCTCAGTCTCCAGTCCATTCACACTTAATATCTCTTGCAAAACTGCAAATGAGCTTGCAGATGTCTCTGCAAACCACTGGGTTCTCAAATTCTTCCCTGAATATTTTCCCCGAGGGCACCCAAGGCATATTTGGGTGCTGAGGATTTGACCACCAACAGACAGAAGGGTGGAGACCCTGTGCTATAAATATATGGTTAATTCGTATTTTATTAAAGCAATCCTATATCTGTATTGTAGTTGCATAGGGACAGGCGCTCGGAAGATGTCAGTTGTAACGGAAAGACCACAGGACTCTCCAACCCCCCAAGATAAGCTATCACCCTCGGAATGTAACCCCCACTAACAACGTGTGAGTACTTTTCCATTCTCCCTACTAACTCAGGAAGTGTGGCAATACCCCTCTGACGTAGTGAAGAACCCCAGAGTATATAAACTGCATGTTTGAGATAATAAATGCTTGTAACCATCCACCACACTGGTGTAAGCGTTTTGTTACAATGCCCGAGCGACACGCAAGCACGTGGTCGCCGTGCTGCATCTCCTAGACCAGGCCACCGCCTTTGCAAAAAGAAACGGCAACAAGTGGTGCCGACACCCGGGAAAGAACCTTGGTTGACGGGATTTCGCCTGGAGGGACACAGCGGCAGTAGCGGCTGGTCCGAACTACTGCGGAGGAACAGGGGGACGCCCCAAGGAACCCGTGAACGGCATGCAAGCCCTAACGAAGGTCGTAAGTCTAATGCAAGAGCACTGGGGAATACGGTGCGACCAAAGGAATTTATATCTTGCTATTGCAAGGCTTTTGGATTTGGGCGCGATACAGTGCCCCGTTGATATATTAAATTCAGAGGGGTGGGAGAGCTATACTGCTGCTCTGGCTGAAGATACTAAAGCCACCGGCAATGGAAAAAATTTAAAAACATGGGGAAAGGTAGAGGAAGCGTTGCGGAAAGCAATAGAAGAACAAGAAACTTGGAATGCTGCGAAAACATGTTTATTTGCCGTTACGCAGCCGAGGGGGGGAGCCGCGGCACCGCGGGACCCCCCCGGGGATAGTCAAATTAATGGCGGGAACATGCGGGGAGCAGGCGCGTTACACCCTTCTCTGAGCCCATGCCCGAACCCCCCGGAGCCCGTAGGGGACCCTCAGACCTCCCCGCGGGGCCCCTAGGACCCAAAAACCCACGCGGATCCCCCCGAAAAAATCGCGGTTTTCCCACCCGTTCCTCCCCACACCTCTCATTTCCGGGACCCGGGCGCATCTGGCAGCGGCAGCCCGCCGGGTTCAGCGGCGCTTCTGCGGAGCGCGCTGGGCGCCAGCCCCCCCCCAGAGCCCGTAGAAAAAATCGCGGCTTCTCCGACCGCCGAACCGGTGTGGCAGGCGGAAGAACGCGCGCGGTTTTTCTGGGGAGAGCTCACGCGGGAGGCGAGAGGCGCCGAGAGGGAGGCCAGCGCCGGAGCGCAGGCGGGAGCCCCGCCGCCGCCGCCATATGGCCGTGAAGATGGCGGCGACAGCCCAGAGCGGGGGCGGGACCCCCGACCGCGCGGCGCTAAGAACCCGGAAGTGCGAACCCCCGCAGGCGCGCGCGCGCGAGAGACTAGCAGAAGTCCAGACCTGCCGGTCTTTACAGCGCACGCGCGGGGGAGCGAGGGGGGGCGGATACGTGATCGGAAACCGCTCCCAATGCTACCATACAAGGAAGAAACCCCTCCTTGGGGGGAGCAGGGCGAGCCCAGGGGGTGGGAATGGGACCGCCCCCAAGAGGCGTGGCGGCGCCACCCCCGGGAGGAGGGGAGGGGTCGGACGCGGGAGGCGGAACGGGGCCAAACCCGAGGGGAAGACCGAACCCACCCCCAGAAGGCGGAACTGGGGCAGAGCCCAACAAAAAGGCATAGCAAACCGGAAGTGTACCAGCAGTCTGCTTCCGATACTGAATGGAGCAATAACTCTGCGGTTAGCTCTATGCAGAGGTCTGAGCCCGATACGGACTCAGAAACGGAGACAACAGAATTAATGAGGTTTCCAGCGAAACCGAGCAAAGCTTTTAACAATGTAAGGGAACAAACACAGTACAAACTCACTGATTGGGGTAAAATAAAGGTGGCATGCGCTGAGTGGAAACCAGCTGCTACAATACATGCATTCCCCGTGCGGGTTACCGGCAAACCTACACCCCACTGAGCACGAAAGAGGTACAAGCAGTGGTGAAGGCGATTCAGGAAAAGGGGATTAGCTCAGCTGTTGTGTCCACACTGGTGGATGGTCTTTTTAGTAATGATGATATGCTGCCTTTTGATATCTCGCAGGTAACCCGTATGCTTTTTGACGGGGCAGGGCTGATTGTATTTCAGCAGGAATGGTCAGATCATTGCACAGCTGCTTTAGCCCAAGCCTCAGGGCAGGGACAGCCTCTCCATGGCTCTACCCTGTCCAGACTGCTAGGCAAGCATGATGATGTGGCTACACCGCAGAACCAGGCAGCACACCTCTCAGCAGAGGAAGTTAAAGCAACAACTAGAGCAGCTAGAGAGGCCATACGAGCTGTTTCTCGAGTGGTGGACAAGTCAACACCATGGTCCACTATTAAGCAGGGGGAAAGTGAAGGCTTCACACACTTTGTAGACCGTTTGCAAGCTGCAATTGACTCATCTACCCTGCCTGTAGCTGCGAGGGGACCTGTGGTGACAGATTGTCTGAAACAACAGTGTAACACCGTCACCAAGGATATCCTGCGCTCTCTGCCAGCAGGGGCTAGCTTGGCTGACATGATCAAACATGTGGTAAGGGAAGAACAGCTAATACCTATGCAGGCAGTGGTTCATACCATAACCAATGCCATGGCATGCCTGAAGTGTGGCCAAGCAGGTCATGTGGCAGCAAGCTGTCCCCAGCCAGCACAGCAGCCCGTGGCAGCACCCTCGACCCAACAGCGCCAGAGACCGACCTGCTGGAGCTGTGGGAAGAAGGGTCACGTGGCCAGGGAATGCAGATCCAGGCCCCGGGGAAACGGAAGGGGGAGGGGGCGTGCGGGCCATACTCAGCCTCCTCCCACTGCGAGATGGCCCATCTTTCCCAACACCCAGTGGGGCAGGGGACCTTCATACCCCATATATATACAGGAACCAGTCAGTATTACATCCCCACCAGCCATTCAGTGGCAGAACTGTGCAGCACCACCAGCGGCAATTACGCACCCTCCACCACCACAAACTGTGCCAGTGTCACAGGGTCAGCAGGGGACGTCCCAGAGCGGAACCCCTGGGTGGCCCTGGTCATGAAAGTAGGGAAGGAGCCCTTGAGGGTGTGGGGGACATGTCAACTCTACAGCAGTCAGGACCCTCACGTTGTAAGGCTTCAGTTTTTGGCAGACACAGGATCAGACTGCACGATTATTCCCCAATCACATTGGCCCAGACATTGGCAAATTAAAGAAGTCCCTCCTGTGAACGGGGTGGGGGGACAATCCAGGGCATGGAAAAGCACCCAATTGGTGGCTATAACACTTCACACAAAAAAGGGACCAGAACAAACAGTTGCAATTTATCCCTACATTTTGCAAGATTCTCCACCCTTAATAGGAAGGGATGTCCTGGCTATGCTCGGAGTCAGGATCACAAATTTATAATGAGGGCCACTGCCGTACACCCTCTGCTGCCAATCAAATTGACTTGGAAATCATCAGACCCTGTATGGGTCGAGCAGTGGCCCCTGTCAGAGCCTCGAGTGGCAGCATTATTAGAACTGGTTGAACGCGAACTGCAAAAGGGTCACATAGAACCCTCCATAAGCCCATGGAATACCCCTGTGTTTGTAATTCCCAAAAGGTCTGGAGAGGGCTATCGCCTAGTCCACGACCTGAGAGAAGTGAACAAAACAATCCGACCCATAGGTCCAGTTCAGACACTGTTACCCATGAACTCGGCCATCCCTGAAGGACAGCCATGTGCAGTATTGGACATTAAAGACTGTTTCTTTTCAATACCCTTGCATCCTGAGGACAGGGAACGATTTGCCTTTTCCGTGGTTTTCCCAAATGGCAAACGGCCCAGCCTGCGTTTCCAGTGGAAAGTACTTCCTCAAGGTATGGTCGACAGCCCAACTATCTGCCAGATCACCGTGGACAGAGCGCTGACGCCAGTCCGACGCTCCTATCCCACTGCAACCATCATCCAGTACATGGACGACATCTTGGTCTCAGCACCATCAGCGAGCCAAGTGGATCATCTGGTATCCATGATCACAGAGATCCTCCAAGCCAACGGCTTCGAGATTGCGAGCGCGAAGATTAAGAGAGGACCCTGCGTCACCTTCCTGGGAGTGGGGATCACAAGCTCCTACGTGACACCTCCCAAGGTGAAAGTCCACCGAGATGTCAAGACGCTCCATGACGTGCAACGCCTGGTAGGATCGCTGCAGTGGCTTCGCAACATCGTCCTGATTCCTCCTGAGGTCATGGACTCTTTGTATGACCTCCTGAAAGGAAAGCACCCCTGGGAACCCAAGGAGCTGACACCGCAAGCAGCGAGCTCCCTCGACTTCATCGAACAGCAGATGTCCACTGGCACACTTGCCAGATGGAACCCAGCGATGCCCTTGGACTTATACGTGCACTTCACACCAAAGGGGGGAGTGGGAGCATTGGCCCAAGGACCTTCTGAAAAGGCCCAACCGATCCAATGGGTGGTCCTTGGAAGACCTGCTCGTGCATTTTCCCCAGCAGTAGAATGCATCGCTAACCTCATCATGAAAGGCAGGAAACTCGCCTTGAAACACCTAGGGACTGAGCCAACAAGAATCCACCTTCCTTTCTGTAAGCAATCGACCATAGAGTCAACCACAATTTCGGAGCACCTAGCCCTTGCTCTCATCGGATTCGGAGGAGAAATCTCCTACTCCACCAGACCACCTTGGACTCAGCTGCTGACCATAGTCGACATAGACATGCCGCCAAAGGTCATGGACAGACCACAGCCAGGACCAACAGTCTTCACAGACGCTTCCTCCACGACTTCTACCGCGACAACAGTGTGGCAGGCAGAAGAGCAATGGCATTGCGTCAAAGCATGTGACCCCACACTGTCAGTGCAGCAACTGGAAGCAACAGCAGTAGTCTTGGCGTGTGGACTCTTCCAAGATGAGCACCTTAACATCGTAACAGACTCTATATTCGTGGCAAGGCTCTGCCTAGCCATGGCAGGACCAGGTATGTCAACATCAGCAGCAGCCCTAATGCTAGAAGAAGCACTCTCCTCACGAAAGGGCACTGTATCCGTCATTCACATCAACAGCCACAACCCAGTCAAAGGTTACATCCAGACCGGCAACGACAAGGCGGACGCTGCAGCGAAAGGCGTCTGGACATTGCAGGAAGCTCGTCAATTGCACGAATCCCTCCACATCGGACCCAAAGCACTGGCGAAGAGATGCGGAATCACGACAGCGGATGCTAAACATGTAGTGGCTACCTGTCCTCACTGCCAGAAGTCACCCCTGTGGACCAGTGGGGTCAACCCAAGAGGTCTTAAGCCCTCAGAAATCTGGCAGTCGGACTTCACCTTGTGTCAACTGCTGAAGCCTCGAGCATGGCTTGCAGTAACAGTGGACACGTTCAGTGGAACGATCGTAGCCACACAGCATCACAAAACTAACTCTAAAGCCACAATTCAGCACTGGCTGACAGCCATGGCGTGGCTTGGTATCCCCAAGCAGATCAAAACAGACAATGGTTCCAATTTCATTTCTAAACCAGTGCAGGAATTCGCCTCCAAATGGGGGATCACACTAGTGCAAGGTATCCCATATAACAGTACCGGGCAGGCTATAGTTGAGCGGGCAAATCAAACCCTGAAAACCAAGATAGAGGTGTTGGCAAAAGCAGAAGGCTTTACCAACTCCATTCCCTCAGGAGAGCAGGCGCGTATATTGGCAACCGCGTTGATAGCATTGAATCAATTCCCTAGAGGAAATGAAGCAAACAGTCCCGTTCAAAAACACTGGGCCTCCAGAGCGCTAGAGGAGGGCCCGCAGGTTGTAATTAAAAATGAGCTGGGTGAATGGGAACGGAGCTGGAGATTGATGCTTACAGGGCGAGGGTATGCAGCTGTCAAAAAGGACGGAAAAATCAGGTGATGTCCTCTTAAATCAATCAAACCTGATCTTCACAATGAGCAGGATGAGACTAATGAGAACTGTGAGTTTCTGTTTACAGGACATGCTGGTGGGGCATCCACGTAACGCATACATGCCCCTCCCAGAGGAACGAGACACACCACCAAACCGTCAGACGGCACCAGAGAAACCTGCACGGGTGAGACCCAAGCATCAACGATATGTCTGTGTGATTTTGTTGTTGGGGCTTGTCGCCAGAGGACAAGCCAGCCCAGACTACTACCCACATCAGCCGGGTCGGACTCGGACCCAATCCTTCGTATGTTAGAAGCTACCTTTCTATCCCTGAACGAATCTAACCCTAACCTAACCAATTCCTGTTGGCTTTGTTATGATGTCCAACCCCCTTTCTATGAAGGAGTTGCTTTAAACACCCCATTCAGTTACTCCACAGCTGATGCACCTCACCAGTGCAGATGGGAAACACCCCTCAGAGGTATTACCCTGAGTCAAGTCACAGGTCGAGGCAGATGTTTTGGTAATGCAGCCCTAGCTAAGCGAAAAGGGAATGTCTGCACCAGAGTTGTAAAGCCCAGTAGAAAAAACAATAAGTGGGTAGTTCCATCTGCGTCAGCAATGTGGGTTTGTCAGAGATCTGGAGTAAATCCTTGTGTATTTCTTCCCAAGTTCAATGATTCTAACGACTTCTGTGTCCAAGTTCTGATTGTTCCTAGAGTCCTGTACCACTCAGACGAAGAGGTATACAACCTTTTCGAAGAACCCAGCAGGCTCCACAAAAGAGAGATAATGACAAGTATAACTATCGCAATGCTGCTCGGCCTAGGAGCAGCCGGAACGGCAACGGGTGTTTCAGCCCTAGCGACGCAACATCAAGGTCTGTCTCAGCTACAAATGACCATAGATGAGGACCTGCAGAGGATTGAGAAATCTATTTCCTACCTAGAGAAGTCAGTCTCCTCGCTCTCAGAAGTAGTCCTACAGAACAGGCGAGGACTGGACTTCCTGTTCATGCAGCAAGGAGGCCTGTGTGCCGCCTTGAAAAAGGAATGCTGCTTCTACGCGGACCACACCGGAGTCGTCAGAGACTCCATGGCAGAACTCCGAAACAGACTGGCTCAGAGACAGAAAGATAGGGAAGCTCAGCAAGGCTGGTTCGAATCCTGGTTTAACCAATCCCCATGGTTAACCACTTTAATTTCCACTCTGGTGGGCCCATTGGCAATGCTACTTTTAGCTGCTACCTTCGGACCATGCCTGCTGAACAAGATAGTCTCATTCGTTCAAGCTCGCCTAGAACGGACTAACATTCTGTTCATAGGCCAACATGAAATGCTGTGAATTAATCAGGGAACATTGCCAGTCACAAGATTTTCCAAACTTGCCTGGCAAAAACTTACTCAGGTTTCCAAACTCCTTTTTCCCTTGTTAAATACTAACCTTCTACCTCATTTAGTGCCTATATATATATATATATGACTACTTCGTTCTTTTGTAAAAGAGGGGGGGAGATGTAGTTGCATAGGGACAGGCGCTCGGAAGATGTCAGTTGTAACGGAAAGACCACAGGACTCTCCAACCCCCCAAGATAAGCTATCACCCTCGGAATGTAACCCCCACTAACAACGTGCGAGTACTTTTCCATTCTCCCTACTAACTCAGGAAGTGTGGCAATACCCCTCTGACGTAGTGAAGAACCCCAGAGTATATAAACTGCATGTTTGAGATAATAAATGCTTGTAACCGTCCACCACACTGGTGTAAGCGTTTTGTTACAATGCCCAAGCGACACGCAAGCACGTGGTCGCCGTGCTGCATCTCCTAGACCAGGCCACCGCCTTTGTAGAAAGAAACGGCAACACTGTATAAGACAAACTGTATTTCCAAGATACCCCCCTGTACCAAATCAGTTCATGGATGAGTAGGCAGGAGCTATGTCTTCCTCCCTACAAGCAGGAAAAATAAGGAGATTCCACAAATACAATATGGGGTGTAAGGACACTTGGAAGAATCTGATAATGCCAACGACCAGGATCATCACACTACATAAGCATCACAACCGCTCATCAAGGTCATTCATCCCCCACCCAGCCAAAGGAAGAGGTAATCAAGACATTTCTCCTGTCTTCCTGGAACCCTGTTGTCTTGGTTTTGAAAGAAGACAGGTATCTGCTAAAGAGAGGCAGGGCCTCTCTTGGAATGAATAATTCAAATCCTCTTCTCTCAAATTATTATAATTTAGAAAATTAAAACGGCTCTCAGGCAGAGATATGGGGATAGGAATAACAGTTCTTTACTAATAGGTATAACAAGGCAAACAAACAACAACAACTACAGCAATTAATAGCGAAAACAGAACTAGGGACTTTGACGGAGCTTGGTTTTACAAAACCTGGGGCAGTCTGCTCTCTGGGGACTTTAAAAAAAAGGTACTAAGCTGGAACGGTGGGGGATCTCAGGCTGGTGGATCGGATGAAATTCGGAGCTCTGTCGGTGGTCACTGGAGGGCAGGGATGTCTGGCAGGGAAGGCAGTGTGGGGCCACGGTGCAGAGCAGCTTTAAAGCAGCGCTGAGGCAGTGGGACAGGGCTGAGCCAGCTCCAGCAGAGCAGCAAAAGGAGAAATCAGGATTTTCTTGGGCACACGAGCAGATGATGGTACCTCTCTTCAGGATCAGATCCCGGTAGTGCCAGTGAAAAAACCACGCAGCAACGGCAGCTTCGTCTTTTCTTGACGCAGACTACACTAAAAGTGAAGCTGCCTCCCAGCCCTCGTCTTTCTCTCCCCCCCTCGGGGGGAAACTCCCGGAGACAAAGGGTGTAGCTAAGTGCTAGCTTCTACCTAGCCTTTATGCTTTGTTTCACCTGAGCACTGATAAGTACTTAACAATTAGTTGCCTTGCAACTCTTGGGAAAAAATTCTATAGGTGAAAAAAGAAACAAGGCTAACCCTCAACACCTGTCCACCACCTGGAGAAAAAGCAATCAAGACATGTTTGCCTTACTGGAATCCTGTTCACCATACACACCTGAAGAAAAGAATATCCATCTACATATTCAAAAGGCTGGACTGAACAATGGACAAGCCTCAGGGCACAAAAACTGTATAAAACCTGGCTTTGGGAGATGGTTGATGTGAACCAAGGGGGGGGCATTAGTCCGGAGAGGCTGTGTCCCAGGTTCACCCAGCTCTGATTCCTGGGGTCAGAACTGTCCTTTGATTGTAGCTCTACTCGATTTCTCACTTTGTCATTTTTCCAATAAATTTCTTAACCGAAAGATATTGGGGAAATTGTCATTTATAACACCTGCATGGCAGATAGGAGAAGGTAAAGATCAGGCCAAACATCACCTGTCCAGAGTTCAGGGCTCTCTCCCTGCACCCTCACCCCTGAACAAAGGAAATCCCTTGCAAATGCCTCAGCCTAGGAACTCACACTTCTCCAAATGTTTCTTTCCCAGCATTTGAACAATCCTCTCAGGGATTCCTGGGGTGACTGTGTAGGGTCAAGAGCTGGACTTGATCTTTGTGGGTCCCTTCCAACTCAGAATATTCTGTGATTCTGTGACTCAAGGATGAATTAAGCTCATAAACTGATAATCCCTGTGGGTAAGGAGAACTGCTCCACCCTTGGGATTCCAAAGCCTTACAAGCCCAATTCAGAAGCCACTTAAGAAGAGGGGGACTAACATTAAGAATCTTATTTTATATTTCATCCTCTCAGTTTCCTAGGCATGGAATGTACAATGACAAATGAGTGAAGTGTTAAAAATGAGTGTCCTTACATGGCAAAGTAAATTTATATTACTGCCCAGCAAATCAGGAACACATGAATGTAAATGGTGTGGTTTCCATCTCTGTATTGTCCTAAAATATGTCAGTATTGCTTCAACAAATAGAGCTGAAACACTGCAAAAATGAGAAAGTTGGTTTCTTTGACAATTCTTAGAGGTCCTGTCTGCCACTAGCCTTAATGTCTGTTGTTATTATGTGGTGTTTCTGTATGGTGTACAAAATGTCTGGCTTGAAGCAAAATATTGCAGTATATCAAATAAAACAAATTTAATACCAATCAGCTGCACTAATTGGAATGACAGTGACATTCTGCACTACACTTAAGAGTGGAAATACCTTACAGACAAGATCCTGACATTTGACTGAGATTCCCTGTTCAGGCTAATGATATTGTCTAGAAATGCTGCAATCACAGCACAGAATTCAAAATGTAATAACATAGTTATAGTATTTACAAAATATCTTAAGCCTTTGACACAAGAAATTCTGCTTATAGAAGGAAAAAGTTCTCTTACTCTCTGAAAGAAGGATCTCCTTTTACTTTAATATTGTGAATGCAAAAAAGAAAAAAGACCAACCACACTACTGACTTAAAATTATGTTTCCTCTGATCCTATATTGAAATTCAGGGTTCTTTATAAACAGAGTTTCAAAAAATAGACTTTTTTTTTCTTTTTCTGAGACCAAGCAAGAAATTCTTTGTGTCAGCCAGTAGAGACAACTGGTAATCACCCACCTGCATGAGGAGTCCTGGCCAGTTTCCACACCCCTACTTCACCTCCTCAGCTCAGGGAGATGAGCCTGACACTGGGTATAAAATCATTGCTTAGTTTGCATTGCCCAATCAGTCTGGTAAGACTGAATGTGGGGTGGAATTTTGATAGAGGAGACACTTGTTCACTAAAATAAAAATCAATCAACATGAGCAAGGAGGATTGCATGAGAAATAAATTATATTATATATAATTATAAAATATAAGAAATTGTCCTAGGTTAAAATGTAAATTGTGCCCAAGGTATGTATTCTATCCCCATGAGCCATTGGAGCCAAGGTGGGGCAGTGTTTTCCTTATCTTCTGTTAACGAGCCTAACAATGCCTTGCCCATGACTCATAGATAACTTCCTCCGGGAGTTATCTCTGTTTAATGGGCCATCAAGGACCCACTGCATGACTCATAGAATGAGATCATCCCATTGTGAGATGCTCCGCCCAGGGGGAGGAGCCAAGCATTCCCACCTGGATAAATCCAGGGTTTGGGACAGCACAGGCAGCTTTTATCCACTGGACTCCCAGAGGAGACAAGAGCTACCAGACCTTTCTACAGGAATCACTGCTTCGACAAGACCATCTCATCTGGACTGCCACTACCACCCTAACAGGGTGTCAGGTTGTATTCTGACTCTGTCAGTGGTTTTTTGTACTATTACTTTTATTTTATTTTACTTTCTTTTATTTCTTTTCTTTTCCTCTTATTAAATTGTGTTTCTGACTTGGAGTCTTTCACTGGTTTTGCTTTCAAACCAGCACAGAAATATATATGTTATATATTATATATATAATGTATCTTTTTATTGCATAAGAAAGAATTAACAGTTGATAATAACAATTAACTGGATTAAAAGCAGCTTTGGGATTGTTATAAATTACAATTTCCCCAATATCTTTTGGTTAAGAAATTTATTGGAAAAACGACCAAGTGAGAAATTGAGTAAAGCCACAATCAACGGACAGCTCTGACCCTGGGAATCAGACCTGGGTGAACCTTGGGACACAGCCTCTCCGGACTAAATGTCCCACCCTGGTTCACGTCTGCCATTTCCCCAAGGCCAGGTTTTATACAGTTTTTGTGACCTGAGGCTTGTCCATTGTTTAGTCTAGTCTTTGAAAATGTAGATGGATTTTCTATTCTCTCGGTGTGTGTAGAATAGGTTTCCAGTAAGACCAGTCCAGTCTTTGAATTTGTATGTGGACATCTTTTCTTCATGTGTGAATACAGGATAGGATTCCGGTAAGTCAAACCTGTCCTGATTACTTCATCTCCAGGTGGCAGGCAAGATTCTGGAAAGGCAGGAAAATATCTTGATTGCATTTTCCTTGGCTGGGTGGGGATGATTGTCCTTGATGAGCATCCAAGATGTTTATCTGAGGTGGTGATCTTGGCTGTTGGCATTATCTATTTCTTCTAAGTACCGTTACACCCCGCATTGTCATGGTGGAATCCCCTTATTGTTCTATCTTGTAGAGAGGAAGTCATAGCTCCTGCTCATTCACCCATGAGCTGATCCTGTACAGGGGGGTATCTTGGAAATAGAGTTTGTTTTATACAGACATATAATTGTTCTAATAAAACTCGAATTAACCACATATTTATAACAGGATGGAGGTCTCTTCCTTTTCCAGGGAGCACCCAGCTCAGAGGACCAATTTATGGTGACTCCCAAGTACTAGAAAACAGAATTCATTCTGCATAAAATAGTATTTTCAAAAGTCAGGATTTTGGGAATAAAATTCTGGAATTCTTAATCAGCTTGGGGCAGTAATCACAGAGTGCAATTCCAAAGCAAGCTCTAGAACAGGCACCTTAACTCTGACACAACAACTGTGACTGGGATGAAAAACTTCAGCTTTGCCTTTCCAGAGGAATCTTGTGCTGAGATTCCCCCAGTGCAACTCCCTTAAAACAGAACTAAAACCAACACACCTAAAATGAGGATGTTTAAAATTCAGATCTCAATCTTTCTGCACTTTTTTCTTTTCCTAGTAATTAAATAGGATAAATGTTTAATTAAAAAATGTTTTTAAAAGCACACTGCACAGAGCTAGGGACATGAAAAACAATGATAAAGAAGATCGTAGTGCTTCTGCCATGTTAGTTCACTAATGATTAAACTGGTTTAAATATTAGCTATAGTCAGAGCTGTGCAAAAAAGACTGTTTTTCAGAAATTACACAGAACTTTTCTATTTCATAGAATTCTGCACTGCCTCAGTTATGGGCTCCATTCGCAGTGCTGATTAAGTAGCTGTCCTAGGGTGACTTTATGATGCTTATATCCCCAATCGTCTGTTCTGTATATTGTGTTCTGTACCTTTAAGACTGATTCTGAGAGTGAAACAGGGAAAGAAGAAGCGCACAGTTTGTTTTGAGAAAACTGCCTGACTCCTATGCATTCTCTCTCTCTTCTCCAGACGGTGTGTTCGACTGAGTCTCGGACAGAGTGCGGACAGAGATTTCCTGTGCTTTTTAGTTAGTTTTAGCTAGCTAGGACAGAGAAGTTCCCTGGACTGTTTTTTTTTTCCTTTTTCTTGGGACTGTTTAAACCTGCTCCTGACTGAAAAACCCAGAGGAGCACCAAGAGCTCTCACACCTGCAGCCCACTGGGGCCTGGACCTCCGGAGGCCTCATAAGAGACTGAGAGAGATGAGCTGCCCATGGCAGAGACTTTCTGAGTTTACCATCTCTCTTCAAAGCAACGAAAGGTTTTATCGTTTCAAATTATTCATTCTTTGTGCTTGTGTGTTATATATATTGGGTTAATTCGTGTTTTATTAAATAACTGTGTATTTGATTAAAATAAACTGTATTCCTTAGCTACCCCCCCCGTACAAAATTAGTTCACGGATGAAGGAGCAGGAGCTATGCCACCCTGTTCCTGTAACCCAAAGATAAGATATTTGCAGCATAATACAGGGTGTAGCAGGCCCTCGATGGAGCTGGGCGAAGCCAATGACCCAGCCATCAACACCGGATAATCATCTCATCCGCTCATCAGGGACATACATCCTAATGCCCTGCCCAAGAAGATCTAATCAAGACTGTACACCCTCCCAGGAACTCTTTTTATCATCAAGCAAACAGCAAAGAAAGGAACCTATCTACATATCCAAGAAAACTGGACTGAACAATGGACAGCCTCGGGACACGGAGAACAGTATAAAAACTGGCATTGGTAAACTGTTGGTGTGAACTGTGTGGGACTCAGTGCTATAGAGGCCGTGTCCGTGGGTTCACCCAGCTCCGATTCCTGGGTTTGGAACTGACTTTGATTGTGCCTCTTCTCAGATTTTCATATTGCTATTTTCCAATAAATTTCCTTACCGAAAGATTGGAGAATTGTCGTTTATAACGTTGTGGGCACTTTGTTTGTTAAATAAATAGTTTTTTCCACTTTTCTCTGAGGAAGTTTTTTTTCCCCGGACCAGTTGTGGGGGAGGGGCCGTTTGGGTTTGCTTTCCAGAGGAACTCCATTCAGAGGTTTCCTCCCAAATGTTATAAATAAGGTATTAATTCACCCTTTTTTAGCAGCCTTGAATGTATGTATCAAAGTTAAATGTATTCCTCAGTGTATCCCCCTATGCAGCAATCTGTTAATGGTTGAGTGAACAGGGGAAATGCCATCCTCCAGGCAGACATAAACGATGGCACAATGATAACAAAGGAGGGTGGACCAACAAACCTGAGACCAGGATAATGACGATAACGACCCAGTCATCATGCCCAGATAAGCATCACGCCTGACCATCAGGGACATCCACACCTATGCTCCGACCGGGAAGTTTCAATCAAGACTGTACACACGTCCTGGAACCCATTTCGACACACCTACCGAAATAAAGAAAACCCCATCTGCATTTCCAAAAACTGGAATGAACAATGGACTGCCTCAGGGCACAAAACCGGTATAAAATACGGCTATGGAAAGGCACTGGTGCGAACCATGGGGGGACATTGCTCCGGTGAGGCTGTGTCCCAGGGTCACCCAGTTCTGACCCTGGGCTCAGACCTGTCCTTTTGATTGTGGGCTCTGTCTCATTTTGCTCTTCATTTTGCCATTTTTTCCAATAAACCTTTCAAACGGAATATTGGAGAACTGTCATTTATAACACAAATTTGCCCTGAACCATTTTTTGATGCAAAACACTTTTTGCTTGAACACTCTTATGTCTGCTGTGATGCTGGCCTGTTTGTGCTCAACAAATTTTTCTGTTCCTGGAACTTCACAGTTCAAAGACACAACTTCACAGCTCAAAACAGACCCACTTGGGGATAAAGAAAACATCCTTAAAGTTATGCAAAACATGCATAACAAAATGCAAATACTGTTTACAGTTTTCAGCATCTCAGTATAGCAACTCACATTCTAAATGGCAACCAGCTACCAGCTATATGGAAAAGTTTTTAATCAGCCTTTTGTTCTGGGTATTTGTGGTGGTGTCTTGTAGAAAGATTGGGCCCAGCTTCAGGTGTAAACCAGAGATGGTGGATTTAGATGCATTGAACTCTGCCACCTGCAGAATGACATTTCTTCATTTCTCAGAAGGTTTTCTGGGAAGGACATTGAGCCAGGCAGGGAGCTGCCTCCTCTGGGGGAGAGAAAACCAATAGTCAACAGATTGGATTTTAATTCCACTGCTGTTATAATGAATTTGGGCCAAAATAATAATTCCCATCACATGCTGCTGGGCAGTTACAGATTGATGTATTTACATTTTGCCAGGACAAGCGATGCCTTCTGAGAAATACAAACCTCTGCTTCTCTCACCCTTGCACCAGAGATGGGTGCAATCCTTGCCACTGCTCAGTGGCAGAGCAGCACACGTCCCCTCACCCCTCCACACACATTTACCCTGCACTAAGGAAAAACCCTTACTTTCAGGACTCAATATTCCGTTTCCTGGCAGGCTGCATCAATAAACCAATGACACTTCTCTCAGTCTTTCCCCTGGTCAATGCTGCCTCCTCAAGAGATGTCCATAAAACTGTCTCTCCCCACTGTAACCAACTCACAAAGTGATTCTGAAGAGTGGGGAAGAATAAAACACATCGCAAAAGAGCGTCAGCTCATAGAGAAGGAAGCACAAGAAGGTGCATGGATGAGAATCCAGCAGAGTGGGATTTGTTCAGGTGGGTAGCTCAGCTAAGAGCCATATTCCAAGGAGCAGAGATAAGTGAAGGATGTTTTAACAGCACATCCTGGCCCACAGGGCTTCCTTGGGTGAATCCTGCCTGCAGGAGTGAAGCGACTGCTGCCATGAAAACTGGGAGGATCTCCTCTCTCTGCTTCAGTTTGCTGAATTTTGCGTCCAGAAATTTCCCGCACCCGTTCTGTTTAACATTCCTTGCTTCTCCAGTTGGAAAATGCAGATGTTCACTGAGAAATTCAATTTTCTGCTTGTCCTAGGGTGATGTGTTTATCCCTCAATTGTCTGTTGGGTGTAAAGGGGGGGGGGGGGAAGGCGCAGTTTGTTTTTCCCCAGGAAAACTCTGCTCCTCGGATGGACCTTGAGACTGAAGCGGAGGAGGAATCCGCAAGACAAAAGAAGCTGTTGTTTCTCCGGGAGAGTTAGTAGTTAGTAGTAGCTTAGAGTTAGCATAGTTAGATCTGTAGAATAGCTGGAGGTTCTTTTTTTCTTTTTTTTTCCTTTTTCTCCCTCTCCTCGGAACTGTACCGATCTCTCCGGACTGGAGACCTGGGAAAGCGCCGGGGGCCTCCACAGGAGACCCACCCCCATCAAGACCAGCCCTGCATAACAACTCCCTTTCCTCCCAGCACCAGCGGAGACGAGCAACATAGCAGTGAACATCTTCAAAGAGGAGACCTGCTCTTTCCCAAGTTTGTTATCCCTCCGTAAGCGTCACGAAGCTCTTGTCATCGGGTATTGTGCTGGGGACTGTTTTGCCTGTGTAATAAACAGGTCTTTTCCACCTCTCTCTCAGGAAGTCTTTCTTCCTGAACCGGTTGGGGGAGGGGAGGGAGACCCTGTGGGAGGGTTTCTCCCAAATCTGTTTGAAACCAACACACTGCTCTGCGAAGGGCAGTCCCTGAAATGGTGTGGAGAGACACAAACCAATTGAAAGAACACTGGACAAAACTCACAGTGAAAGGAAAATTGGCTTCACGGGTGAAAAAAATCTAAGGTTCAACAGAAACCTTTTGGTTTACATCAGCCATCAGATTGTACCTGATGTTTCACACCTGCTCCTTTCTAGACTCAGGCACCTGCAACTGATCCCCCATGAAAGAAATCTGATGAAAATCAAAATGAAAGAAAATGATAACTGTGTTGGTACTGGATTGTAACAAAAATTGCAGGCTCTGCCTTCATTAGGAGCAAACAGGGTATTAATGTAGGAAAAGTAGCATTCTTTGCATGGAAAACATCTTCATGATCAAAGATCTGCTTTATATAATTTGCTTCCTTGATTATACAAGGAACTACATGTAAAAATATAGTTTTGCTTTACAGAAGAATTCACATTAAAGGCTTCCCTTGCTCATCTCCTTCAGTTCCCACCTACCCTGGTCAATGTACCTCTCCTCACTGCAAGTGCTCATCAGTCTGGCTCAAACTGAAAGCCAGTCATGGGGAAATTAGTGAGCAACAGCAAAAACATGAGATGTGAATAATCCTAGCAGCTTGCAATACCTGAAACTAAACCTGGCATAACTTTTCTATCAAATCTCTTAATAATATGCATAAATAGGCTTTATTGAAAGGCCAACATTTTCTAACAGTCCAACCAGGCCAAGACATCAGAGCTGGCATTCAACAGATGCATTTTTGTCACCCTCCAGGTTCTCTTTACTTTGTATTTGGTGTTTTCAATTTTGCCTCCCAGGAAGCTAAGCTTGACCCTCAGACTGGAGCCTGTGGGACTCACAGATAAGTAGCTGCAAGTCTGAATTTCTTGTTGGGCCACAAAGGGGAACAGCTCAAGAGACCTTTTATCTACTGTGTCAGTCCTTTGCCAAATCCAGGAATCAGGAAAATTCAGATTTTACAGGGCAAAACACGTGGTAAGCTCAAGGCAAACAAACAAATGACAAAAGACAACACTTCCCTGAGAGAGTTCACTGAAACCCAGAAAAATGAAGTTTGTCCTTTTTAAATTGTTCCTTTGTGTAAAAGGGATTATAGTGCCTGTGATTTAGTGCTTTTTTAATTGGCTACTGCTGTAAAAGTCAGATTACAAAAATGAAATTATTTAGGAGGAAAATACAAAGGCAGATGCAAAAAGCAGAAGCACCTGAAATAGTTTCTGCTGAATTATTTAGTACAGTTATGTTCTTGTCCCCTCTTGTAAGTTGTGCCTATTCCAGCTTATGACTATCACATTCTGGAAGAACTCCAAGTGCAAAGAGCACTAAGCCCCCTCACTTCAGCAGGTATGTAAGTCTTGCAATAAATACAGAACTATTGCAGGGGCAAGGCAGTTTCTTCTGATTCCAGATTTTTAAAAATTAGGTATCTAATTCCACCTTATAGTTAAGAAACATCCTTTGAATTAACTTCAGCTTTATCTATTGTAAAGTTATGCATTAGAGAAACTTGTTTTCTAAGCTTATGGCAGTTCCTTGGTGATCTCTGAAGAGAACACTCCACTTTAGAGATGGGGACTTTGGTCTGAATTTTGCAGGGAAAATTTGCACTGAATTTTGTCATTGCAGTGCTGAGGATGGCCACTATTGTAATAAATTTGCCGAGATTCCATTCCCTTCATGCTGGAAAAGCCAATTCTTTATTTTCACAACTCATTCTATACAGTTTTTACAGCCTTCATGTGCAACTTTAATTGGTTAATAGCTTTCTTGCCAATTACTCTATTGATTAGTAAAAGGTTTTCTACTTGTCCATCAAATCTCTCTATTCTTGGGTTGTTTACATATTTACTGATTCTCATGGGACAAATTCCTTGTTATTGCAGGTGCATTTGTTTTTCAACCCAGAAATAGGTCTTGGTTTTCATACCAAGATTGTTTTCACACCAAGATTGTTTTCACATGGGAACTTGCAAATTACTTAGAAGAAGTGACAGGCTAACTTTGGCAATTTAGCAGAGCAGGCCTGATTTTATGAGGCCTTTCTTTTATAATTCTTTTACCTGTCATGACAGGCCACCAAACCTCAGCAGGCAAGAATGGTTACTATTAGAAAAATGCAATTCAGACATTTGGACGGCAGTTCTGGCTGAGCGAATGAGTGAACCCCTGCCTTCTGCCCTCCCCAGGGCACCTCTGGGGCTGTGCAGCACCCGATGTCACCCTGATGGACAAACATCCTGGCACTTCCCCCAGCAGGCTGCTGGGTGAGAGCTGAGCAACACCTTGTCTTGGATGGTGAAACTCACCATCTGCTCTGAGCCTGATCCCTCCCCTCCTTAACTCAGCATTCTGCCCCTCTGTGCCACCAGTCAGGTTTTCTCTGAGGCATTTCTGTGTTCTCATCACTTTGTGAAACACCAGCTTTCAGAAGTCACTTAGTAACACAGTTTTGTATGTATTCTTCCTCATTATTTCTTCCTGTCCTTTCTGGCATTATATGTTATTCCAAATGCTGCTTTCCAACATTTCCAAATGTGTAAATCATGAAGTTCCTTGGGATATTTTTGCCAGCATGATTGAGCTCAGACTGACAGCTGATTATCAGCATCCCGCTTCCCCTTTTTGTTGATCCTTCACTATTCAAAAATCAGATGCTTGTCTCCCACTCTCAACTGGAGAGAGCTCTCTTCTACCAGTGTGTGCTTTAAATATCCATTTGAGTAGGAATGCCATAATAAAATAATAATTAAATTATGCTGTTGTGAATGACTGCAGATTATTCACTGTTGTGTGCCTGCTGTGCAAATGTAATGCGGATGACTCAGAAGACACTTCCATTGTATCTGGTAAATTCACAGGAACTTGGAGATACTTGGAAATGTTTTCTCCCAAACAGAATCCATGCCCAGTTTTGTGAAAAAGAATTTATGAAATAATTTTAACCACCTGATACCACAATTAAGCATACTTTTAAGTTTCACATGATGAGTATTTAAAGGCAGGGAATCAGCTACTTCTAGGTAATTATGAGATGAAAACATTAATGCCATAAACCAACAAACTATCAGCATGCAAAGGGTGCTAAAGAAAGCAATGATAATTTTAATAAACCCATACAATTGATATTAGCATTACTTAAAAAACCCCACAGTTATTAATACTTCAAGAATCAAAGCTTATATAAAATTTAATATTTCTGTGGGCACTTGCAGAAGGTTTGGGGGAATTTTATATATATATATATATATATAGTGCTTTTGACCATCCCTGGGCACATCTTTTCCACATTTAAAAAGTTACTTAAGGAGAGTTGTATCAACATGGCTGCTCATATTCATTAGGGTTATATCCAATTAGAATTTTGAGTAAAATTCAGTGCTATCTCTCTATACTGTTGTGCAGTTCAGTCTGTTCTGGTGACATCATTAACAGTTTTGAAGGGAAGAATCTGTCAAGTTTCTGTTCTGATAAGACCATTTTGGGAATGAATGAAATAATTTGGAAAACGTCAGCAATAGCTGTCTGACTATATGACAGCTTAAAAACTCTATACTGAAATCCAGCCTCTTAAAATAAATATGGACCCATGGGATTTGTTCATTGATTCCCTTTTATTGTTATTTTTGTAAAAATTCAATGGTATCCCCATGATTATGTTGGGTTTTTTAAATTATATATGTTTTTGGATTATTTGGTTTTTAAGTCCTCCTTCATTGGAAAAGGCACCTTGTTCCCCAAATTCAAGTCAAATAGAATTGACACCTCAGATTAAAAGAAAGACAGAAACCCATAAAATGACAGTAAGCTAAAATGGAATGTAATTTCAGCATGACAATTTTATTCAGCAAACCCAGGCTTTGAGGTGATGGTACTCAATAGGAACTAATCATGATAATTAAGTAAAACATTGGTGCATCTACCAGAATCATGGTATGTATATCTTTATTACAGTTTTCAGAATACATGGATTAACAATGGCCAGGCTGTGATTTCATCAAATTCCTACTTTCAACATTACATACAAACACAGAGCTGTTTAAAAAATAGAAATGCATGAGTTTTCTCACCTTTTTTTTTTTACCTTTTTTTTTTTTTTTTTGGCATCAGGAGTTCTATGACTTCCAAAAGGGAAATCAAATGGTGCATGATAGCAGACTGACTGAACTGTAATAGGTTATTGTTCACATTCTGTGGCATATGTATCACCTCAAACAGTGCTAAAAGCACTCCAAGAACAAATCCTTCTCCTTTCCCACTCTCCCAGGGACATCAGTGGGTGCTTGCAGGAGTGCAGGATGCACAGGTTCACACAACTCCCTCTCTGGAGCACAAAAGCAGCACTATGAGACCTGGAGACACCTGAAGCTGAGGCATTTGGCTGCATCTGCTTTGATGGATTCCTTTTTTTTTTTTAAATTATTTTTTATTTACATTTCATGTGCATGCGTGGGTGTGTGTGGAGACACCGCAGAAGAAGAGGTTTCTTACAATACTTATTTAAAAATGAGTTTAAACTTGCAAATACAGTATGGCACATCAAAGGTGGGCTGGACATTGCTCAGCACTTGTCCTGCCCGACCTTGCAGCACTTGGAAGGCAAACAGCAAAGAACTCAGCCAAGCCTTTGCTGAATGGAAAGGAAGCAATTTACAGATGCAGGGAAGTTTGCTCCCACAGAACTATTACCAGCTTGAAATATTTACTAGCTAGATCATTCTCAGGGTAGGAAGGACTAAAGGCACCCATCAAAGCAGGGCTTGCCTGAGGGATGCGAAAGCTGAACGCTGCAAAATTTCCTTAACAAAAGCTATAGGAGGATTTCCAGAGCCAAACCTAAAACTCAGCCAGATTCTCAGAGTTTGGTGTGTTGTGGGATGAATTTAAAGTAGGTTACTAATGAATTTTGGCTTGGATAGAAACCATGAAAATATTGTTTTTTACAGCATTTGTCTGAGGTAGTACATATACCACACAAAAAAATGCAAAAATATACAGATATTCATGATTATTTGCATATTACAGAAGAGAGCTATGGGAACGCTCTTGTATCTCAATTCTCAAGAACAGATAATTTTAGATTACAGTTCTCACATTGACCACAGTCAGCTAAAACCAGAACAAATTAAAATATTCCTGGGAACGCTCCCTGGAGCTGTTTGCCAGTGCCCTCTGAGGCACTGATTCTGTTTTGGTTTTAGCCAAATAATTTGATTAACACAAACATCACCGGTGTTCTGGGAAAGGATCTCTGTTGAATCACAGACAAACATACATGACAGACCATGTTGCACTTGTTTTCTCAGTAAACTGCATAAAACTGGAGCCAAAGGAGCCCAGTGCCTCCCCATTTCTGATCTGTACAGCCAGCAGTTCAGCCACAGATATGTATATTTGTATATTATTGAAACATTTCATTCCCATGACGTTTGAAGGTTGAGTTAAATTCATTGCAAAGGTAAAATCATCTTCCTCTTAAACTAAGAAATGTAAACAGTGTAACATCATTTTAAAAAACCCTCTCTCAGTACTTGTAACTGGTAAAATGTGAATGCAAACAGATGCGCTGGTATATTGTTAACGTCATGTCTCAGAGGACAGAGTTAAACATAATTAGAAAGAAATTTATGTATGAACACTCCAGTGATTTTCTTTCTTGGATTACTTTGGATACAAATATAATTTAACTATTTCATTTTTTTTTTAAATTAAAAAATAAGGCAAGTGCATTTCTGAAAAAGGTGCTACTCTTCTACACTTCTAGATAAACATGACACCTCTGAAAATTAGATCAATAATAAAAACATTAAAAATAGCTGAAATTTAATATAGACTGAAAAACTATCAAAAGACAAAATGACCAGCATCAATTTCAGAAAATATTTTAGACTTCATAAATACAAGCACCCTATATTTACATAAATTATCTTCTAAACTAGTTTTCCTTTGAAAGACACTTTTGTTCTAACACTTATGTCCATTAGATTATATAAATGTTTCAAATATGAAAAAATAGGAGTAAAATAGAAGCATCAGATGATGCTGTTATTTTGGATTTGCCTTTTCTTCCTAAGATTCGGTTCTTGAAAATCTGTAGCCAGATTTCACATAGCTTTCCAAAAAAAAAAAAATATAACCCATGGAAATGAAAAACTTGTGCACTAATAATTACTGCTATCATATAAAGATTCTGTGGAGAGCTTTTGAGTTTTCACATACAAAGATTATACCAATACTTGTAAATCCCAGCAAAATGCTAATTTCAAAATCTGAATTCCAAGACACTAATGATTTATATAGACATTATGAACCTAATCCTTTAAACTGGCTTTGTACATTAAGCACATTTTTATAACTGCAAATTTAATAGTTCCATTTAAAGAAGCAATGCTTCACTACAACGCTGATGTTGACCTTGCACGAAACAGGATAGAATTCTTTTTAGCTCTTACTGATAAACAAGGAGACAAAATCCTGTTGCATGCTTTTTTTTTTTTCTCTCTTTTTTTTTTTCCCCTGAAGTACCATACAACTCTTCAGTTTGTTACTAAAACTTCCAAACAGTTTAGCGAGAGTATTTAGTTGACAGCAAGCATTTCACTAGGCTTCAGTGGTATTCCTATATTTAGAGCTATGGGCAAACCCCCTGTATTCTTTGAAGACAAGTTTTGAAAAAAAAAATTTAAAATGCAATACTAGATTGAAAAGGAGCTGTATCTTTTCTTACAATAATGTAGTTTGTAATTGTGGGAACTTATCCCAAACTAGTCTGATAGTTTTAAGAGGATCTCTCACCAGAGAAGCAAAAAGAATTTACTGTACAAAGATGCTAGGCTCAAGCAGTAGTGCAAAGATCCACTGCCCCAGGAGCAAAGTCCCTCCAGAGCAAGCAGTTTTTGCACAGAAACCACGTGACACCTCACCTTCCAAACAACCTTTATAGACACTACAAAAAGCCCCAAACTTCCCATAACACCAAGCAATAAAAGCATCCACAATAATTTCATCAATCAGTGATAAGCATTAATAATCTGAGAACAAGTGCCAGCTGCTACAGAGCATCCTGATTCTTTAAAAATATCATAGCTCAGCAACTTATGCAGTAGTTTCAGTGGAATTCCACTTGAAATCCTCCATCCCATCCAGGTGAGCAATGGATCTTCAGTGAGCAGGATGAGCAGCTGGCCTGACCCCAGCCAGGCTGGACACTCACCTGGGGACAAAGGGGACAGTGGCTCCCCAGGGAGTGGCAGCTGCTCACCTGAGGAACTGCAGAGCAAGGGCCTGGCCACCAAGGGGAATGGGAAGAGCTTCCCAAAAATCAGACTTGGTCACTGCTGGGCAGTGCTCCAGGTAGGAAATGTGTTGGTAGCTGCTAAACTCTGTGCTGGTTTGAAAGCAAAACCAGTGAAAGACTCCAAGTCAGAAACACAATTTAATAAGAGGAAAAGAAAAGAAATAAATGAAAGCAAAAATAAAAGTAATAGTACAACCCCCCCCCCCCCCCCTCCACTGACAGAGACAGAATACAACCTGACACCCTGTTAGGGTGGTAGTGGCAGTCCAGATGAGATGGTCTGGTCGAAGCAGTGATTCCTGTAGAAAGGTCTGGTAGCTCTTGTCTCCTCTGGAAGTCCAGTGGATAAAAGCTGCTTGTGCTGTCCCAAACTCTGGATTTATCCAGGTGGGAATGCTTGGCTCCTCCCCCTGGGCGGAGCATCTCACAATGGGGATCATCTCATTCTATGAGTCATGCAGTGGATCTTTGATGGCTCATTAAACAGAGATAACTCCCGGAGGAAGTTATCTATGAGTCATGTGGCAAGGCATTGTTAGGCTCGTTAACAGAAGATAAGGAAAACACTGCCCCACCCTGGCTCCAACGGCTCATGGGGATAGAATACAAACTTTGGGCACAATTTTACATTGTAACCTAGGACAACTCTCAGCACTAAAATCCACCAGTGGAGACCCCGCTGCATATTTTACCTGAGAAACAGAGGAAAAACTCAGAGGCAGTTCTGAAAAACTTCATCGTGTAGCTTGTCTCTGAAAACCTACACACAAGTATTTTAGCATCATCAAAATAGGACAATCATACTTTCCCCCAAATATCTCTATAAAGAATATACAAGTGCACAATTAGAAAAATCTCTCCTTAGATACAGTTAAAAACATATTCTGCCCTTGATATAATTTTGGAAAAATCCTATGCTCTGTTTTATTTTATTTTTTTTTTTAGCAGTGATAAGTAACTATACATCATCATATCACCAGAAGTGTAGATATGTTGTGTATCCTACTGGCAGCTAAAACAGCTGAATCCACCAGGCTTTAAACTGAGATAAGGTTTTCAGCAACCTGAGTGGAGCTATGTGTTGCTATTTTATGGTTAAAAAAAAGATTCTGATAATGTAGACCAGCTCATCTCTGAATTTATTAACATACAATTTTATTATTTTTCCTTTCATATTCAAATCAGAACTGCAAATGGAATCCACAGCTGTACTCTTTCAACAGAACTGTATTTTCTTACCCATATAAAATATAACCTAGAAATCTCCAACTCCTTTCATATGAGTTGCCAGCTTAAACAAAAAGGGGTGAAAAAAAAATGAAAGAACATAAGAAAAAAAGATATATACCCTACTGTTTAACACTGTTTACAGATCTTGGTAGTTGGGGTGATAAGATACAGTATGTGGATTTTTTTAGCAACAGCTTTAAAATTACATATTTTTACACCATCTCATTTAATCAATACCAGTATTCCTTCATGATCATTGCCAATTTGGATGATAAACTCTTCCCAAAGCACATCCATTTCATTGTAAATAAAACAATTCATTAATTCTTTGGCATCAGAAGAATCATACAGCTGCAATTGCTCCGTTGTGTCGAGAACGAGACCTTTCCAAAGTTACTCGTTTGTTATCTGTAACAAAAGGAGAAGAAAAAACAAATCACCCCAAGATTTGAAACATGGATAATGCAATGTCAGGAGGTTTTCAAACAGCCCTGAAAATCATTCTGAATGATATATAAATAAGTAAGTAGGAGACTGGCTCAGAGAAGTTTCACACTGCAGCTGCCAGTATGAGTTCAAGAGTTCTGCAATCAGCAATAAATTACTTTCTTGATCAGAGAAGATGAGTGATAAAAGCATGAGGAGAATCCTGAAACACAGTCCCCTTGGAAACAGCACATAATAAATAAAATTCTGGGTAAAAATTTTCCAAATTTTATAAAAAATTTATGCACAGAATCTCTGGAAAAATACATTTCAATTTTCATGAGAATGCACTGACCAGTGCAGTGGTGAAAACCTGGTAGATGCTCCAAGTCTAAAAGCCCAAACACCTCTCACTGTAATTTGGTAGAGAGTTAAAAATAGAACAGTTAAATCAGCCACTTCCTAAGCATTTCCTGATGGTGCAACGTGAACAACTTTTAGTATATAATATTACACAGTAATTATTGCAATGAATAATAAATACGTCTCTATCACAGGAAAACAATCACCAAGTACCAGCCACACTCCTAAATGCCTTTACAATAAAATTTTAAAGCCATGAATACACACACACACAAAAAGGGGCAGAAGATTAACCCCCACTTAGTGTTCTGCAGGTTTGCATCTTTCTTTGACAATGAGTTCCTGCCATGCAAATTTTTTCTTTTTTTTTTTTTTTTTTTTTTTTTTTTTTTTTTTTTTTTTTTTTTTTTTTTTTTTTTTTTTTTGTTTTGGTGGCTGCTTCCTTTTGACCTTTTCCTTCATGTCCTGTTCAGGTGCTGCTCTGCATCACTTCCATCCCTACACTGCTGCAGCACCAGGATGTCCCAAAAGAGGGCTGGGACTTTTACACAGGGCTGGAATATCATAAAGAAGTTGATGCCTTTTGGGGCTACCCAAAAACAGAGGCCAGACAGAATTAAGAGAATAAAAAGCAGTTCTACTTATTGAAGGGCCTTCAGGTACATTTAGGGCAGACAAAACCCCCCAGGGGTCCACCCAAAAATGGATGAAGAGTCACCAGTTTTCACACTTTCATAAGTTTGGTCCTTTTGCATATTGGGGGTTAATCTTCCAGTTACAGCTTCAGGTAATGAAGTCATTTACCCCCAGTTTGCTCCTCCCCAACTCACTTTTGTTTACATTTCTCAGGGCCTGAGACAGTGAGGTGTCCTTGATTCCCAGGCCTGGAGAGGAATTGTTGTGTCTGACCAAAATGGGAAAACAGCAGCTAGCACTGTGTATGGAGTTTGGAGTTATACACTAAAGAACTGCAGGGTTACAAATATATGAGAAATATAAAAGCTAAAATCCTAAGGCATCAGAGTCACTTTCCAAGCAAAACACCTGCCAGGCACACTGCAGGCACTCAGGTTTTCTCAGCTTTTCCCAAAAATTCAGCTCCCCCTGCCTGCCCAGCCCACCCCAGCCTGTGCCCCTGGCAGTGCCATGCTGAGGGTTGGGCACAGAGCTCAGGTCCACAACACGTCTGGGGGTACAAACATGGTCTGTGAGCTGGATTTTGGGTGAATTTGAGTGCCAGGAGCAAGGCTGGAGCAGGGAGAGAGCTGGGATCCAGCAGTGGCTGTGAACACCTGCAGGGATGGTGCCAAGAGGCTGCAGCCAGGCTCTGTCCAGTGGTGTCCAGCTGGCAACAGGCACAACACAGGACACGACTGTGACCAGCAGGAAACTCCTCCTAACTCTGCAGGGCACTGGGCACTGCTCCAGGAGGTGCTGCAGTCTCCATCCTCAGAGATATTCCATTCCAGTCTGGACAAACTCCAGGGAACCAGGCTAGGCACAGTGGGTGGCCAAGGTGACCTCCAGAGGTCTCCTCCAACCTCAGCCACTGCTCCAACCCAGCAAAGCCAGAAATGGGCCAGGCAATTCAATAAGACAAAGGAAGTCATCTCTGTGATCTGTTTCTGGACAGGGAACAGAGGCTGCCCATGGAGACTGCAAAATCAGCCTTTCTTTCCCCTGCTCAGTGGAAGTGCCCCCAATGCTATGGGGAATTAATGGCTCCTTTAGCAAGATTATTAGTTCTTTTTATAGTTCTGCCTTGCTCCCTTTTCCTAATGAATCTAGCCATGCATAAAGTATTCAAATTACCCTAAGTCAATCTGTTTTGCACGGGAATAAATCTCTCCACTGGTTGCAGTGTCACTAAGCGCTGGCAATTAAAGCACAAAAGAAGGGAAGTCATAAACTCCAATGTGCTGCTGCTCCTCCAGAAGTAGAGTGGAGTGATACCTGCTCTCAGTGGCCTTCAAGTGCCTTCAACACTAGTTTCAAGCCCATCAACTCTACAGGTTAAAAACAGATTAAGAGAGTCTAAGAACTGTTGATTTTTTTTTTTTTTTTTAGGATTCTCTCCTTTCAGTTTTTATTTCCGTCATGGTAGAGACAAATATTTTCTGCAAGTGACAGCTCTGCTTCTCCTGTAATTGCAAAGCTGGGCCGGGACTTTAGGAAAACACAAAACCAAAAAACAAAATCATAAAAAAATAGAATTTCCTTCTTCAGGTAATAACAAAGTATTTTCCTAACACATGTGGTAAGTTAAAACACAGGGTTTGATATTAGATATGAAACTGGATCGGGCTGGCATTTCAGTTATTTGAGCAAAGATTTTGAAAAGTCATTAAATTTCTATCACTTTCCACATACACATTCAGTTATCTCCAACATCTGTATTTACTTTTTATGTAACAGACCGTATTGAACACAACACAAAGCAAGTCTGGCTCAAACATGACTGACTACTCTGGCATAAAATTAACTATAACATCAATAAATGGGGGCATGGAGAGGGAAAATAAGAGTAAGTTAAAAGTAGTTGAAATGAAATAAAAAATCATTGCCTAAAGGCTCAGGTGTACCTGGAAAACATGCAAACATGACTAGAAAACATAATCATAGGTTCTGTGTGTACCAGTCAGTAACTGGGTAACCCCACCTACAGGGAAGAGAATTTTATTTCTCACTTTAATCTTAGGAGTCCATTCCTTTTAAAAGCAGGGCACACTCATTCTGCTCCCATTATAGACATAATCTATCTCAGAAGTGAACACACAACCTTAAAAGTGGCCTCTCAGTCTGCTGAAAGGATCTTTCTCAGAGCAGTGAAAGGTAGAACAGTGGAGGATTAAAATGGGAAACAAAGCAGATTTTTATATCACAAAATACTCTTCATCTTTTAGCTAGCTGGATCAAATGAAAATGAAGTAAATATAAAATTAAATGCTGAGGAATCAAATCAGCAGTTCCTTTTTAGTACACATAACCCTGGAATGCAATGGTGACCATGCAGATGGATTTTGCTATAAAAACAATGCCTTGCTCGTCTTCTTGCACTCAGCATGGTACCAAGATGGGAATAAATCCTGCAAAATCTGTTTTTCCTTTCCTTAATGCTCCTTCATTAGCTCTGTTATTAAAAGAGAAGTCTCAATAGCTGCCACAGATTTAACTCAGTAGCTTGTTATCAACACAGAACTCAGTTATATGAGGAGAAAAATAAATGGTACTTTGCAGAACTGCAGTACTAAGATTAAGTTACTTCTTAATTTCATTTTCTCCTTATCCACTCTTCCAGGTAGTAACTTTATGCTCTCCTAATTATAAACCCTATTTTTTATGAGCAATCAATGCTAGTAATAATATAGATGCTGTGCAGTCCAATGGACTGGTCATGACACCGAGATACCTGATAATGGAAAAGACAGTCTATAAAACCATACCTCAAAGGTACCTGATTGGAATTTGCATTATCCTGCAACGAGGAAAAAAGTTCTCTTGTACCATTATCTCTCAGTCCTGATATTAAAATTATAAACGTGTTACAAACTGCTACCTTGGGCTTGGCACCTTATTTGACTCCTTTTTCCCCTCCTAAATCACCTCCCCAAGGTGAAAGAATTGACCTTTCCACAGCTGACAATAATAATAAAAGCTGTTTAATGCCCAGAGAAAGGAGGTACTGGTTTGACTTGCCTTGAAAATGATCACAGCAAGAAGGTAGAGCTCTCAGCAGTTAATAAAATATTTAAAATTTCATCTTTTTGAAATAGTTTTGACTATGCAAAAGAGACAGAAATGCGTGCTGTAAGGGAATTTGTATGGCCTGTGCCTTTGGGAATCAATGAAAGCCTTTACATCAAACATTTATTTCTTCATTCATGTAAAATCATGTTCACTAGGAAATCCTACTGAAACACATCTTGTTTTCATGAGCAACCAAAGGAAAAATACTCATGCAGTCCCAAGCACTGCAGCAAGTAAAACAGGGAAAAGAGTCAGAAAAGCAAGACAATTTCCTACAGGTGTGGAATGATTACAGAAGAAATGAGGAAACTACTCATTTGAGTAGGTTTTAAATGGATAAAGTGTCACAACAGATGGATTCCAAGGATCAAACACTTCATCTGTAATAATGATGACATTGGCATCTACTCTATAGAAAAAGGTGAAAACCTGAATTTTGTTTTACAAGTATCACTTTTTTCTGATCAGGATAACTAAATATTTTTGAGTGTCACTGATTAAAATTGTGACCAGTTAGGTTAAATTCAATTCACTTGAGCCTGGGTAGCTTCCAGTTTTCTCCTTGAGCTACCCAAGCACAGGGAAAACTGGAGCCAACTTATCATTTGCTGTAACAGCACATTACTAACTGCTTGAAGGAACAACCCAAGCCAATAATGATGATGATATTTTATTTTATTATTATTTTTGTTTTATTATTATAATTTTCCTTTATGGACTGCAGGCACCTTCATCACCTTTAGCTTCCCCACAACGAAAGGTAGATTTTTTTGGGAAATGGAATTGATAGAACCTGAGGCAGAAGCAGAAGTGACCCAGAGTAAACTAGCAGGGAAGTCCATCCACACCCAGCTCCTCTTTAGCAGCTGAACACTGCCTATGGTACTGCCTGGCCTGTCCCTCTGACATTATTGGAGATCTCAACTGAGAAAAGAGCCAGGAAAGGAAATTAAGAGCATAAAAACTGCTGTCACTGTCTGGAGCAAAATCCTTTTTGAGAGAAAATGGCTCTCCTAACCTCAATTCTGTTAAGATTCAGCCTTCTTTGAGATTTGATTTCAAATTGATCTTTCAGAATGTATGGCCTATAGAGAAAAAAAATAGCAATAAGGTAAAAATCAGTTATGGGAGAAATACAGCTGAAATAACACTGCAGAAAAGGCTCTGAAATAGCTCTTTTCAAAAGATCCTTATTGCCAAGAGGTGAAACAAGCAAATAAAACACTTTTCTAACTGGGTTAAGGGAAACTGTACAGTTAATATATTTTCTATTAATCTTTAAGTATTTAAACCACTCTTAATTCAAGCTAAACATACCTGGCAAAATCTGAACTTGACCCTTTATAACCATCACACCGAGGCATCTGACATTCACTTGGATTTGATATTTTTGTAATCAAAAATGAGAACACATCAAGTGATCCAACATTCCTGTTCTCAGCTCTTTTTTTTTTGCTAAACAGAATCTCAAATTCTTGACAATCAAAGTTAAATGCCAGCTAAAAAGGATATTTTAGCATCAGTTTCAAAGAAAACATCAAGATTTCAAGCATACCCTGGAGCTGTAAGGTCAAATTCTATAAATCCTGGTTTATTTTGGTTTAGGTCAAGACTTTCATGTGAAAGCTGAGTGATAACCTGGGTTTATAAATGTTATGATCAAGAAACAGAAACTTACCCTTAGGCCAAAAAAAAGCAAAAGGTTTTTAGTGTTTGCTTTTGTTTTTTATTTTTAAAGCCCCCAAAATCAAGATAGCACAGCTGAACACATTAATTATAAAGACACCATTTGTTAAAAATATGTTACTGGGATGTTTAAAAATATATTGATCTGTAAGGCATTGAGGAAGAAGAAAAGGTTTAAGAGGAAATAAGGAGGAAGAAAAAGCACTAAGAAGAACTGCAGCACTTTAAAGGATGTCTCTGAAGGCTGAATGGTTCCTCCTCCGGAAAAAAAGCAGAAACACACATCTCCTGAGTTATCTGCAGGAGTCAGGAGTGTCGTGTTCTGTTCAAAAATAGTGCCTTCAAAGCTGTTAAGTCATTTAGGTAACACACAGCACCTTCATTTTAAGGTTTCCAGACTACTCCGTGTGAACAATTTCTCACGGAGAAGATATGTGGCTGTTTGGATCCTCTTTAACATACTAAGTAAATTTGTTAATACCCAGCAGTGCTGTAGTACAGAAGCAAGTCTAAAATACAGGGAGTTAAAGAATTTAAGCCCTGCCACAAAAGAGTTTTACTCAGATTAAAAGGGAACAAAGCCACATCTAATCTTTGTGCTGCCACTCAGACCCAGCTTGCTGGGCACTGTTAATTGCAGCCTTTGAGTTGTAGGAAAATGCAGAACATCAGTAGAAAACCCATTTATTTGTGTCCTGTGTGTTAGACACAAAAATGCTTTAAAATGGAATAATGTAGGAAGTTTTAATGCTAAACGGCATGTGTGATGACATTTACCAGCTCAGCGCAATCCAGCTGTGATCACAACCAATACAGTGTGGCAGCACAACTAAAGTCACACTTCTGCAACCCAAACTGAGGATATTGGCCATCTGTATCATCATTCTAATAAAGAAATAAATACTTACCCTATTTAGACCTGAAGTTTCATATTTGCAGGATGAAAAATGGATTTGTAAATCCTATTTTCAAGTAATAAGTTTAAAGGGAATTTCACTATTGCTTACTCTGGGCCTTAAGATTTCAAAACAACCCAAAAAACAAAGAATTGGCCCAATAAGATAAGATTCCTTAAACCTTTACATGATCTGTTTAATATTTTTATTTGCCTTTGCTTTCTTTGTTAATAGCACCACTTGGGATGTGCAGTGAAAGCTCTTCCACAAGAGTTGCACTGGAATAGCCTTAGCAGGAGACAACACATGCCTGCCTCAGGGGTTACAAGACAAATCAATCTATTTTTCTCCTTTCCTCCAAGGGTAATTTGCCTTTAAAATTACAGAGAAAAATAGGCCTTCGTGTCAGTACAATGTAGGCACATATACAGCCATTTCCCATCTTTTTCAGTTGAAATTCTCAGCTGAGAGGTAAACTTATAAAGGTGGGAAAAGAAAAAGAAGATGAAGAGGAACAATTGCATCAGTTCAAATCCCCTCCAATAACAAGCAGCACTGTGACCAGAATTTGAGCCTGGAATTTACCAAAACCTGCTATGAATAGCTGTCATTTTCCTAGGTAGTATTTTTTTATTCTTGGTTGTGATAAAATTTTCTTGAATTTTTGTGACAGTCTGTACCACCGGCATTCATGGAGATTTATCACAGAATTTAGTCAAACTGAGGAGTTATAATTATTGCTTCATTTCCCATAAAACCTCACAAAGTAATACTGATTTTTACCTCATTCTTCTGAAATTGATTTTTTCAAGGAGCAATCATGGCTATGAATATCCCTACAATCCTTCTGCTGTACTGTAAACATAATCACATATAGACTCAGTTTCAGCCTTTGAATACTGTTAAATTGTATACAGTGCATTTAAATTGGCTAATAAATTGTTTGATAGCAGTGAAACTCAGCTGACAGTCTTCTTACTTTTCTGATTGCTATTAAATCTGATTTGCAATACATTAATCATATCCTACTTTTAATAAGAGATTGTCATGTGAAAATATTTCCCTGTGCAGAAAGATGAGCAATCAGCTAAGCTACAACTGATATATAAAAAGAAGAACAAAGTCAAAAAAAGGCCAAACAACTTAGTGTTTTAAAAACAGAACTAATATTCCCTCTAAACAGTATTGAAAGCACTGAACAGTTCATGTGAACTTACTCACTGGGAATGTGTGTACAGGTGTAAAGCAATTATTAGATTTGATATCTGAATGAACTCAGGTTCCCATTAGAGCCTGAATGCTTCAATGACCCTATTATTTTCCTTCCAATGCTCCCAGACCTGATCAACTTAATTATTCTGACTAGTGAAACATTTAGGACATGAACGTATGATTTGTTTTAAGCCAAATGAGACAAATGAAAGTACTTCATAAAACAGCTCAAAGAAAAGAATAAGACATGTGAGATGATGTGTCAAATCCAGCAAGGTCGAGACTAAGTAACAGTAATAAATAAAAAGAGAGAGATCCTTGGCAATAAAAATACATTTATTCAGATATTTTTCCCTTGAACCTCTCATTTGTAACCTCTCCTGCATAGAGAAAAGATTTAGCTTATGAATCAGAAGGGTGAAACAAGTTTCAGAGAGTAGATTAACTGTCTGCTTCAGTACTGAAAGAATCCAAATCTCAAAACAGAGATTGTGATTCTTCTTTCATGACTACACACACACTTTTGGTAGTTGTCCAAAAGTAAAAGTAGAGCCTCTACTAAGAAACACTTCATATCAGAGAGGACAGGTTTGCTGCTGTAAAAGCTGTGTTTCCCTGTTTTAATTGTCCCTACTATTTCTCTGCTAAGGAAAAGTGTGTGACACTGCAAAAACATGTATTCACATTTTAAACAGATCTGTCTGGTGCTAATACGCTGTATTCTTCATCAATAATGTAATTTAAAATGTCCTATTCCCAGCTCCCCCTATTAACACTTCCACTCCTACAATTTGTACTTGCTTTGAAAGCAAGGTGACTGTAAGGTTACAAACCAGGACAAGGAATACAGACAGTAATAGGTTCTGAACTTGAAGTGCACAGGGAGCCCCGAAGTTCACATCCCTCATCTCACTGCATCTGTTCTTAAAGGAATCAGGCTGACACCCGAGTGGTCCCTGCCCCTCACTGCTCTCACTAACGAGCTTCAAGGGCTGCTGAGCCTGCAGTGAGCCTGTTTCTGTCCAGCCACATTGCCATCACCTCCCCATCCAATCTGAGACTTTTAGGGAAGAGGGAACTCACAGGATAGCAGCACCAGCTTGTGCTGAAGGCACTGCCTGTCAGCCTTCACTTGGCACTTCAGATGGAAGGATTTGAACTGACAAAAGGCACAAAGTCAGGGGAGAAGGCTCCTCACCTCCTCTCCCAAATTGCCTGATGGAAGTCAATACCAATCTCTTCCCAAAGTCACAATCAAAAGCTGACAGATGAAAGTCAAAGGGGAAGCTTGCCAGCCATTCCCTACAATATTTTATTAAAGAGCGGTGTAAGGATGACGCCTTAGGATTTTAGCTTTTATATTTTCAAATCCTGTACTGCATTAGTGCATAACTAAACTCCATATAAAGTGTTAGTTAACTGTCTTCATGTGTTGGTCAGACAAAACAATCCCTCCATGCCTGAGATCCAAGGACACCCTACAACCCCAGGCCCCGAAAAGTATAAACAAAAGTGAGTTGAGGGGGAGCAAACTGGGGGTATATGACTTCATTACCTGGAGCTGTAATTGGAGAATTAACCTCTGATATGTAAATGGACCAAACTTATATCTGTCTGAAAAACTCATGACCATTGTCCATTCTGAGTGCAGCTTCTGGGAGGCTCTGACTGCCCAAGGTGTGCCTATTGAAAGCCTTCAATAAATACCCACTTTATTCTCTAAACCTTGTCCAGCCTCTGTTCTAGGGAACCATTCCAAGGCATCATGGGCAGGTTTGCCTGGCTGGAATCACACCACCTGCACTGCAACTTCCTCTGTCAGCAGCTCCAACACTGCAGCCACATCTCCCTGCACAGCTGCTTTGGCCCCTGCACACAACATGAAAGCACTGAGCTCAAAGACAGTGAGAAAAGGGAAAGCTCTCTTTGCTCCAAAGGAAATTCTTTCAAAACAGGAGTTGGGTAATGCTCCTGAAAAGCAGGTATTTCCTACTGGTTCATGTAAACTGATTTTTCTCCGTACCCAGACAATGGCAATATTCCTTGTAGCCTGCAAAAGTCAGTCTTCTGTATTTTTTATGCATCAGGAAAAAATTCTCTCTATATATAAATAAATAAATATATATATTTATAAAACCCACTCTGCAATGACTTGTAGCCTACATGTAAAATGAAATATTTTAAATAATACAATAAAGGCAGAATATCCGTAATTTTTTTGATTAAATAAAATATCAGCATTTTTTATTCATGGCTAGGTTAACATTTACAATTCAGCATTTTGCAATATTTAAGTGGAATTGAATAATGCTATGAGAAAACTTAAAACTACATCACTCCTGTATGACCAGCTGGCACAGGCCATGGTTTTCTGTGCCCATCTGCATTTAACCACAGAACACGAAAGAAAAGCCCTGTTCCAGCCTGGCAGGATGATCTCACCACCACCTGTTACCTCTCTGCACCCCTCAGCTGAGAATAACTCAGTCTTGAAAGTGACTTTTAATCTGTATTATTTGCATGTGTAGGTTATGTGAATGTGAAACTGTTGCTTATTAAAATAATTCATACAAGAAAGTAATTTAGTCTATACATGGCAGGCTCTGAGCTAAAATATAATAACTTTTGAGAACTTAGGAGTCTAATTTCTTTCTTGGCTGAGCACGGACACCTCCATTATGATTCAGTGTGAGAACCCCGTGCTCATAGAAAGCAGAATTTGACCCTTTATGTTCATAATAAAGAATAAAAGTATAGAAGCAGTTCATGCTTGGAGAGGGCAATAAGGTGTCCCTAAATAGCTCAAAATATTTATCAACACTTGTATCTAAGGAGGGTTATTTTCTGTGCTGCTCCAAATCATGAACAACCATGAGTCAGACATTCACTCTTTCTCTGCAGATGCAGTGGGACTGAACCAGGCCCCTCCTTCAGCTCCCATAGCATGTGGGAATGTAAAGATTGAAGAAATATATTCACATTCACTTGGGCTGCAGGGGAAGCAGCAGCAACACCTCACAGATACTCAGGAAGAGATTGGGATTGAAGTTGTTCTTCACCCTTTTCCAGGCTGAAGTGAGACTGAAGGATGAGGCAAGGGGAGCTTGGCTGTGTCTGGGGGAGCAGAGCAGGCTCAGAACAGGTCCCTAAGAGTGCAGAAAAATGAGCAATTTGGGGACAAATCCTGGCCTTCAGCATCTCCTGTACACAGAGGGCCTGCCTGACTAATCAGGATGAGGATTGCTGGGTGATCTTTTGCACTCTCACATGGAAGAGACTTCAGGATCCCCCATCACCTCTTCGATGCCTTGAGACTTGAAAACAATATTTTGTGCCACAAAATAAACATTATTTTTCTTTCTGGTTTTGTTCCCATTTAGAGATCTTGTTTACAGCACCACTCCAAAACTTGTTTTACCATACATACAAGGCAATTATGAATTTGGGTGAAAGAAAACAGTCAGGAGTTTCTCTCTGGGGTGGGAGAGAGAAAGAACTTACACAAATTTTGCTGCTGGATAAAATGATTAGGAAAATACATCCTTAGTGTCATTAAAATCACATTAATCCATCAGCTATTCTTTTCCCTAAGCTGGTAATGTCATTTAGAATCAAGTTTTGCTGTATATAAACAGTTTTAACTACAAGCTCCTTCTATTTCATCCGAGGGAATATTTTTTCATGCTTGAGCTAGTTTCATCTTCAGAAATAACAAAGTCAGTGTGTTCACAGCTTACACCTATTTGATTCACTGGGCACGGTGACCTTTTAACCATCACCCACCCCTTCCTTGAGCTTTCTCACAGCTCCCGAAGCCAAGGGATTCTGTTTGCTTTTAAAGCCAAATCAATGGAAACTAAGAGCAGCTTGTCCATTGTGCACCAGAAAAGCTTGTTTTGTTGAATTTAATGTTTGATCAAAGGACTGGTTACCTTTTTTTGTTTGTAGCCTCTTTAAATAGATGTTCTAGGCAGAGTTCTCTGTAAAACAGGGCTGAGACTTCGCTGCACTTTGATGATAATTCCTGCTGCTGTCCAAGTACTTCTTTTGCTCTGGATACTCAAGGAAACAGTTGTATAAACATACAGAAAAAACCCAAACTTTTTGATGCTCTTAAAAGTGCTTCATCAGCTGTTTATCATGAATAGAAAAAAACCCCAAGAAGAGGTCAGCAAACTCCTCCAATTTTCCAAGCTACTAATAGCAAAAAACTGAAATAGTAAATAAAAGAGATCTTGTATTTTAGCTTAACAACTTGACTTGCAAGTTTTCTAGGCTTTGGATACAGAAAGCCATCTCTAGAGACTTTATTGTGAGGATGGGGACTTTTAAAAATATGGGGTTGTTTTAATTCTATAAAATTCGCATCTGTGATTTTGGAATTTCCTACTCAGCAGCAGCAGCAGCAGCAGCAAAGCAAACTGTAGATGAAATATTTTCAAAAGGCTTACTACAAAGTTTGTTACAGAGGTTTTTTTTTCATGAACTATGCAAATCTGACTACTTATATTCCAAGAGTTCTACTGACTCAGTTTAAAGCAAATAACTATTTCATAGCTTTATGCAGCATGCTTGCAGAGGGCTGAAAATGATATCTAAGTCCAGAAGGGAAAAATCCAAGGAAGTGTCTTGGGTTAGGTAACCAAAATATTTCTATTCTATTTCATCTGTTGTAAAAGCAGATATTTTTTTATCTCTTGTAACTCCAGGGGGGCGGATGCCTTCTGATAATTGGCCAGCTGTTAAAACCAGGTGTGGCAGTATTTCTTATCTCCTTCACCACCCGTCCATCTTCTGCTAATGGGCCATTAAGGCTCACCAATGACATGACACATTACATCATCCCGTTGTGAGGTGCTCCACCCGGGGGGGGGGGGGAGCCAACCATTCCTACCTGGATAAAAACTGAGGCTCAAGAACAGCAGGCATCTGGTTTTTTTCCACCAGAGAAAGACTGGACCCATCTTGTCACCACAGGACTTCTCCTACTCCATTATCTGTACTCCACAGAACCTCATCCAGGATTTATTTGGACTGCTTCCAACACCCTTACCAACAGGGTGTCAGGTCATATCCCTGACTCTGTCAGGGTTTTTTCAGGACTTTTGTTTTGATTGCTTGTCTTTGTACTACTGCATTTGTATTTTGTTTTCTTTTTTTTCTTCCTATTAAAGAACTGTTACTCCTATTCCCATATCTTTGCCTGAAAGCCCCTAATTGCAAAATTATAATAATTTGGAGGGGAGGGGGGTGACATTCTCCATTCCAAGGGAAGCTTTAGCTTTCCCTGGCAGACAACTGTCTTTCAAAACCAAGACAAGAAGGTAAATACTCTTAAATATGCAAAGTATTTTCAGATGCCTTTTTTTTTTACAAGAACACAGTTAAATACTCTTGGAATGGCAGTAAGAAAGAGTCAAGGTGCTAACTGCAATTTGATTTATTTGGTTTGTTTTGAGTTCTTATTCAAACCCTAGCCTTATGCACTTCAAGTCCAGCCCAGCATGAGAGAGTCTCAATATCTGCAAAGTCCAGCAGGAAGGATTAGAAAATGTCACAACACCTTCAGGGCATAGCAGATCCTTAAAATAGGGAATGATTCAAGAGTTTGAACAGGAAAAGTACAGCAGGATGCCTTTAAAAAATCTGCATCAGGCTGGAAGGTCTATGAACCTCTCCTCTTTAAAAAGATCATCCCTTTTCTGCTGCATTTTCACGCACATGAACAAACCTGGGCACAGAAGGGACCTTCCAGAAGTTAAATAAAAATGCTCTCTATAATTTAAAATAAGTTTATATATGTGTACATAAATGTATATTTCAGAGGAGCACCAACATATGCCTTTTTTTACAGGCAAAGTTTCACTGGAAAAATGATAAATAGCTGATATCCAGGATTTCAGATTTTTCTTTGACATGGGTAATGACTAATTGTAAAATGGCTGGAAATTCATAAGCTTTGCAATAACTCAGTCAAAATGGTTATCACTCTATTACTGGTCACATATGGGTCTTTGAACATGGATTAGCAGCTGAAAACAATTATGGTTTCGCAGTTTAAAGACAACACTTAAGACTACTAAATCTAGTAAATTTTAGCATTTTAAACTCACTCTCGGATCATTTAAAAAAATCTTTGCCATCTGAAATCTGAGTAGAAAGATAAATTTCTAAAAATGTTTTCAAAACCCAATAAAATTAATTGAAGTTCTGATAAACTGACTAAATGAAGAACCAAAACTTTTTGCCTTTAAAAAGCAATTAAATGTAATATTGAACCATTTTCAGCACCTTTTCCAAAGCATTTTTCAGACAGAGAAGCCAGGTTTAGGGTAATTATATAGAGCAATATGGCTCCAGCACATTCTAAATTTTCTGAGAATACATTATTACACAAGATATTAATTCTTCCTCCTGAGGAAGATTTTTAAGCACTGACATAATTTTCACTTTTTCTTGGATGTTCCATTCTCATTTGCCACCACCAGACCTCAACTTTAATAAGGCATTAACAGCACACTTCAGTATTTTATTATGAAATATCTATGTACATTTACAGATTATTTTGACTTTGTACACTTCTGAGTTACTTTTTTTCTCACTTTCCTCTGAGTTTGCTCATAATCAAATGACTTTTTCAAATAATTTTACTTCCAGTGATTTATTTCTGCTTCACAAGATGAAGCACAAAAGCTTCAATCTGCTGCTAAGTGTCCATCTCTTTAGGAAGTAATAAGGAAATGTGATATAAAGTTTCAGAATCCTTGCAAAAACAAAGCAAGGCAACAGTAACCATGAGGGGTTCATAATTTTTGTGTGTGAGTGAGGATATTTAACAGCTTTATCCTAACTGCAGTTTGCCAAGAGCTGTCTGGTAAGATTCATGACAGAGAGAAGACTCTTGCATACTAGTGTCACCAACAACCTCTCAGGTTTCAAAAAAAGAAAAAATAAAAAAGGGAGAGTTCTCACTCCAATTTAGCACTGAGAAAAAGAATTTACACGTCACCAAGTCCCAATAATACATTTGGAAGCCTGTAAGGAATGCAGAGCACTCTTATTTTCATAAATAAAACATCAGCTGACTTAGCAGCTAACTTACAGAGCAGTTAAATCCACAGGTACAATCTGATTTTCCCCAACTGTTTTACAACAATCCAGCCACTGCAGGAAAGAGAGGGGAATTTATGGAAGAGATAAGTGGAGAAACAGACTGAATGTGCTACTGGATGGAAGGGAGGAACCAATTCTGAATGGGGCAGAGAAGGCTGTTCTGAACAAGCAGGAATCCTTCCAAAAGCTCAAATCTTGTCTAAATTATCCCAGCAAAGCAGCATGATCTCTGCATCACCCAAAAATTCCCAAAGCCAACCCTTGACAAGAAGTAGCAATGTTATTTCCATCCCTATTTCCACCGTGGCACATGAGAATGGATAAGAGCATCAAGGTTTTTCACCCCCCTCCCTCTCTCCAAGTGATAGATGTCTGGCAGAACTATTTCCTGTACATCTCAGTGGTGCTGAAAATCGCACTAAGCATCTTTAAAAAATTCCAGGTCAAATACAGAGTCAGCATTTAAGCAAATCACTTAGCCCTGGATATGCTGGGTCTAATCCTTGTAGTTTAGCCACAAGTTAAGCTGTCTTTTCTTCTTTCTCCCTGAAAATGGCTTAATCATCCAGTCTGGCTTTATGCAATTAAAAAACTCCCTGCCTGTAATTGACAACTGATGGATCTAGACATTAATTCTTATCCTACAGAATTTATATTTAATCTATAATACTAATATTGCCCATATTCAGATAATTCACTAAAATAATGGATTCTTATGTCTCCAGTTCCCTGCCTCTGCAAAATCTACTTTTCATACAAAACCCCCAAATTAATTCAGGTCATACAGGCTCTGTCTGTAAGAAAGGAAGAAAAATCAGTCTATTAAGATGTTTTGTCCTGCTTTTTTTTTTTTCAGGTGACCTGGAGACAGATGATTTTTTTTTTTCAGGTGACCTAGAGACTGCTCTTGTGGACTACAAAGAGGTTGAAGGACTTGGTCTTGTTGGGTCTTGTCAAGAGAAGGGCTAGGAAAGGATCTAACAACACCTTCAGCTGCCTGAAGGTGAATCACAAAACCTGAGCCAAACCTTCTTGGTCACAGCCAGGAGGTAAAACAAGAGCCAGCAGCCCAAACCTGCAGCTTCAATTGAGCAAAAAAACCCCCATTCTACCCAAGGAATGCAGGGCTGGGCTGGGGTGCCCAGGAGCTGCTCTGACATGTCCCAGCTGACTCCACCAGCGTGGTGTTCATCCTGCTCCGAGCAGATGAATCCCAAAAGCCCTTTAAAATGTTTCTCACACCCCACCCACTCACCGGTTCTTGGCAAGCACATGGCAAGGATCCAGAAATAATAAATATTAACATTAGTTATTTTGAGCTTCTCATTAGTATTTACATCCATGCTCTTTGCAGTTCTAAATGCCAAGGCTCCAGTTTCAGTGATATTTTTCAAAAAGGAAAGGGTGTTTTTTTGCCAATTTATCATTTCTAATCTGTTCAAAACTTAAGCCACAACTCTTCAGTGAGACTTCTTCATAAATAACTGTACAAAATTAAAGTAAATAACATCTATTATTTAGCTTCATTCTTAAAATAGTCAACATATGGCTACAGTATATATTGAAAAAATAAACCAAAGTTTTAGATAGGGGATCTTCATCCCTTTCTGAGGACTCAGAAGATATGGTAGAACTAGGATTCCCCAAACTACCAGTATTGGTCCAGAATTTAATATCTGTGAAATATTATTAATACTATTTTCACAACTACAACAGCCATAATCAGCTCTCAAGATCATCTCCTGCCATGTTCAGAACACCCAGAGAGGAAGCTGGGCAAGGGTGGTGAAGGAAGGGGAAGGAAAGTGGAAGACTGGGAAAACTTAGTTATCCTTGCTTAATTTGATTAATTAGATTGCTGATGGACTTCACCAAAGAAACACAAGGCTGACAGAATCTGCTCTATAACAGCAAGTAAAGACATTCCAAGAAAAGCAGCAAGTTTTGACAAATTCTTGAGATGTCACTGATTTGCGAATGTGTGTATGAGAGGAAAATGACACGAAACTGAGAAAAGTCAGCACGGAAAACAGAAGGAAATTCAGAGGTTTAAAGAAACCTAAGGGGAGAAAAAGCCCATCAGACTGCTTTGTGATGTGGTGGCTTTTTTTGTGTTGTTTTGTTACTTATTGTGGCCTTATTATAGCAAAGATGGGATCTGCAGGGACTGGAGTGATTGACAGATGTCTCTCAAGTGTGCGTGGTCTGAAAACATGAAGCACAAGCAACTTTGGCTTTGCTTTTTCTGACATATACTAAAATTAGAAACAAAATAAATTACAGGGCAACTTTAAGGAAAGAATAAACTAGTTGGTATAAGTTGTCCTAATCATCTTTTTGCTTGAGTTGTGGAATAACTTTCAGCCACCACTGAAAATTGCATCTGCCAAGGAAGCCCTTGTTCAGGTAGGATCTTTGCCTTAGAGATAAAATAGGAAAAAAGCCTATAAACCAGCAAAGCATTATTAAAAACAGCTCTTATTCTAGAAAGTATAAACATTAATTTTTATAGAAAGACTTTGTATAATCAACAGGAAAACAGAATAAGATAAACTAACTTTCATGATAGCAAACCAGACTGATTTTGACCTTCTGACTAAATATTTTCCAGTAGCTTCTAAGTAAACCTGTTTGTTATCCACAAAAGGATTCATTGACACTTAATTTATTAATTAATTAAACAATGTAATTAGATCTAGAATTTAAAATACTTATTCTGACTGAATTCACAACACATCTTTGCTTTTAGTTCATGGCTTTTTGAAGCTGGATTACAGGAACTAAAACATGATTGAGATTCAGAAAAATCCCCGAGAGCTGAATATTGTGTCCTCAAGCTCAGGCTAAACACAGAAGGAAGAACAAAATAGAGGCAAGAAATTTGATTTATTTTTAAAGGACAGACGGGATGACATATGGGCTCAAAATACTGTAAAGACTCCAAGCCTAAAGCTATAAACACATCCATAATATGTGGAATATACGTACACTGCTGATGTGTGCATAGATGCACTCAAATATATATGGGAGAAATCCATGGAATTTAGAGGAGCTGATCAGAAATCTGTCACAATAGGAAAAACTAGGCAGAGAAATTAATTAATTTGGAATACCAAAGCTGAGGAAAACGTTTTCACAAAGCGTCAGAGAAGCCATTAAATGCTGTGCAGCAGCACAGGTAAGTTAAATAAAAAAACAGACTCAAGAAAGCACAGAGTGAAGTGACCTCCTGTATCTGGTAAATACAAAGCCAGGCCACCTAGTGGGTGAATATTCTGTGTCCACCAGAGCAGCCAGTCCTGTCCCAGAATAAAAGGTGTGGAACAATGTGGCTCTGTAGGCACTCAGCCCAGAAATACACAAACCAAGGAACAGACCACAAACACCTCTGAGATGTTTGCAGCTTCATTAATTTTTCTTTCAGAGACCCCTATGATTGAGGAGTGAAACAATAACTCATTAATAAAAACACAGCCATTTAAAGTAATCACAAAAGAGAGAATAACCAGCAGCACAGGCTCCCAAGGGGCAGTTCCCAATGAGGCAGTGATACAATATCAAAATCTTACCTTTAACTTGAGCTTTCCTTATCTTAAAGTTGACCAATTCACCCAGAAACCAACTCTTATTTTCTTCTACACAGCTGATTTTTAATACAGCATTATATATGATGCATGCACACAGCTACATAAATTCTATGCTGGAATGTGTATGAAAGTATGTTCTAAACACAGGACACTCAAGCAGCAATTCTCCCCCAGCTGTGGGGGTAAAAAAATAAAATATTCAAATGCAAAGGAGGATTTATGAATTGAATTTTTTTTAATCTACCAGTAAGCCTAAGTTGAAATATGAATAACTGATTTAACACTGAAATGGTATTCAAATATTTGACTCCAATCCCCTATTGCTTCTAAATTCATTCAGAAGTTAAGATTATTAGTTCTTCCTGACAGAAAAACAAGATTTAATGATCATCTGATAACCCTTAGGAATAACAAAGTAAACTGAGATGATAATTCAGACAAAATAAAATGATTTTACATATATAAGGAAAACATCATGCAGAATACCCATTTAGGCATTTCCTATGGGGCAGTAACTAATTTTTAAGAAAACACAGAGCAAAAAACTGTCTTAGTGTGTACAGTAAAAGGTTTAGAGGGGAAAAGGGGAGCTTCATTAAAATCTGCAGACCTTTAACCCTCTGCTTTGATCAAACAGACAAACTGAACCCCTCAAGCACTCCAAAAAAGCCTGGAATGGGAAATGTATGGAAGAATTTTAACCCAGTGACCTTGTGGAAACAGTGCTGCTCACTTTAAGACAACACTGTTCTCAAGATCAAGCCATCTATTCACCCAGGCCCATCAGGCCAAAATAATGCATTAAAATAATGTGCTTTGTGCAATTTTCCAGAGCAACTGATTTCAGCTTAGTAAAAATGATATGCAGTAAATGATTTTGAGGTAAATTTTTAGCTTTCAGGTCACGTCTGCAGGGAAGTAACATTAGAACTAACAGAGGTGTGAAAAATGGGGATGCAGAAGCTGTACAGCCCGTGCATTGGGGTTTTTTTTCTTTTTTTTTTTTTTTGCCCCAGAGCTCTCTCTGGCAGTAGGAACACTGTAAAACCAAGAGCAAGCCAATGACAATCTATTTATATACAGAATTATACAATATTTTAAGTTGGAAGGGACCAACAAGGATCACCAAGTGTGACTCCATGCTCCTTGCAGGATTACTGAACACTAAACCCTGGACTGAGCATGGTCCAGGTGCTCTGTGAACTCTCAGATTTGGGGCTGTGCCTGACCCCCTCTGGGAGAAGAACCTTTCCCTGATGTCCAACCACTGCTCATCTTTTATTCTCTGTATTGTTTATTGACGTTTATACTTCAAATCAATTAAAATTGCACCTCTCCAATGGATGTAGCATTGCCTCTCCTCGATGCAAAGTTCCTCTAAACACAAAAACCCCCCACAAACCAGGGTAGGAATTCTGTCCTGCACTGAGTAAAAGATTATAGCAGAACACCTGAGAGCCAAAGTGAGCTCCAAAGGTAGCTCACGTGAATTCTGACTGCAATAAAAAATCCTGGCAGATGCTTCCCTGAAATCCTTTAGTTGTATAAACCTGAAACAGGATTTAGAGGTTGTTGCTAATCTGACCCCTAAAAAAAATTCTTGCTGATGCCAGATCTGTTTGTTTTAGCCTGAGCATTCCAGCAATACCCATCCAATGGAAGCAAGAGGGGTGGGAATGTACCCTGACCTGCAACACCAGGTTGTCTCAGGGGAGGAGACCAAAACAGCCGAGAAACCTTCCCTCAGCTCAGCTGCCAGCATGTAAGGGGCTAAGAAATGATAAATGCTTGAACAAAAACCACACCACAATCTAAAATTGTTGCCCTCCATAAAAATCTGAAAACCTATCACTGTGGAATACCAAGGAACTTTTACAAAGCACAGTTTGATTTTATGTTGCCTTAACTCACCTGTAGAGCAATTGACAAAAGGTTTTGGAGATCTTTCCATCTGCAGAAATGATGGGTGAAGATGAAAGACAAGAACAGCATTTCCTTTCTTCCCACTGCAATTCTGACTCCTTCAGCATTTCTGCCCTGTTATGTACTTCACCTAAATGCAGTTGTGTTTTTAGCAGGACACTGGCCAAGGGGTTCCATCTCTTTCTGTGACATTCTCCACAAATTTACACGATGCATTTAATCCATGTAATTTTTTGATCTGTATAAAAACAGTTCTTAATTTGCACCACAGTGCTCGTGTTAAGTGGGTTGCAGAATGCCCACTGAGTTAAACGTGAATGAGTTGTCCTTCATGCTAACTTTATACGACTTCTGGGTTCCCCAAAGATGCCATTTTGTCTATAAAATCCATTTCTTTGCTATTTTCAACATAAAACCTAAAAGGTGCCGTGAAAAGTGCTGAATATCTTCAGTGGCAAATGAGGAGCTTGGGATTTGCAGGAAGTAATTAACTCTCTTTTGCCTTCAAATCCCTCCCCATCTCAATCTTCCCATTCTGCTTTGTCAGTTTGGAAAAGTATTTGGAGGAACCATCCCACAATTAATAGGAAATCAGTTCTGATGTTTATTGTGCACTTTGGCGGCTGCTCAAGACAGCTCAACCCATCCCACAGTACAAGTAGAACCTTTTCTGGACAAAGTACTGGAGGCACTGTCACCTGCAGGGACACAGCTACCTCATAGTTACCTCTGAGGGGCCACAGCCCCCTCATTGTCACCTTTGAGGGGACACAGCGACCTCAATGTCATCTGTGAGGGGACACAGCCACCTCAATGTCATCTGTGAGGGGACACAGCCACCTCAATATCACCTTTGAGGGGACACAGCTCCCTCACTGTCACCTTTGAGGGGCACCTCAGAGCCCCCTCAGGCTCCCACCCTTGCCGCCCCCAGAGCTGCTGTCTGGAGTTTGAAATGCCAGAGTTGTACCAGGAAGATTTACAGATGCTGGCATTTGTGGGATCGATGTCATTTCTGTCTCCCACACAGTAAATAGAAGTGAGAGTGATAAATGATGCCAACAATGATGCTGTTGTGGTTTTAAATGAACCCCACTCCCCAAATTTCCCTTGGGATTAACGTTCCTTACAGCTTTTATATTAGACCGGTCAAAAAAATCCTAACATCTTGAATATTTTAATTAAAATTATCATTCTCCTATTTTAGCTTTCTAGGAAATACATCTACTCCAAGAGCAAAGGCTGAGGTCAGTGTTTACAGAACACATTTCTGCAGATGATGAGGAAAAAATTGGAACTTCTTTTCACGAGAAGCCTTTTCCCATCTCTGTTATATAGGCTTTTTGATACCTCTATGGAGGGTCCGATCCTGGCCACAAGTCCCGGACAGAATGACACCGTTAGGAATCACCCGACCCGAAGCTCAGGCGAGGTCTCCAGCCTCAGGCAAACTTAGCAAGCAACTATCAGTGAATTCAGCTCTCAGCAGTGTAATAGCTCTTTAGCAGTGAATATCAGCTCTTGCTTGCTAAGTGCCCTGGCAGACACAGGGAGAGAGAGGAGAAGGCCGTATGCAGTTCCTCAGATGATGTCCTTTATTTTGGCATTCTCTTCGAAGGGTTGCAGTGACAGCTCTTCTGGTTTAACAGGGCAATATTCAGGGTTTATATAGGGTAGAGGGGTTTTGAAAAGTGGACCAATGGGGGAGTTGGGGTACAATTTGGCCTATAGTCTTACAGATAGATAAGAGAGGTCCGGGGGCTCCAAGGGGTTTCTTTTTGGCCACTCATCATGACATTGCATTTCCTTATCTCAGGCCATTGACCGCCAGGGAGGCCTAACAGCCTCCGTGGCTGCAACATATCTCAGTAGAGCAGATAAAATTCTTTGTTTTGAAGACTGTTAATGAAAACATTGAATAACTAACTCATAAAGTAATACTTAAAATATAGTCCTCAAACACATTCCCTACAACTCATTCAATAAGTTTAAATTCCTGTTTAAATTCCTCCCCCTCTGTTCCTCCTTCCCTTCCCTTCAGTTGTGCTGTTTTATTGGAACTTCACAACATTTAAATCCATTCACACACAGCATCAGCCTGAGACCAACAGACCAATCTCACATTTCTAAAGCCATTAACATTTTATGGAAAATACTAAATTATGGAATCTCTTCTTTCCAGAAGATCTGTGACCAAACTGCAGATTCCTCTATTTCCAGCACTGTGTGCATAGACACATTCAAGATCCATACATACAAAAGTACATAAAAACTTCCTTTGTTCTGCCAGACATTATCCAGTAGGTAAAAAGCTGATTTTAAATACACATCACTATTAAATGATGCTGAAGTGACTTTTTTCTCTTTCAGAATGCAGGCATACCCTTTATGTTTCTAACAGTAAATGATATTTGACATTTAAAAATCAAGTTACCCTAATCTAGAGCTCTACCACAACAGCACTGAGAAAGCAATGAATCTTTCCAGAGGAAAAACCCATTTTTTAAAAAATTCAAGATAATTTTAGGCACAAGTAATTGAAAATGTAATTTAGAATTCATTACTTTGCATGGTTAATTACAGCAGAAGAGTTTCAAAAGATAATGATGAGCCAATAAAGTAATATTTTTTTCTGAAACATGATATCAGAGTAAATAAAATAATAAAATGCAAATTAATATGACTATTTGGATTATGTTGAAACCATTAAATGCATACCAATGTGTAACCCAGTCCTGATGCTGAGGCATTGAACCTGCAATCCTCTCCTTGGAATTTAGAGAATTGAACAATGTAGTCAGGTCTACAAAATTTCTGACATGCAGTTCTTTATTCTTAATTCACCATAAGGACAAAATGGTCTTATTCATGACTGTGCCATCAGTCCCAGCTCTTCTGAAGCCCAGAATGGATTTCCCAACCTCAACACCTACAGGATACAGGAAAGCCAAGGCTTTATCTCCATCCCACATGAATTCTGTACTTTTCTTCAAAAGGAAAACAGAGAGCATGTGTTTAACCAAAACACCTCATTCAGAAAGAGAATAAAGTTCTTTTGCAGCGACTGCCTGCAATCCACCTGCAGCTATGGAGCAGCAGCAGAATCTGTGACCTTACTCTTTTTTCATAAAGGGCACTTAAGCTAAATGAACTCCTTGCCCATGTTCCTGGAAAACAAAAGTCTTGATTTGACCTCAGAATTTTTGCAGCAGTCCCTAAAGTCAGTCTCTTTTCCCCATGTAGCTCCAGCAGATTGGAAGGTCAGCAGTGGGTACACAGTTGATGCAATAACAGCTTTCTGAACATTTTTGTCTGGAGATCTTTAGAATAATTTAAGTGGTTTGAGTATAACTGAGTGAAAAAGGAACTGTCATGCATGAACCACATTGGAAATTTCCTGTGCTGAGGTACATGGCTGATTTTAAATTGCTACCATTGCACCTGGAGCTCAATTGTCTATTTTGGTCATGTGGGATGTCTTACTCTGGCCTAAAATATGCATTTTCCTAATAATTTTAATTCTCTAAGGCACAATAATTCTAAAACTCCCAATATCACCCTCCCAAAGCTGTGTGTCCTTGTGGGAAGAGTGAGGTGTCTGTGTGTGCTCTCCAGGGCTGTTTCGTGACAGATTGTCCCTGACAGCGAGAACAACACGGATCCCAAATATCAGCCAAACACACAAATCCCAAATATTTGCCAATAACGTGCACAGCAAAGGCTGCAGATGCCAGGATAACACCAGAGGTGTCACAATACCCAAGCAGAGGATCAGAGACATTTGCAGAGGCACTACCACCACAGCAGCACCAGCAGAGCTTTCAGGAGGAGTTTATTAGGACACCTTTAAGTGCTCAGCTTTATAAAACATAAATATCACGGCCCTGTCTATTTTCATTTGTGCATAATCCGGTGAGGGGTTGGCAAATTCAGGCTGCCCCTGGGTTTTCTCTCTGAGTCACCTTGACTAGAGCAGCACATTTCTGCTGGAAGCAGGAGCAGGCAGTGCCATGGAACAGCCCCACCCATCACTGCCCCTCAGCACAGCCAAAATGCTCCTTTTTACCTCTCTCCATCCCCCAAAAGCCTCAAATGCTTTATTTCAGAACTGTAATTTTCATTTCATTATGGTCACAATCATATCTTCCTTTAAAATAGTTCTTTCAAGAATCAGACTACATTTGAAGCTGCATGAAAACACCCCAACTAATGTATTTCAATTAACTAATTTTGAGGTTATGTTCAAAAAATCAACACTGCCCTAAAGACAACTCATTGCCCTTTAGAAAAGATGTTAGAATAAAATGACATATCACAAGACCACTATGGCTTTATCTGCATGGAAATCACTTCCAAACTGAACTTCCTCCAACAGAGTCAAAAATCTGCACTAATTTGCTCTATATTTGGACTATGAATTATGCAACCAGCTGGGAAACTGGACACCATCATTACATCCTGCAGAGCCAAGAAAAATGTAGCTTCAGATACTCTGAAAACACAAAATATCTAAGACACAAGTAGTGTTCTTTGGTTGCTATCATGAACTCTGCTTTACTACTGAAAATATTATGTGAGGCATTTTTTCTTTACAGGTTTACAGTCCAGTGGAACTGCAGCTCTAAAACTCATTATCCAACACCACTACACCCATTACGATAGAGCAAAACACAGGAAAGCACTAAAATGTTATTTTGGCTATTTCTAAACTTTGGAGAAAGATGTACAGTGACAAATGAAGGCTATCAGAAGAGGGAACTCACTTAAAACTATCCTTTGTTATTTAGAAAATCTCTGTTTCAATGATGTTTGTGGGAGATATTGAGAATTTATGGTCAGAGATGTGAGTAACTATTAATTATTCTCAACAAAGCAGCTTCAGTGGATAAAAATATCTTTTTCAGATACAAATATGTGACTGTAAACAGCAGATAATTAACAGTACATAAAATTATTTGTGAAGACTAACAACTCAAATGGCCAGCAGTGCTCTCCTGCCAGCCTTGGGACTGGTACAGGAATTCAGGCAGCAGAAGTAAAAGTAGCAGAAGTAAAAGTAGCAGAATTAGAAGTAGCAGAGCTACACTGGATATGAAAAGGTGTCTGGAGTTGTAAAAACCCTTATTTGCACCTGAGAAAAACTTTCTTTGTCATAACCCAGTTTCTCCCAAGGATAAGTTTCTTTGAGCCATGTTAGCACCAGAAACAAGCACACAAAACAAAAGTAATTTTCTGTTCATCTGCACTAGAAATTATCATTAGTTTTGAGTTGTCTAATTTGATTGTTTTTAATTAATTTAGTGTTTCTTAGTTTTTAATATGCATACTATTCAGTAAAAAAATTGACAACAAAGTATCAAGAGAATATTAAAAAAGTGAAAATATTTTAGACATTTGCATCTTCTGATGAAGAAGAAACTCCATTCCACAAATACTGGCTGCATTTTGTGAACTCTCATATCCTTTACCTTGTCGATAAAAGAGCTGAAGATAAATTGAAATTTGGAATGCTCTGCCATCCTTAAAAACTATGAGTAACACATTATTCAAGAAAGGTCAGTAATTAAAGCTGTGTGAAATAGAAGAAAACAGTTTTCATGATGATAAAAGCATTTTCTTACTTCAGGACTATCTGTTTTTCCCTGTGCTGTAAAAAATAAATATCTCATTACTTTTATATTCAACTGTTGAAGGGGTTAGTTATAGGATAATTATGATTCTTACCACTTTTAAAGGCAGAAGAAGGTGAAGAAAAACAACTTGGATTAACTATAAATAAAAAGTTGTTTACCTGCTAACACTCCTCAGCACAATCTCACCCATTTTATAGCAACTTGTCACCTGGAAGCTCATCACAGGAAAAACAAACATTGAAAGGGCTGCTATCACCTGCCAAAGCCTTTTGTTCAAAACTGACTTCAGAGCTTGGAGCGTGGAGTTTGATTCAGGAGCCCAAATAAAGGTCTGACAAGCAGGTATTTAAAATTAACTCCAATTCACAACTATTTGACCAAACAATCATATTTACATTGCTGATAGAAATATTTCCTCTCAACGAGCACTGACTCTTTACCAGTGACAAGTCTGACACTAAGAGACAATTTCCATCTTTGCACTATAAATAAGACTGGCAAGCTCAGCACACGTTTAATACACATAACAGGGCTTTATCTTATCCCAGGATATAAACCTTTGCTTTCATAAAAGAAATTAAAACATAGTTAAAAAGATATATATTACACTAGAAGATGTTCCCATTACCTTGCCCACTGTGTAGCCAAATTAGAAATAAACTCAACAGAAGAAGGACATTTGGGAAGATATTTTCCTGGGGTTTGGTTTCTAAAGTCCACAAATAACCTGAGATGGAGTCAGATTACCAAGTATGGGAAATAATTTGAATGAAAAATGTCACAAATTGAACATTTCTGCCTAGTAAATTTTATGGGAAAAAAAAAAAAAAGAGAAACAGCAGCAAGATCCTTTTTGTGTAGAAAATGAGGAATAAAGACAAATTGAACTAATATTTAAAGACATAATTGTTTTGTAATTTAAACATTTTTTTCAAAGCATGATGAGAGTCAGAGATAAATGGTGAGGTGACACTAAAACTACAGGCAGTACAGATTATCTTAAAAGGAAAATTTACACGTCAGCTAAAATAAGTTTACACACTAAAACTACATCTTAGCTTTCTCACAGAAATTATTGGACATTTTGGGTTATTTCTGCATGCAGAGCCAGTTTTGAACTGTGTTTTGAGTCAGTATAAAATTTTATAGCTTCCTGAAATATTGGTGCCAGCACAGAATTTTTTACACATGTGTATATTTGTCTATATAGAATTCAACATAGATTCACACATGTATAATATCTATACATACACAGAGCTTTTGGTCTTATTTTCTGCACAGCAAAAGTGACTTTTAAGGTCTGAACATTCCCCCTCACACAGCATCAAGTAGTGACTGATAAAAAAGCCATGGAGGTTTTTGAATGATAAAATGTTTTGACATTTATGTCAAAAGTGTTTTACCTCTCACATCTTTAATTTGCACCACAGGTTGTCTAAAATATGTTCTTAAATACATCAGCCCTGCTCATGGAGCATTTTACTCAGAGATTTGTCTGCTCCATTCAAATGCTGTCTGAGGTACTCTTGTGTGTAACATGCCACGAAGCATTTCTTCATCATTCCTGCTGAAAATTGCTGGAATCAGGGCAAGGGCACACTGACAAACACCACAAGCATCAGTCACTCTCTGTGATTCTGAGGTAGACATTGCCAAAGAAAAGTAATCCAAAAATCCTAAATAATGAGGTTGAAGTATAACAGAGAAGAGACATGACATATGCTCCACCACGAGGTTGTGTTTCTTTTTCTATTACCATAAACCTCACAATACTGAACAACTGAATAAATTATTTCATGCTTGACACTATTTCTACAGTATACTTCAGTTACAAACCATGAAGGCTTTGTCTGTATGCCAAACATCCTTTTAATTGAGAAATAATCTGTACAGCTGTAGGGCCAAACTGGGCTGGAGCTGCAGCTCTCAGGGTTAACAAATTCTCATCCTTGGTGTTTGAGCACAGCTGAGACCACAACTGGAATGTGCCTTTTCACCAGCACCATTCAACACAGAGCTGGGAGAATTACTCTGCTGTATGGCCAATGTTTAATATTGCCATTAAATGCTGGTATTTTTACATTGTTTTATAATGAACTTCAGGCTTGGGTTTTGTTGTTATTCTTGTTATTTGTTTTTTTGTCATTTGTTTCCTCTAACTAGGAACCCTAACAGCCCTCTCATCTTAGTAACAAGGCATTTTACTTTTGGACAGTTCTGTTTATAAATTTCTAGAACAATGCATTTTTAAGGAGTAAGATAAGTACTGATTCATGAAGCAATCAGTGCAACACTTCTAAATAATTCACCCCTGGGCAGAGGTAAAACTTTAAATACTAATCTATACCTTCATCTTCCTTTTCAGAGCTGGATTTTTTGACTCTTCATGAAGTGGTTTTGAAGCCTGTTGAATTTTTTTTTTTTTTTTAATCTGGACATTTGGGAAGCTAAATGCTCAACAGAATGGATGGTCTACTAAAATATACTTAAATAAGGCCTTGTGAATGACTGAGTCCTATAAAATTCTGCAGTTCCTCTGGGAGTTCACACCTAAAGAACAGTGCACTCCTCTTTAAACCATGTCTAAAGATACCACAAGAACTTTACAGCCATTCAGTGAGTGTGCCTTGCTTTAATATATTTATTGTTGATAGAGAATTCTGAGGTTGATTTGCTTTCTAAACCCACAGGTAATAAACCACATGAATTAATTTAGTTTCATATCAAGATGCACTCTGCTAACAGCTGTTTAAAACAGCTCACAGGTGAGAAATTCTCTAAGAGCTGAGTACATCAAAACTAATAAAAAATGAGTAAAAGTGAAGTACATCTTCTAAATTTTGCCCACATAGCTATGTAAAAGAAACAGAGCTCTTTTTCCCCATGAAAGTGAGTGCATTCACAAAACAAAGCATAAAGCCAGATAAACTATGAACAAGCCCATACTCTCCATATGTTTTAAGAGATATGGCCCCAAATTTTCAGTGTGCTTAAGTTTTATTTCTTGTCAAATGCTTATAAAAACCCACCAGAGCTGTGTGAGAACAAGCAAGGCCATATTTTCAGCTGCATTCCCTTGTAAAAAGGCACAGCTTTTAGAAGAGAAGGCTCTGGGAGACCTCAGAGCTCCTTCCAGGGCCCAAAGGGGCTCCAATGGAGCTGGAGGGGGACTTGTGACAAGAGCATGGAGTGACAGGACACAGGGAATGGCTTCACACTGCCAGAGGGCAGGGACGGATGGAATTTTAGGAGGAAATTCTTCATTGTGAGGGTGGTGAAACACTGGCTGTAGCTGCCCTAAGAGATGCAGATGCCCCCCTCACTCCCTGGGGGTGTTTAAGGCCAGGTTAAAAAAAGCTTTGAGCAAACTGGGCTGATGGAAGGTGGGGCAGGGGGGTTGGAATGGTTTAGATGATTTTCAAGCTCCCTTACAACCCAGAGCACTCTATAATTTTATGGCTGTACCTTGAAATACGCAGGTTACTGTTTTCAATATTGGTGATATATCACAGTACCCAGCCCAGGAAGAAACTCAATTTATGGCTTAAGAGCTACTGACTTCAGTATTTGCAATGGTGAATGTGCAAAAAACTCCTGTAAAATATTATTTCCAGTTAAATTACCACTGCACTGCAAGCAAGCTAATAAATTCTTATGAAGATCAGACATTGAGGAGTATCTATGATTATATTTCTGATGGAAGGAAATGGTATGGTTAGGGAGGATGACTGTCTGCATCTTCAGGATGTGTAAAAAGAAAGTTTCTGCCTTAATTTATGCAGTTTGAAAGCCCTGAACTAGTTTTTTAAAACTTTATCCTTCAAAGGCATTCTTAATATTCAAAAAGACCTTGCTAATTAACTCCTAAAACTACCTCAAGTCCAACCTGCTTTTCCTGCTCCTTAGAGAAGTTTTAATTACACAGATTAAGCACTGGAATTCCAGCTGTCACCTTCCAATAGCTTTCTTCCTTTTTAAATAAGGTGCTTCTGTGCTGATCTCTGCTTTGAGCAGAGCTTTGGATGGGCTGCTTTTATGATGTAGCAGTTGCATGTGACTATTAAAAATTATGTGACAGCACAGAAGGCACATTTAACCAGTCACAGAACATGCAGCTCTGTCCTGACATGTTTTGACATCTGGCAATCAGATTGGGCTTAGCCTAACACTGGGACAGAATTACCTGAACTCCCAAGTGGTGTTTGCAGAGAACCCAGGCACTGCCAGCACCAGGGGGTGTGGTGGCAGGATAAGGGACAAAAGGCCAGAGCTCCTTCAGGGTGACCTCCAAATCCAGTGTGACAACAATTAAATGTCACAGGCCTCCCAGACAAGTGCTGGAAACCTCTTCACTAGAAATACCCAGGACAGCTTGGCAGGGAAGCAGCCCCTGATCCATGGCCCTTTTTTCAGCAGGAGGTTGGCTGAGGTGACCTCGAGGTCCCTTCTAGAACATCCTTTCCATGATGCTGTGAATGCATAAAGCACCACCACGGGGAGGAAGATGGCCACAGGAAGGGTATTTCAAAGGATGAAAAGGGTTTTACCTGTGCTACTATGAGTAAATTACACACTACACTAGAGTGGAAAATCCACTCAGTTGTGAGAAGGTTTCCCAATTCCTTGATGCCAGGCTCCTCCTTCCAGGGCCAGCAGCTGCACATGGGGTCAGTGAGCTCCTACAATATTCCATGTGCAGGCAGAGCTCTCCAGCTGGAACACCCAGCATGGGCCATTCCCTGGATTTCCTCTGGCCTGAGCCTTGTGCAGGTCCTGCCTGAGAGGCAGGAGCATGCAGTTAGTGAAGCATGGAGATGCTGCCCAGTTTGAAAATAGAATAAAAATAATTACTAATCATTACCACTACAACACAATGGCTCACACAGAATTCGCAGTCAAAATCTAAATTACTACAATTATCTTTTAATCAAGGTCTAATAATATTTACTGCAGTGTGCTCAGCTGGAAGCACTTTCCTAGCTCCAGCTCAGATAAACTGATCAGGATCTGTGTGCTTAGGAAACACAGTCATCTGTCAAAAATGTCTCCAAAACACCCAGGAAGGAAGAACACACTTCCCAACAAACTCAGAGGGGAATTCACACATTTCAGAGTAACAGAAAATTGATCTATGGTGCAGATCCAGACTAACTCAGCAGTGATGTATGTACAAGTGATCCAGTCAGGTTAATCCAGGCATTCCCCTTATCAGCTGATTCTTCCTGCTGCCACCTTTTAGTGCTCTGCATGAATTCCCACCAAACCAGAACTCTTTAAGTCCCACTTGTTCTCTTGCTGCCCCACCCGAGCTCCCTGTGACCACAAGCATCCCAGCTGAACTTCAGCATCACTTCAAACCAAGGCTTCCATTCCCCTTTACCCTCCAGCGTCAGGCGGAGTGTTTTAAGAGAGCTTAGCAGGTGAGTTTCTCGTGCTCGTTAGCCGCGCAGGCGCAGTACTGGGTTTTTGCCCTCCGGCATCAGCGGGGGTGCTTTAAAAGAGGCCTTTAGGGAGCACGGTGACCCGGAGCGTGGCGAACAGGAGCGGGCAAACAGGGGCGTGGCACTGCAGTTCGCGAGGCAGTTCACGCAGGCAGGGCAAGCAGGGTTGAAGGTTTGTGTGTTTTTTTTAGTTTGCAGCTCTGTTGCTTAGTTTTTGGTTTTTTAGTAATGGTTATTACACGATTTAAAACTGCAGTTGTAAAAGTGTATGTAGCCAGGTAGAACCCTCCAAGAAGGATGTGTCTCTCCAGACCCATTCCTTTGAGAAGTGTTTAAGCTTATCAGTGGCATCAGTGGGAGTTGCAGAAGTCTGCATGCGGTGTGAACAAGTGAATGATCTCCTTTTGTTGGTGGCTGAGCTTAGGGAGGAAGTTGATAGACTAAGGAGTATTAGGGAAAGTGAAAGGGAAATAGATTGGTGGAGCTCTGCCCTTCCATCCTTGAGGGAGGCCCACCAGGAGTCAGAGGACTCCCATGCCTCCCACTGTCAGGTAATAGGACACCTGGTGGATGAGGGGGAGTGGAAATGGGTTCCTAGTCGGAGAGGTAATGGAAATTCCCCCCAACCTCCATCACCTACCCAGGTGCCACTTCAGAATAGGTATGAGGCCCTGGATCTAGAGGGTCAGATGATGTAGAAGAAATTGATCTGCCCAGTGAGCGTCCCAGTTATGCCTCATCAGGCAGACAGATTACTACTTCTAACATTAAAAAGAAAAGAAAAATAGACGTCATGGGTGACTCCCTTCTGTGAAATGTGGGGTTGTGTTTCGTGTCAGGTAGAAAAAGATGGCCTTTGTAGTTATGGTTATGAAATGTGTGGAAAGGGCCATAGGGTAATTATAAAAACATCTGTTTAATGAACAAAATGGAAAAAGCATGGAAAGGGGCTTTTGAACTAATATTTTGCTTGCTTATAAATGAATCATGTGAGCCTATAAGGCTTTTAATAGAAGGTTTGAACTATAGCTTTAGCATATATATAGAAAGGATTGTAATCACCCAAATAGAAGGAAGTGAGCTATTCCAAACTAAAATTAATGATCCTGGGAAGAGGAGATGGACCACCACCTGGAAGCTGGACCTCACCAACAAAACTGATTTATAGTCCTAAAAGGAAGACTGAATCTCTCATCTCTGATGTTTTCTTCTGAAGAAGGAAATCTGGATGCCACCACCACTAATTTATGATCCTGAGAACCTCATCATCACAAGATGTTATTTCTGACCTTACTGATTTCATACCTTTTGATGTATAGAAAATTTAACATCACCAATAGAAATTGATCACAATGGGTATAGAAATTAGATTTCAAAAATAGAAATTAGGAGGAATCTAGAAAAAAAGTTGCTGAGAAGTGCTTATGGAAAATCTCAATAAATACCAGCAGAAAATCAGCAGTTGACATGCAGTTGGAGGGGGAACCCCCACTGTACCCAGCGCTGCTTTGCTCACACTTTACCATTCTGTATTAATAAATTGATTGCTGATTGATATATTGGCCGAGTCAAGCCCATTATTTATAACACTTCTGAGGGGAACAGAGAGCCAGTTCCAACCCACAGGGAGGTCTGCTGCCTCCCTGGGGCTCAGATAGGGGATATTGCTGAGAGACTTCCTGGGTTGATTCAGCCCCCTGATTACTACCCGCTGCTGATACTCCAGGCTGGCAGCGATGAGATTGAAAAGAGAAGTGCTAGGACAATAAAAAGGGACTTCAGGGCTTTGGGTCGAGTGATTGATAGGGCAGGAGTACAGGTAGTGTTCTGTTCAATCCCTTTAGTGGTTGAGAAGTATGATGAAAGGAATTGGAGAACTCACACTATCAACAAGTGGCTTAAGGGTTGGTGTCATCAGCAGAATTTTGGGTTCTTTGATTATGGGGCAACTTTTTCAGCGCCTGGCCTGTTGAAACTGGATGGGCTTAATTTCTCTGAAAAGGGTAGTAGATTTTTAGCTTATGAACTGGCAGAACTCATTGAGAAGGCTTTAAACTAGGTTTGAAGGGGGAAGGGGAATCAGCTGGACTATCTGGGGGCAGGCCCAAGGGTGATAAACCTAAGGGGTGAAGTCGCTAACCCAGCTGAGGTGCATGTATACTAATGCATGCAGTATGGGTAATAAGCAGGAAGAGCTTGAAGCCATGGTGCAACAGGGGAACTATGATGTAGTCACCATCACAGAAACATGGTGGGACGACTCACATAGCTGGAACGCTGCGCTGGATGGCTACAGGCTCTTCAGAAGAGACAGGAAAGGGAGAAGGGGTGGAGGGGTGGCCCTTTATATTAGGAAGGCTTTTGATGCCATAGATATTATAACTAGTGATGATGAAGTTGAATGGTTAAGGGTAAGAATTAAGGGGAGGGCCAATAAGGCTGACATCCTATTAGGAGTCTGTTATCGTCCACCCAACCAGGAAGAAGAGGTGGACAACCTATTCTATAAGCAGCTGGAGAATGTTTCAGGAGCATCAGCTCTTGTTCTTGTAGGTGACTTTAACCTACCAGAAGTCTGCTGGGAACTTAATATAGCAGAAAGGAGGCAGTCCAGGAAGTTTTTAGAGTGTATTGATGACAATTTGTTGTAGCTGGTGAGTGAGCCCACCAGGGGAGGGACTGTGTTAGACCTGTTGTTTACAAATAGAGATTGGCTGGTAGGAGATGTGGTAGTTGGACGCCACTTGGGGCATAGTGATCATGAAATTGTAGTGTTCTCAATATTTGAGAAGTTAAGAGGAGCATCAACAAAACTTTTACATTGGACTTTTGGAGGGCAGACTTTGACCTATTCAGGAGACTTGTCCAGAGAGTTCCTTGGGAAGTAGTTTTTAAAAACAAAGTAGTCCAGGAAAGGTGGGCATGCTTCAAAACAGAGATCTTGAGGGCACAGGAACAGACTGTTCCTGTGTGCTGAAAGATGAGTCGACAAGGCAAACGTCCAGCCTGGATGGGTAACGAGATTTTGAAAGAACTTAGGAATAAAAAGGATGTATCATCTCTGGAAGGAGGGTCAGTGTGCTGGTTTGCAAGCAAAACCAGTGAAAGACTCCAAGTCAGAAACACAATTTAATAAGAGGAAAAGAAAAGAAATAAAAGTAAAATAAAAGTAATAGTACAAAAAAACAACTGACAGAGTAACAATACAACCTGACACCCTGTTAGGGTGGTAGTGGCAGTCCAGATGAGATGGTCTTGTCGAAGCAGTGATCCTGTAGAGACGTCTGGTAGCTCTTGTCTCCTCTGGGAGTCCAGTGGATAAAAGCTGCTTGTGCTGTCCAAAACCCTGGATTTATCCAGGTGGGAATGCTTGGCTCCTCCCCCTGGGCAGAGCATCTCACAATGGGGATGATCTCATTCTATGAGTCATGCAGTGGATCCTTGATGGCTCATTAAACAGAGATAACTCCCGGAGGAAGTTATCTATGAGTCATGTGGCAAGGCATTGTTAGGCTCGTTAACAGAAGATAAGGAAAACACTGCCCCACCCTGGCTCCAACGGCTCATGGGGATAGAATACATAATTTGGGCACAATTTTACATTGTAACCTAGGACATAATCCACCCCTTATTCTATCACCATCTACATCATACACCCTCACAGATACATATATATATACACAGAATGAAACCTTACACACTAATTCTAATTCTCACTTAAAATTAGGTCGCCTTGTGGTATACAACGGGTTTCTCCATCTTTTTGCATTACCCACCAAGTATAACCAGGTCCTTGAGCAAAAACAATCCCACGGATGGGTCTGCCTTTGCCTGAGGTGGGATTAATCCAAACAGTCTTTCCTAAAATCCCTTTCATGTGTACCACAGGGACTTTATCTCCATCCACTGTGTGCAAGGGTTCAGACTGGGCAGGACCAGCTCGATTGATGGAGCCTCGGGTGTTTACCATCCAGGTGGCTTTGCCTAAGTTTATGTCCCAATTCTTGAAGGTCCCTCCGCCAAGTGCCTTCAGGGTAGTCTTTAACAGTCCATTGCATCGTTCAACTTTGCCGGCGGCTGGTGCATGATAAGGGATGTGATATATCCATTCAATACCATGTTCTTTGGCCCAGATGTTTATAAGGCTGTTCTTAAAATGTGTTCCATTATCTGACTCGATTCTCTCCGGGGTGCCGTGTCTCCATAGAACTTGCTTTTCGAGGCCCAGGATGGTATTCCGGGCAGTAGCATGAGGCACAGGATAGGTCTCCAGCCATCCAGTGGTTGCTTCTACCATGGTCAGCACATAGCGCTTGCCTTGGCGGGTCTGGGGAAGGGTGATGTAGTCAATTTGCCAGGCTTCCCCATACCTGTACTTCAACCATCGTCCACCGTACCACAGAGGCTTCACCCGCTTGGCCTGTTTGATTGCAGCGCAGGTCTCACAGTCATGGATGACTTGGGAGATGCTGTCCATAGTAAGGTCCACCCCTCGGTCACGGGCCCATCGGTATGTTGCATCTCTTCCCTGATGACCAGAGGCATCATGGGCCCAACGAGCTAGGAATAATTCTCCCTTGTGCTGCCAGTCTAGATCCACCTGTGATACTGTCACCTTCGCAGCTTTATCTACCTGCTCATTGTTGCGATGCTCCTCATTGGCCCGACTCTTGGGTACGTGTGCATCCACGTGTCGAACCTTCACGGTTAGCTTCTCTACTCGGGTGGCAATGTCCTGCCAAATCTCAGCAGCCCAGATGGGTTTCCCTCTGCGCTGCCAGTTGGCCTTTTTCCAGCGATTCAGCCATCCCCACAGGGCATTAGCTACCATCCATGAGTCGGTGTAGAGATAGAGCCTCGGCCACTTCTCTCGTTCAGCAATATCCAAAGCCAGCTGGACAGCTTTAAGCTCTGCCATCTGGCTCGATCCACCTTGTCCCTCGGTAGCTTGTGCAACTCGTCGTGTGGGGCTCCATACTGCAGCTTTCCATTTCCGGTCAGCGCCTATAATTCGGCAGGAACCATCAGTGAAGAGGGCGTATGGTCTCTCAGTCTCCGGTAGCTCGTTATATGGTGGGGCCTCCTCGGCACGTGTCACTTGCTCCTCTTCTTCTTCAGAGGATAATCCAAAAGTCTCACCTTCAGGCCAGTTCGTTATAACTTCCAGAATCCCAGGGCGATTTGGGTTTCCAATTCAGGCGCGCTGTGTAATGAGGGCAATCCATTTGCTCCAAGTAGTGTCGGTGGCATGATGCGTGGAAGGAACCTTTCCCTTGAACATCCACCCCAGCACAGGCAGTCGGGGTGCCAGAAGCAGCTGTGCTTCAGTGCCAATTACTTCTGAGGCGGCTTGAACTCCTTCATAGGCGGCCAAGATTTCCTTCTCCGTGGGAGTGTAGTTGGCTTCGGACCCTCTGTAGCTTCGACTCCAGAATCCCAGTGGTCGACCCCGAGTCTCACCAGGCACTTTCTGCCAAAGGCTCCAGGACAGGCCATTGTTCCCGGCTGCTGAGTAGAGCACATTCTTCACATCTGGTCCTGTCCTCACTGGGCCAAGGGCTACCGCATGAGCGATCTCCTGCTTGATCTGGGCAAAGGCTTGCTGCTGTTCAGGGCCCCAGTGGAAATCATTCTTCTTGCGGGTAACCAGGTAGAGAGGACTCACAATCTGACTATACTCAGGAATGTGCATTCTCCAAAAGCCTATGGCGCCTAGGAAAGCTTGTGTTTCCTTCTTGCTGGTTGGTGGAGACATCGCAGTGATCTTGTTGATTACTTCTGTGCGTATCTGGCGACGACCATCTTGCCACTTGACTCCCAGGAACTGGATTTCTCGAGCCGGCCCCTTAACCTTACTTTGCTTAATGGCAAAACCAGCTTTCAGTAGAATCTGGATAATCTTCTCTCCTTTCTTGAAGACTTCTCCTTCTGTGTTCCCCCATACAATAATGTCATCAATATACTGGAGATGTTCAGGAGCCTCGCCTTTATCCAATGCAGTCTGGATCAGTCCGTGGCAGATTGTGGGACTGTGCTTCCACCCCTGGGGCAGTCGGTTCCAGGTATACTGCACACCCCTCCAGGTGAAAGCAAACTGAGGCCTGCACTCTGCTGCCAAAGGAATGGAGAAGAAGGCATTGGCAATGTCGATGGTCACGTACCACTTTGCTGCCTTGGACTCCAGCTCATACTGAAGCTCCAACATGTCTGGCACAGCAGCACTCAGTGGTGGCATGACTTCATTCAGACCACGATAATCCACAGTCAGTCTCCATTCTCCACTGGACTTATGCACAGGCCAGATGGGGCTGTTGAAAGGTGAACGAGCCTTGCTGACCACCCCTTGGCTCTCCAGTTTACGAATCATCTCATGGATAGGAATCACAGAGTCTCTGTTGGTGCGGTATTGCCGACGGTGCACTGTTGCTGTGGCGATTGGTATGTGTTGCTCTTCAACTCTCAGCAGTCTCACAGCAGAGGGGTCATCTGAGAGACCAGGCAAGGTATTCAGTTGTCTGATGCCTTCTGTCTCTACAGCAGCTATCCCAAAAGCCCAACGATATCCTTTTGGGTCTTTGAAATATCCATTTCTGAGATAGTCTATGCCAAGGATGCATGGGGCCTCTGGGCCAGTCACAATGGGGTGTTTTTGCCACCCGTTCCCAGTTAAACTCACTTCGGCCTCCACTACAGTCAGCTGCTGGGACCCTCCTGTCACTCCAGAAATAGAAACGGATTCTGTCCCTACATACCTTGATGGCATCAGGGTGCATTGAGAGCCAGTGTCAATCAAAGCCGTATACTCTTGTGGGTCAGATGTGCCAGGCCATCGGATCCACACAGTCCAATAGATCCGATTGTCCCTTTCCTCTACCTGGCTAGAGGCAGGGCCCCCCTATTCCTGGTCATGGTACATGCTACTCTCTTCCTGTAAATATGTTCCTGAGGTTCCTTCGAGAGGACCAGTCATATCATCATTCCTATCCCGTCTGGAGTTTTGTGCTCGAGAGACTGGAGCAGCATTGACTCTAGATGAACTTCTTGTGGTAGGGGTCTCTCTTTTCAGTTCATGTACCTGGGCTGCTAAGGAGGAGGTGGGTTTTCCATCCCACTTCCTCATGTCTTCTCCATGCTCCCGAAGAAAAGACCAGAGGTTACCCCGTGGAGTGTATGTTCTCTCCCTGGCTGGGGGACGCCTGCTCCTAATGGCAGAGACTCTTGTTGGTTCTGGCGAGACGTGGTAAATTTCTTCCTTAAGTTCTTTTTTTAGTTTCTGATGGCCCATTTCAATCAAACTTCGGACTTGCTCAGCCAGCCTTGTTTCCACGGATGAGACATGGGTACGAAATGGGGCAGTGAAAGTGTCCTCATAAATTCTTAGTTTATTGACTAAGACGCCCACCCTGTCCTCTCCTGCCCTCCATTGCAGTGTTGCCAGGTAATGGGAGTACATCTCTGGTCCAAGCCGTGCGAATCTCAACCACATCTGCGATGTGCACTGGACTTCATCTGGGCTTTTAGGAAATCTCTCGTCTTCTGAGAAAATGATCTCCATCACAGCCAATTCCCTCAGGCATTGGATACCTTGTTCCATTGTGCTCCACTTTCCTTGGTGCACCTGGAGATCTCCTTTAGAAAGGTATCTGTCCTTCACACTTGTTAGCAACCGTCGCCAAAGGCTGAGAGTTTCTTGGGTTCTCCCGATCCCTTGGTCAATGACTACATCCCGGGACAGCGATCCCAGTTGCTTGGCCTCACTTCCATCCAGAATGGTGTCATTGGCTGCAGCATCCCAGATACGGAGCAGCCAGGTCAGGACGGATTCATTTGTCTGGCGGGTGAATTCCCTCCGCAGGTCACGCAGCTCACCCAGGGACAGAGAGTGAGTGATGATCTCTGGCTCTCTCTCTTCTGCTGGGTGCGAAGGTCCTGCTGCATCCTCATCAGTCACTATGCGGACTGATTTGCTCTTTGCTTTCTTCTTCTGAACAGGAACAACTGCTACTGGTTTAGGCTGTTCCAGTTCAGTGATGGTTTGTGTGGAAATGCTGGCATTTTTGGCTTCTTTCTCCTCTGTGACAACCTGCACAGACACAGACGTTGTGGCTTTGCTTGGTGCTTCTTTCTCTTCTGTGGCAGTCTGCGTGGATGCGGGCACTGTTGCCTTGATTTCGGTTCCTTTCTCCTCTGTGGCAGTCTGCGTAGATGCGGACACTGTTGCCTTGCTTTTGGCTTCTGTTTCTTCTGTGACAGTCTGCGTAGACTCGAACACTGTTGCCTGGCTTTTGGGTTCTATTTCTTCTGTGACTGTCTGTGTAGACTCGGACACTGTTGCCTGGCTTTTGCTTCCTTTCTCCTCCGTGACAATCTGTGTGGACATGAAGGCTGTTGCTGTGCATTTGGTTCTTTTCTCTTCTGCCTCAAGAAGACGCTGCACTACATCATGGAGTGTTTTGTTTCTAAGCATGGTGCAGGCTGTGCAGAGAAGACAAAGCAGCACTAACAACAACATTATGCTATCCTTGGTATCCAGAGAGAACTCAATATTTTCAAAAACTGCTGTATCAGGCCTGAAAGACGGAAAAAAATTATTCTTTACCCCTCCCCACTGCGGCTGGGTGAGATTGTTGAGACCCCAAACAAAACATCCTAGACCGGGACAAGACAACAAAATTGACTACAAATTCCGAATTGTGCTCATTGCCTCGGAGGTTATCATGCAATAGAGATAATAGACCAATAAAGCAATTTTAGTGCCATACCCTGGTTTACACCAGAATATTAAGATCTGCAGATACTGCCCCATGTGCGGAAAGATATAGAGAGCTAGGTACAAGACACATGTAAGCATGCTGAGCATCATAGTGAACAGGTGTCTTTTTCCCAAAATTGTAATTCTGACTTTTCTCAGTACCTCGTGCCCCACATTGGGCGCCAAAAATATGTGCTGGTTTGAAAGCAAAACCAGTGAAAGACTCCAAGTCAGAAACACAATTTAATAAGAGGAAAAGAAAAGAAATAAAAGAAAGTAAAATAAAAGTAATAGTACAAAAAAACCACTGACAGAGTCAGAATACAACCTGACACCCTGTTAGGGTGGTAGTGGCAGTCCAGATGAGATGGTCTTGTCGAAGCAGTGATCCTGTAGAGACGTCTGGTAGCTCTTGTCTCCTCTGGGAGTCCAGTGGATAAAAGCTGCTTGTGCTGTCCCAAACTCTGGATTTATCCAGGTGGGAATGCTTGGCTCCTCCCCCTGGGCGGAGCATCTCACAATGGGGATGATCTCATTCTATAAGTCATGCAGTGGATCCTTGATGGCTCATTAAACAGAGATAACTCCCGGAGGAAGTTATCTATGAGTCATGTGGCAAGGCATTGTTAGGCTCGTTAACAGAAGATAAGGAAAACACTGCCCCACCCTGGCTCCAACGGCTCATGGGGATAGAATACATACTTTGGGCACAATTTTACATTGTAACCTAGGACAGTCAGGTCTCTCAGGAAGCATTTAGGGGGGTTGCTAGGGCATGTAGGAAGAAAATTAGGGAGGCCAAAGCTCAATTCGAACTTAATTTGGCAACCTCTGTAAAGGATAATAAAAAAATCTTTTTACAAGTATGTTAATGGTAAAAGGAAGGATGAAACCAACCTTTGTTATCTATTGGATGCAGGAGGGAACTTAGTAACTGCAGATGAGGAGAAGGCAGAAGTGCTTAACGCCTTTTTTGCTTCTGTCTTTAGTGGGAAGATGGCTTGTCCTCAGGATAATTGTCATACTGGGTTGGTGGATGGTGTCAGGGAACAGAATGGTCCTCCTGTTATCCAGGAGGAGGCAGTCAGAGAAGTGTTGAGCTGCTTGAATGTCCATAAATCTATGGGCCCAGATGGGATCCATCCCAGGGTGATGAGGGAGCTGGCAGATGAGTTTGCGAAGCCACTCTCCATCATTTACCAACAAACTTGGCTTACTGGTGAGGTTCCAGATGACTGGAAGCTGGCCAATGTGACTCCCATTCATAAAAAGGGTAGAAAGGAGGATTCTGGTAATTATAGGCCAGTTAGTCTGACCTCAGTACCAGGTAAGATAATGGAGCAGTTTATACTGAGTGCTATTGTGCAGCACTTACAAGACAGCCAGGGTATCAGACCCAGCCAGCATGGGTTTAGGAGGGGTAGGTCATGTTTGATCAACCTGGTTTCCTTTTATGGCCCGGTGACCCACCTGGTGGATGCAGGAAAGGCTGTGGATGCTGTTTATTTGGACTTCAGCAAGGCCTTTGACACTGTCTCCCACAGCATACTTACTCCTGGAAAAGCTGGCAGCCCGTGGCTTAGACAGGAGCACTCTTTGCTGGGTTAGGAACTGGCTGGATGACTGAGCCTAGAGACTGGTGGTGAACGGTGCGGCATCCAGCTGGCAGCCAGTCACTAGTGGTGTACCTCAGGGGTCTGTGCTGGGGCTAGTTCTGTTTAATATTTTTATTGATGACATGGATGAGGGTATTGAGTCTTTCATTAGTAAATTTGCAGACGACACTAAGCTGGGAGCATGTGTTGATCTGTTGGATGGTAAGAGGGCTTTGCAGAGAGACCTGGAACGATTGGATGGATGGACAGAATCCAATAGGATGAAGTTTAATTAGTCCAAGTGCTGAGCCCTGCATTTTGGCCACAATAACTCCCTGCAACGTTATAGGCTGGGGACAGTGTGGCTGGACAGTGCCCAGGCGGAAAGGGACCTGGGGGTTCTGGTTGATAACCGACTGAACATGAGCCTGCAGTGCGCTTTAGTGGCCAAGAAGGCCAACGGCATCCTGGCCTGGATCAGGAGTAGTGTGGCCAGCAGGAGCAGGGAGGTCATTCTTCCCCTGTACTCGGCACTGGGGAGGCCACACCTTGAGTATTGTGTCCAGTTCTGGGCCCCTCAGTTTAGAAAGGACATTGAGACGCTTGAGCGCGTCCAGAGGAGGGCAACAAGGTTGGTGAGGGGCTTGGAGCACAAGCCCTATGAGGAACGGCTGAGGGAGCTGGGGTTGTTTAGCCTGGAGAAAAGGAGACTCAGAGGTGACCTTATAACTCTCTACAACTTCCTGAAAGGTGGTTGTAGTCAGGTGGGAGTTGGTCTCTTTCTTCAGGCAGCAACTGACAGAATGAGAGGACATGGTCTTAAGCTGTGTCAAGGGAAATATAGGCTGGATATTAGGAAAAAGTTTTTTACAGAAAGGGTAATAAAGTATTGGAATGGTCTACCTGGGGAGGTGGTGGAGTCACCATCCCTGGATGTGTTTAAAAAAAAGACTGGATGCGGCATTTGGTGCCGTGGTCTAGTTGGGGTGTTGGAACATGGGTTGGACTCAATGATCTTGAAGGTCTCTTCCAAACTGGAAATTCTGTGATTCTGTGTGATTCTGTGATTCTGTTTCTCCCTCCAATCTGTACAGGTGTGCATTGTGAGCATTGTGAGGATGACTTTTTTTCATTTTAAAGGGAACACATTTCTAAAATAACATAATAGGAAAAAAAGGCATTATTGCCAGTGTTCCCTTAGGAGAGGGAGAAATTATTCAGCTTGGAGGGCCCCAGCATTTTCTGTTCTGTGATCAGGTTCCATTGTCAGCTCACCTGGCTGTGAGCTCTGTAAGAATTATGTCCAAAACACAGTGGGATGGAGGACCCAAAACACACATGGCAAGAGAGGGAGGTCTCAGTGGGTATTTAAATGCTGAGGTGTTTGCAAAATGTGGTCATTTAGAGGACAAGGTCAGCCCTGCAGGGCCACCAGCCCCTGCCCCAGGCTGGGCTGCAGTGCCTGACCACAGGGACTCAGGCAAGGACTAAAGGCTTTTCTGCTTCTCTCTCCCATGATACAATTTCATCCTCCAGTTCAGTCTACATGGAATTACAGAGTTCTGCAGACCTTGGACAGCACCTCCCCACACTGAGGTATTTCCCTAAAACAGGCTTTGTGTTCCACTGCCTTGCTTGGTCTTTGACTGTTCCATCCTTTCCCCTCCTGTCCTACCAAGAAGGGCTTTAGCACAAATGCAATTACAACAAACTGCTAAAGCTGCTTTATACAGGTTCATCCATCTCCTTAAATTCTTCCCCCTCGGTGCTACAGAACTTTCTGATTCTTTAACAACACATTTTAAGAGATTTTCCTAAGAAGTTTAAGGACAACTTAGAAATTGATTCATATCTGTTCACTTAGATGATGAGCTCCTTTAAAACAAAATCATGATTGCCTTCAGTGAAGAGATATCTTTTTTTGAATTGTGTATTCCTTAGTAATAGTGTCTCTATTATTTCAACAAAAAGTAAATATTCAGAAGACTCCATAAACATAATTCCAGCTTCCTTCTGAGTGGTTACCCATCAGGAGAAAAAAATGAAACTTCTAGTAAATCTTCCTTTAAGGTTTATACTCTGGTAAAGTAGATTTAAAAATAAAATAAGCTTTTGTCAAAACCATCTTGTAATGAACAGATTTTACAAGTAACGAAATTGCCAGTCATCTTTGGAATGTCTGACAGGAATGATAAAGTATTTTTTCAGGAGTGAATCACCAGATCTAGGTGGTTTTTCTTGTTCTGGTTTGGTTCTTTAGGTAGGTTTTTTTTGGGTGGTTTGTCTTGTTTTGGTTTTTTTTGTAAGGAAATAAATAATTTCCAAATTGTTGATTCAACATCTTGCTGGATTTTAATCAGCCCCCAGTAATGATAGAATTTGCTGTTGTTCTCAGACTCAAAGTCTGCTCCATAGTCATAAGGACCCTTTGGGTCCTCCATCCCACTGTGTTTTGGACATAATTCTTACAGAGCTCACAGCCAGGTGAGCTGACAATGGAACCTGATCACAGAACAGAAAATGCTGGGGCCCTCCAAGCTGAATAATTTCTCCCTCTCCTAAGGGAACACTGGCAATAATGCCTTTTTTTCCTATTATGTTATTTTAGAAATGTGTTCCCTTTAAAATGAAAAAAATATCATCCTCACAATGAACATTTTCCCTATTTCATTGTGGTATGTCTATTTTAATTTGTAATTTAAATTTGTAGGGAAAAATGCAGGAAGGCTGACATTCCACTTCAGTAATCATGGAATTACAGACACATAGACAGCGTTGTAAAATATTATATACTCACCTTATAATTATTTAAATAGAATCTTCTTCACCAACAGAAGAAATACCCAATGCAACAAAAAAAATGGAAGAAAAAAATGCAGAAATCACAGAGAAAATGAGAAGTGAATGTAATGTAGATCTAAGGAAGAACTCTAGTACCTTTGTTATTTTTAGACCTCCATCTGGAAGGCACTGTACAGTGTGTCTATAGATTTTAAATAACAATATTATGACATTATATATTTCCACAGGAGGGTAAAGGAGATGAACTAATGCACACACTAATAGATGTATTAGTGATAACGTTCTTACAAAATCTTATATCAAAGCCTATTATATCACTTCTTCCTCCAAAAGAGAAATCAGGTGTGTAACATGCAGAGATCTTCTAATGAGACACAACAAATCATCTCAAAAGTTCACTTCTGCAGTGTGTTTTGAGGATGGCTAAATAAAGCCAACTCTTTTAAGGTTGGTGTCTGGTTTTTACAGAATAAAGGCAATTCTAGGATTTGAAACTAGTTCCTCAAAATACAGGACTATCAGAATTATTATTAATTTACATCATCAATATCTCACATCTGGTTTTAGTCATCATTAAAAATTTCACCCTAATTGCAGCACCATTTAGAATATAACAGCATTGAAACTGGAACAACCTAGCAGTGCAAATGTCCTACAATTAACCAGCATGGATAGTGTTCAGGATGTAAGAGCAATTCTTGAACTACATACATTACAAATGTACCAGCTCAGCTACATTATGTTGAGGCAATAATGTGCAATAATTAGATGAAGCACCTGTGCTGCAGTTTCAGGAAGGCAATGTAGATACCAACAGGAGATTTGGATTTGAAATGATGATTGACCAGGTCTCAACATGGCTCCTGAAATTCCAACTTGCCTGCAGCACAACACTGAATGCACCCTGACAAAGTGCATTGTCATGCAAAGTCAGGCCTGCAGTCTTTTAAGCCAAATACATGGTGAATAAATGGCCAGAGATGCTTTGTAGAAAGATGCAAAAATTCACAGTATAAAACCAGCCAACAACCTGCCAATACACAAAACAGCTCCCTAAAATGATCTCCTCCCAAATTCCTAGAAGCATAAAAGCAATCAAATTGAGGACGTGGTGATATTACAAAATCTATACCACAGAACTGGTAACATTTTCCACTTGTAATAAGCTACAAAGATCAACTCTGGTTTTGGGTAGCACACCTCTGACGAGCACCATAATAACAGAAGTTTAAGCACAGAATGCAGATTGCATTGTCCATTCCACACATGGTGTCCTCCTCTGTAGAGCTTCTCCAAAAGCACTGCTGGCCTCGACCTGTCCCTCTGCCACTGCACACCTGTGTTAGATCTTTAACTTATCCCCTCAGAGATTATTAAACTAAAAACATCAGGAAAATAAAATTACTTGAGGCAATTGCAATACTGGCCTCACAGAATGACATAACTAAGATGATATCAGCACTCTGGAACTGAGCATCATTATTTTGGGTGTGCTGAACAGAGAATCTTATTTTCTCCTGCTAATGCAACAAGAAAATGAGAAGTTTCATGCTTTGCTCTGTTACATCATAATCCATAGGGTAAATATTGTCTTTGCAGGAAGGAAACTAATTGAGTTCTTACAGTTCAGCTGACAGCCACAATTAAGAACTCTGGGCCAGTGTCTTCGTGCTGAGGTTGGGGAACTCAATTCTACACTGTGTGCCCAGAACAGGATGGAACAGAAATCCTCCCTATCTACAAAATAACCATTTGGACCTAATGTCACTTCAGTTAATCCCCTCCCAAGTCATACACTGCAACAGTGATTTTCATCTCTTTCCTTTCCATTTATTATGTGTATATATAATAAAATATTAAAGCCAATGTGTTTTACCTCAGTAAACAGTACTGTGGGAGAAAATTTTTCAAATAGAAGTGTTTCACCATTATTGCATGATAACAGTGTCAGCACTGACAAAGAAAATTCAAATGGCCAAATGCAAATTAAGTTAGCCTTGCTTATTGTCCATTACTACTCATGTAGTTGGTAAATGAATGCATGAATATCCTTTTTCTGCATGTAAAAGAAGTTCCTCTAACTTCAGCTACTGCATAGAGATGTAGCCAAAACTCAGCTATCAATCTCTGGAAATGGAGGCCTTCCCATCTAGCAGGACATAGCTCATTAAAATAGAACAGTTCTCAGATTCAGTGTGAATTAAGAAAAATAAATTCAGAACGGTGAGTGACTTCCAGCTCATACAAAATCCTCCTACGTAACCTCGGCAGCCTCCTCCTGGATCACTTTTTGACAGGCTGGTTACTGTGAAGAATTCTCTGGTTCTTTGTTTTATTTCTAAAAATCTATTTCACAACACAGGACATTCAAAGAGGTTTTTGGATTTCTAAGGGCTTTTAGGAGGTTCAGAGGCAACTGTGCCAAATCAACTCTAAGAGAAAGAAGCTCCATAATAAATTCACTGAGATCTAAAGCAGAAGAACCTTCATCCATGTCCCTTGCAGCACTGCATTCCCACAGAAACAATGGCCCAGAGCATCAGGGAGGTTGCCAGAGTTTGTGTATATGGGAGAGGGCACTGGTTATTACCATTTCTTAAAGAAATTAAATTCCATGGCAAAAAAACTTAGAAACTTAATAGAAAGAACCTTAGCAGAATAGTTAGCTCTGTGCAGAAATTTGCTTAAGCTAATTTAGAGAAAGAATTATTCCCAAATTGGTCTTCTTTTAATAATTTCATACCCCAGGGCTGGTAAAAAGGGCAGGGATTATTGTGCTGGATGCAGATTTTAATGGCACCCTGTGATAAATGCCACCCAACACTGTTCTTTATTATACCAATATTGGCAAACTTGCAAAATGTAAGTGTATTTTTGGAAGAGGAACCAAAATTTCTAGAAACTGATTCCTAATTATTATTTTATAGGCTCTATAAGCAAAGCAATCCACTGAAAGGACAATCTCTCTCCCTAAAATCCAAGAGCTAGAAACAATAAAGGTGGAGTAATGAGCTCAGGAGAAACCACACAATGCTTTTGCACATTGAGAAGTCTACAGAAGAAAGAACACATAAAAATAGAATGAAATGTAAAACTAGAGGAGTGGGGCAGAAATTTATTATTATTACTTCCATGACCTGATAACAAAACCATTTTTACTGTAAAAGTCTGGGGTTGTAATGCAACCCACTAAAGCGTAGCTTTTCATTTCCAGGCTTAGCAAACAAACATAATGCACTTAAACATATCTGAAATGGGTTTTATTTTTCTAAGCCTGTCTGTACATTTCACCATTTGATTTTTGCCTAGCAGGAGTACTGCAATGTTGAGCAGGCCCCCTGTGTTCTAGAGGAACAGAGCACCACTCCCTTCCCTTTTCCACCTCTTACCCAATCTAAATCTGACTGGAAATATTTTAGACATGACCATGTAAGCACAAATATTCTACAAGGTACAGCAGCAATCCCTGTAAAAAAGGCAAATTGAAGAGGTGGAATGACACTTTTGGGCTGGTTGTAAGCCTGTAGTAATTGGAGTTCTGTTATCCAAATTAATTAATCCCTCCCAGGTCCAACCTACTCACCTAAAGCCAGCAGGGAACACACACAGGGGGGTTTTTTGGCTTGTTTTTTTTTTTTTTTGCAGAGTTGTGGGTTTTAAGCCAAACTGATCAAAAATGCCACTAGTAGTGATACTACAGTTTGTTCCTTTTCAGTAAATTTCCTTTGTGAAACCACTGGAAGAAAACAACAAAAGCTAAATTTCCATGATCTTCTGGTTGCAGCCACTGTGAGGGTGTGAAACCTCTCTGGTTTTAATTTTCACCATGAGAAGATGCAAACAGAATAAGCAAGTTTGGAAAAAGAGAGATCTAGAGCACATACACAAAAAATGTACAAAAGTGAACTTACTGTATTGCTGAGTGGTTTTGGGGGCATTTTCTTTGTGGGTTTTTTAGGGGTTTGGAGAGGGTTTGTTTTGCCTTTCTGTAAGGGTCACCTGTTACCAAGTAATTAGAAAAACTACAAAAAGTAAGCAAGCAGAAGTTTTTTTCTCCTTGCTAAACGACAACCACAACTGACACAGGAAAATGAGATCTGAGTCCAAACAGAAAACAATAGATTTTCCTCTCAGACCATAATGTGTAACCAAGTTCAAACCCAAAACTTTTCTGAACAAGTCTAACTTTGGAAATAGCAGCACCTTTTCCTCCCCCCCCCGCCCCCATGAGTGTCCCAAACCCAGGCTGATTCCAGAGGAGTTCAGCTCTAATAATGCTATACAATTGCCAATCACAACTACATGACCCAGGCAAGCCCAGAAATCCCCCAATCTCTTCTTTCCATGCCTTTTATTTCCTTTTTTTCCCCTTCCACTGAACCACAGGAGGCATGGAGTTACTTGTTTATTCCAATCTCACTGGCTAGAACTCTGCAGGACAGAGTGGCACCAAAGAGGGAACTGTCATTGTTCCTTCTGTTTTTGAAGGAGAAATGTGGAAGTTTATAAATGTGGTCCCAGGTTTTTCATGCTGTAGTTCACTGCTCAGAAATGTCACAGCCACATTTTCAGGCACCTTTTGGTGTATAGACAAGTTACTCACTCGATGTCACGTATGTTTCTAAACCACATGAGAAAATTTACCTGAAAGTTCAAATGAGATATTTGACTGGGACTAACATTTATTGCCTCCTATTCTCAATTTTTAGCTACCCCTGAAAATTTTACTTTATGATCTTCTCTTATAAAGCACTTACAGTTGGCCAGAGTTTGGAATTGGAAGACCCAGTCTTCTTCTCACAGTGAGTTCTCCAAAGTCAATCAGCTCCTTAAATTTAAAAGCTAGGCCTCACTGGAATATCACCTGACTCAATGAAATTCCAAACACAGAAGTCAAAGTAACTACATAAACCAGAATATCAGTCAAAGGGATTTTTAATTAGCTCTGTCTCCTATTTTTGCTGAGGAGTCCCTGGTTTTGACCCAGGTTCAATCTTCTCGGTTTTCTCAGCTGCAGCAGATTTTGTGCAATCTCCTCTGGTCCCTGGGAAGCTTTGCTTTGTCACCACTTGGTGACAAATGTCTCCTCAAGTCACAATACAGATAAAGCATCTCTCAAAATGATATTTCTCAAGATAAGGAAAAAACAAAATTTTGATTGAGGAGTTCTTTCACATCTGATCTGAGAGCAGAAACAAGCCCTGAATTAAGAATGATACTGGAACTGTAGCAGAATTGACTTCACAGTATGAACAAATCAAGTCACTTATTTTTATTTTTTTCATAAGATCATGCATATGGAAAATTTAAAATAATTATGCACTACCTTTGCTATTAAAGAGGGTAATAGAATTTGCCTTTACTCTTCTGTTCTAAAAAAAGTCATCAGCCAACATGAACCTAACCCCAGCTCACTGAGGATCAGGTGGATAAATATGGCTTATTTGTGACTCTTTTGCCAAACATATCCAAACCAAGCTTTTATGCCAAATAATTTCAACTGTAAATTTTTAAGATTGCATTTTTTACTGTAAGACATGTTTCAAATGAAAAATTGCAAAACAGAGTTACCATGAACTTTAATGTAAAGTAAAAGCAGAGTAAATGCATTTCACAAACTGTGTGCCACTGGAATATCACAAGCAGAGAAGTGAAGGAAGGAAATGCTGTCACTTGATTAACTTCTCAAATTTTCTCAAAACCAGTTTTGCAGGAAGAAGCAATTGCTCAGTAAACTGGACAAAGTTCAGTCCAATACTATTGTCTTCCTCAGGAAAATGAAGCTATCTTAATGTATTTTTACTTTTAAGACTCCAAATACTGCAAGTTCCTACCAAAGCAGAACACACCCAAGAGCAGTGCTTGGAAATGATGATCAGCTGAACACTTAAAGTCTTATTTGTTAAGAAGCTAATATTCCTCATGGCACCACCTACAATAAATTAATTAGTGCAGGGATGTTTAAATGCCATTTTGTACACAACAGGAGCCCTTAGAGCACACAGTAACCTGGAGATAGAGCTGCAGGTTAAAAATCTGTGGTCTCACAGACTGTGCTGGGCTTTCACAGGAGCTCAATGCCCAACAGCAGCTCAATGGTTTCCAGTGAAAACTGTTGGCAAATCTTTGCCAAACAGCTTTAGCCCGTTCAGTTCATAACCCAGAGTTTGCAGAAATTCTCTTACCTTGTGCTCGTGGCGTTCGTTTCCTGCGGTCTCTGAAAGCTGCTCCTGACTGCAAGGCCTCCAGCAGACTGTCCATCACTCCTGTCTCATCACCCTCTGAGAGCAGCAGGAAAAGAAAATTAAATCAGCACAACTGAGAGCAGATTTTAGAAAGAAATAAAAGTCAAAGTGTTGTCACATTTCCATAATGCTGCTAGATGAGAGACAGCCACATCCCAGTGCAAGGCTGCTGGCAGTGCAGGTAGCACTGCCTGCTTTGGGGGTGATGCTCCATTAGGCAAAACTGATGCCAATCCTACTGTTCTTTCAACTTAGAGATGTTATCCTGTGCATTATTGATGACATCTTCAGCATGCAGATAGGCAGCTGCTGCTGACTGACGGCTGCTTTGCTGCTGGGATATCTGAAGACTTTTCTGAAGTGGAAACAGGTAAATCTAATCAAAGCATCTGATGACACTGAACAGCAGAAAGTTCAATATTGCAGCACAGAGAAAATATTTTCTATACTGCCTCCCAATTTCATGATTCACTAAATCTTTGGGAAAAAATTATCTATACAATCAATAGCATGGATGGTCTTCAGGTGACAAGGAAAGAATGAAGAAGGGATAATCATGCAGTGGAAGTCAATGGTATAACATTTCTTAACACCTGAATTTTACTTCTGCTAAATTTTTTATTTTGCTTTTTTCATATCCAAGCTAACTTGCAGCCTTTAAATTGCTGAACTTTATGGTGCATTATGGAAATCTGGGTAGAAAATTTACTTCTTTTTATATACTTGAGTCTTTACATTCCTTTGCATTTCAGTCTGTTAATAACAGTTGACAGCAGCATTCAGCAGCATGAGAAATAGAGGTCAAAAACTGCAAGGTTACAAAACTATTGATGAATGCCTCTTTCTGTTCCCATATCTGTGTTATAACCCAAAACTAAAATATAGGTTAGACTCAGCAGGTGACATGTCATCCACATCTCTCAGACTCCAAACTAATATAAATTTCCCCATCTGGGAATGGGAAGATCATTACTTTATGCAAAAAAAAATTACATTGTGATAAAAAACTTCTGACTCACACACAGTATAGGAGGTTAAATGCACATTCAAGCTCTGAAATGTTCAAGTTTAAAAACAGCCTATTAATGAATAAGCTGTTCTGTCCTGGTTCTTGTGTTACATTCAGATTTATTAGACTCAATCCAGACCTGATGTAAGAGCACACCTAAAACAGTACCTGGTTCAAATTTTCACAAGCTGGTCATGAGAATAACTACTTGATACCTTTAAATTATACATCAACCTAACTTAAACCATTCTATATATCCTACACAACACATCCAGAGAGATCTCTCCAGGGTAAGAGGAAAGGGAGCAGAGCAAGTGCAGGAACCAGCACAGGACTCTGAACTACCAGTTTTAATTACATTCCATCTAAAAGCCTTAAACAACTGAGCTCCTGCAAGACAAATAAGCAAATTAGCTTCTCTCAATTCCCACTCACATACAAGGCCAGAATTTTTTCTAAACTGCACAACATAATTGTTTTTCTTTGTGCTTCTTATCCTACCCATGCTTATTAATTGATTTGTTGTTGGCTCTGTATAAAATTTACCTTCAAATTCAAAGGTCTGTGAATACACTTTGTCCAAATTAATACACATCAAGTTGGTCTGACACATTTAATGGCAGTGACTGCAGACCCAGAACTAGTTAATATCTTAGAATATTTAATGTGTAGAAAAATTACAATATTCTTCGATCTTCATTAAAAGTAAGAGTTGGCAGAGTTTATTAAAAAGACAAAAATCCTTCAATACTTCATGAATGTTTATGCAGCCTCTCACTTTTTTGCTGAGTGAGCTGCTCTACCTGCTAATTACTGCAACTGCCAAAACCCAGCCTAGTTTTGGAATGCCATAATACAAAACATAAAATACATTATTAAGGAAGCTGTAGGACAGAGTGATGAGATTTTTAACTCCTCAAAGTAAAATTCATGCAAGGTCTGATCTCAGCAGTGCATCTTGATCAGTCTTCAGGTGGTTAAGTGGGAACTGGACAAAGAACTGCATTTTCAGAGAGCCTTGATTAAAATTGATAAATAAAATTCAACAGAAATTTCAGTCTTTCCCTATAGTTCTTGCTGCAGTTCTTCACACAGTACCAGCTACCTCCTCCATTTGTCTTTTTTATAGCACCCACAGCAATTTATAGACACAAATAAGAAACAAAGACAGAAATTGCCAGAAGTTTGAAAACTAAAAACTTATTTCCAACATTTCTGTCAGCAGAAATAAAATACATAATCATTATTTCTCTTTTAGATGTCTTTCATTGTACACAAGGACAGGAGTTTCATCTGGAACAAGTAATTTTCTTCCTCATTGTTTCTTCTCCAAGTTGGCCCCAAGCAATTAAGAAAGAGCAAATGTGTGGAGACATGCAAAAAAACAATTGGCAATTTACTTTGGCCTTAGCAAAGAGCCAGATTCACTACAGGTATTAAGGAGGACTGCAAAGGCTAAAGGATTCTCAATCATTAATTGATGTGTTAACTACGAGCCCCATTTGTTTTCATTTGGATTTGACACTAATTCTATTGCAGCTTTGGTTTCGAGATCCAGACTGTGTGGGGGTGTTTTTAGGAAGTTGCAGAAATACTCGTGCTCCTGCAGGTCCCAGGGTTTAGACCAGAGCTACTCAACAGATTTGGGCCACTTTTAATGATAATAATAAAGACAAAAATAACTTTCTTCTTCCATAGAACAGTATTGCTCCTTGCACTGCTGGAGAGACCCAACGTGCAGAAGATTTGGAATAATAAAATCAGCTGAAATAACTGAATGAGAGTGTGTAACTTCACAGGCCAGAGAGGTGACCAAAGAAACAACAATGAGCCAGCATGATAAAAACCCAGGATCCTGTGTTTCCAGCAGCAGTGGTGCACAAGCTTGATTACAACATTCACAGAAGAGAAATCACAACTGGAAAAGCCTTTCATCTAACCAGGGGAGTGGATTCCAACATGAAATGCCCAAGGCAGCATAATTTCTTTAGACTGCACAAAGCAGCTACTGAAAGGATGTAAGACAAGCTCCTCCTGTGCTTTGGAATCTGGGCAGTCCCAGCAGAGCAGTCATCCCGACAGAAACCTTCCCAAGGGCTAGCACTGCTGAGGAACAGCAGCACAACATCAAGGCTGCCACTGCAAATATCCTGGCAATCAAATCTGCCCATGCTGGGGTCTCTTTCTGAGCTTTAGGTGAGATTTGTCAGGCAGCAATATTGACCAAAAGGATTCTAAATCGAACTTAAGGGTGATATTTCAGAAGGTGCCAGCTGCTGGAATAACTTGGGACTACAGAAACTGCTCTTCACATGAAGCCCCAGAGCTCAGCCAAGCATGGTCCACCTCCAATAAATTTGCTTTCCTCAGTTCAGATCCACAGCTGGGAACATGCTCTTGTTTCTGGAGTGTTTTGCTGCCCTCCCTTTTTGCTGTCTGCACTGATTGCTGCAGTAGTACCCACATATTTTGCTGGCACATTTTTATTTTCTAGTATTTTCCACATGCACTTGCAAAACATCTTGTACTCACTATTACAAATACACTGATTGCAAACTGATCTAAGTTAATAAGAAGTGTAGATATTGCACAGCCATTTGGGCAAAGGTTTACAGGAATTTTACAGGAATTTTTTTTCATAAATTTGGGCCCTTACTGAAAGAGTTCAGTCAAATACCACATTAGGTAACACATGCTGCCTCCTGCTGCTCCAAAGGGTTTTAAAATTATGCTTCTATTCACATCTTGCACTATCCTGTTTTGCTTTGAACTTTTAAGCATTTTTCAAAGTCTAATGTTTGTCCTGTAGAAACTTTTAAACAAGACTTTTTATTCATAACCAGTACCAGAATTTTTAATTGCAGTATATTCACTTAAAAAAGGGTTAGCTTTCAATGTCTTTGGGAAAGCATGTTTTTGTGTTCTTCTCATATATTTACATTTTATTCATTTGCTAAATCATTTTGCATGCATAATAAATATCTCCAGGAAGCAGTCCTGCTCTGCAGGTTGCAGCAGAGTGGTGTCTCATGACTCTTATTTACTTTTTAATTAAAGGAGAACAAGTTAGGACAGTGTGACTGAGAAGTGAACCCCTAGCTCATGCCAGTTTACAAAACAAGGCAAACCCTTGCTTCCACACCAACTAAGAATATTGTTGATGATAACCTGACCTCAGGCTTAAATAAATTAATAGAAGGAGAAAAAAAAGTGCTTTGTTGTACAGGCAGGCTATTGAAAACAATGTTTGAAATGCATTTGACTTGAGGCCTTGGAACAGGCTTCCAAGATTGTGTGATAGCACAGGGGTTGTGGGTGTGTAATTTGAGTGGTGGTGTGTGATCTCACAGGGTGAAAACTTGGATTTGGGGTTTTGGTATATAGTAATGTGTGTGGGCCAAGATGGAGGATTTAAGGTGTTGTCTGGGTTGTTCTTCACCTTCTTCCTTCTTCATGGATTTGGGTGGTTTTCTCTAACTGGGTGAAAAGGGTCGGCATTGCGGGCCTTGGGTGGTCATTATTGGGTCAAAAGTATAAATAATATAGGTGTCACCTTGGTATTGGGTAATTATCTCTTAAATAGCCTTGGTAAGAGTTAGAAGCTCTCCATTTTGTCTCGTTTCTCTAACTAGTTAAGCTCACAGCTTGTGAGCCTGTAAATACTGTAAATAGATAAGATATAATAAACAACCAAGACCGAACTCGACTTTACGTCTCCCGAGTCTTTCATCTCGACCTCGGCTGAAATAAAGCAGACAAGACTGTAATACTCCTCGAGCCTCTTCCTGCAAGGATCACACCTAAAATAGGCTGCAATGTGAATTACCTGGAACAAATGGGAAGAGACTGCCTCTGTGGGGGAAGGAAAAGACTGTGCAGCCCACCAAAAAACCCAAAAAAAAACCCAACAAAAAAACCCACCCCAAAACCCAAAAAAACCCACAAAAAAACCTCATGTGATCCCTCACTAATTACACCTGTAAATAAAGTTCTGCTGCAGTTTCAAGGCTACATTTAAGCTACAGTACTGAGCTACTTTCAATTTCTGTGATGAGCAGATACATAAGGCAGAACAAAGTCATCAATGCTTTTATCATGGTTAATAATTTCCTTTTAAAAGTTCCTTATAATTGAACAACTGCTCTAGCATTTCAGGGAAAAAAGGAGTTTCGAGAACACATTTTGAGGAAAGGGGAGTTCTTATACATTCTTGATGACTTTTTACTTTCTTTTTTTTATATTTGTGATGGTTTTGGCTGGGATAGATTTAATTTTCTTCACAGCAGCTGGTGTGGGGTTGTGTTTTGGAACTGGAAACAGTGTTGATAATTCAGGGTTTTTTTCCTTATCACTGAGCAGCCCTTACACAGAGCCAAGGGTTTTTCTGCTCCTCACCCCATCCCACCCTGATTCCTAAACCAGCCTTATACTAAAGCTGATCAATAAATATTTCTGAAATGCTTTTTAACATTGTAAGTTCTACAAAATATCAATTGTTATACAGCAGTTACATTGAGATAAACAAAATTATGGCTACTTTCAATATTAATAACAGTACCTGCTTTTTGAAACACAAATATAATTTCTCTAAGGAAAAGTTGAATTTGCATAGAAAACTCCCCGAAGTTACTACTTGTTACTGTTCAGTAAATAATCCCCAAGAAACCTACTTTTAAGAGAAAAGAATCCAATTTTTCTTTCTTCCCTGCAATTATCCTAATCACAGATTTGTCATTCTAATAATTTTTCCCCCTGATAAACTCAATCAGAAGGTACAATATGGGCCATCTTCATTATCAAACCCAAATTTTTCCAGAGCAAAACATTTAAAGGTGAGATTCAATTTCAAGCTGTAATTTCTTTCTAACTTCCTGTCCATACTCACATCTATTTGCATTTCTCCTGATCTGTTCCTGACCCATTTAGCAGCAGTTTGTCGCCCTGTTCTTCTAAAGTTCTTCTAAGCCTTCTGATGTTAACATTTTTGTAATGGAGTTTCTCACGCACTTTTCATGTAAATAATGATTGTTTTGCATTCCTTTCTGGAGGAGAATTGATGGACTGTTGGTTTGACCATTGTGGTTGGAGAGGACAATTTCATCCTCCAATCCATGGTCACTTCTGGAATCCTATAAATGTCGAGGTCTGGAATAAACTTCCTCTCTTTTTTTTTGCCTTGGACATCTCAGCATGTGCGTGTTGTTCATTTGTGTCATATTGCAACATCAGTTCAGGAATTCTGACACTCACCCCATTCTCAAGACAGCTTTCAACTCCTGCACAAATAGATCTTACAAAGTTTTTTAGCAGTTCCTGCAGAATTGCTTTGAAGGGGAAAACTCAAACCTCATCCTGGTTCTGTAGATGCTCACCTTTAAGCATAATGCAAAGCTCAATCTATTTTTTGTTCTGTGAATATCAGGTTTCAGGAGTTGTGCAGCATATTCAAACAGACCATCAACATCAATATGAAAAATAATGACTTCCCAAAGAAATTTGAACATTTGCCTTATTGACATCCAGCACCACAAACTAATCATCTTTAAAATGTAAATAAGACCCAAGTTTTACCACTCCAGGTACCCCATGCAATCACCAGCCAATACAGAAATTCAAAAAGGCATTTACAAAACAACATGTAACTTGTAATAAGCTTGGTATGGATTTCTGTTTATGCTAAAGGACATGGAAGGAAGACAAACCAACCAGAAAAGCACAGAATCATCAGAAAACTGCAGCAAAAGCAACCTCTGGAATGATATCCTGCACCAGTGAAATGAAACACCAGCTCAAGGTAACACAGCAGAACTCTTGCTCACACTAGAACACACAAGCCTGAATAAAAAGCACATGAAATCTTATATGGAAGTACTTGGAAAGGGAAAGCAGGAATATCCATCAACCTCCAGCACAGAATTTCACTTGCATTATCTTCATTAGGGGAGAATGTTAATATGTCTTCAAAACAATTCAACCCTAATTGGGACTGAGGAAGCTCATTCTATCCTTTATCTGAATACTGGTGGTTAAAGGTGATTTTAATTGCCATAGTAATCAGATATAATAAAGAGCAAAACTGTTTCTGATTAAATAACATTTGCATCAGAATTGCTGTTAGACACTTTGCAGCTCCCAGGAAGCTGAATTCTCCAATTCTTTTTCTCTCTCTACCTCAGACATGCACACAGGAGCAATGCTGCAAGAATTTTGCAGATGTTGAATCAGATGGAAGTCATGAAAGACTTCTCCAAATTTATTTCCCATAAGGAGAAAGAATTGTTCATGATTTGAAGTGCGAAACCAGATCTGTAGGTGTGTGCATAAAGCACAAACCTTTCTGTGCCTCCAAACTTCACCAGGAAACCTGGACTTTTCACCTAATGCTAACAATCTTGATACCCTTTTGGAATATTCATTTTTATATTTTTGCATTCATCTTTAAATATTTTGGAATGTTCAGCAGGTTTTTCATCAGTTTACGTGTAGTGTTTATGTGGTAGCTCAGTTACACAAAGCACAAAACCACCAAACTGAGTAAAGTGGTCTTCAGAATACTGGCAAAATCTAAGTTACTTCATCACTAGGAAATAATCAGAACAATTCTTGATTCTGGCCACATTGGTTTTCTACAGTTACACCAAGAAATAGATATTAATTTTAAGTTAATTAATTATAACTAACCTAATCTGGATTCTCCAGTGACCACCAAAAAGTGGTCACTGAAGAGTGAGAGAACAGGAAAAATACTTATTAGAGAATTACACAAGAAGCTGGAAAATGCAGGAACCCAACTGCTTTGACCTCAAAGGCTGCAGCACTGAGATCAAATTTGACTTGGGGAGATCCAGAGAAAGAGCTGAGAGGGTGAGGTTAAAATGAGCCTTTGGGTGAAAATCACCTTGTCAAAGTGACAGCTTGAGAGGACATCTGCCTCCTTCCTCTAAGTCTGCTGTGTCACATTCACTTAGACAAATGTACAAACTATTTATATAAGCAGCAATGAGCACACAGAAGTAGCTGCATCAAGAAAAAAAAATTAGTTATTTGGCAAAAACAGTCAACTGAATATTGATGTCATGGAATCCAGTGGGGATGGAGGTTTAGCCCTCCTCCTACCACAACAGCAGAGTTGTAATATGCAAAATGGATATTTTAAAATATTTACAAACTGGAAAAAATATTTTAGAAGTATTAAATTAACTTTGTGTCACAGGTTTACAAACATTAGTTATTTAAATGGCAGTTTTGGTGCATTGGGCCATGTAAAGACATTCATATATTTGCATTTTCATTAAGAGAGGACTACAATGCAAAATGAAACTTTAGTTGGATCATTTAATGGGAAAAGATTTTCATCATGGAAAACAAAATGCTGTCAGTGTAGTGAGGCATCTGTGCCACTGCTGAGAGGTGTCCCCTCACCAGCTTGAAAAGTGAAGGGATGCAGACAAAGGAAAGTGTGCTCTCAGGACTGAGCTGAGGCAATTTTACAAGTTGTAACTTCAAACTGAGAGCTCCAGCTCTTAACCACAGCCCAAGTCACTGACAACAGCATCCAAGTGAGCTTTCCACACTTCTCAACAGCTCACAAAACATTCTTGGCTTGCATTGTCTTGAGTGGTAGCTCAAATAAACTCTCTCCAGCACTCTGGCAGAGGAAGGGGGATGGAGGGATGTTTAGCTGGTTCTTATCCCACTCACAGAAAAGTGCCTGCCCATATTACCATGGACATTTTTTTGGCAGGTGGCAGATACTAAAGAAATATTAATCATATGCTGAAAGAATGGGTTAGAAAAGTCTCATTAGAAACCTTCACTAGTTCAACTTCACAAAGAAAAGGTATTTATGCATCCCCTGTGCTTAAATTTTACATTTTGTTTATAGCTATACTGAAATTAGACACATCTGTAAATGATCTGATAATAAAGTTTCTCATCTATAGAAAAGAATTTCTGCTACAGAATATTCCAGGCAGTGTCAGTGCCAGTTCAAGCAAGGCCAAAGATAACAGGATTTGTGGTACCATTGCAGCATTTTTCCCTGTTAAATGGATAACAAGGACAGGTGTTTTCATAGCTGGATCAGATTAGTAGATTAACATAAACTCATAGAAACTGAACAAAAAACTGCAAGTAATCTCTTGCCTGAATCCAATTTTACCTCTACTTGTCTTCTGGAGTCAGGTAAAGAATAAAGCCTCTATTTTACAACCTTCTGGAAATCTGCACATCATCAATATTGAGCCCACCCCATTCCTTCTGCTTTCTTACCTTCCTCTCTGTCAGAGAGGTCTCATGTGAAATACAATATTCTCCCAGCTGACAAGATCAATACATTGCTTTTTATCATGCTGAAATGTCACTCTGTACTCAGGCTCCAAGCTCAACTAGATTTTCCAGCTCCTAACAGGACTACTGGGAGAACATCCATTCTAACACAGCCCTCCAAGCCCAAAAAGGAAGACATTAATTGCCACAATACCTTGATTATAGAGATGTTTACAGAATGAAATTAACAACAAAGCAAGGAAGACACTTCTTGGAAGTCAATCCATAAGAAAAAAAATCAATTAAGTGCTACAAATGCAAAAAAAGCCAATAATTCACAACAAAATGCCTTGAAAGGAACATTACACACATTAAGTGGCAGAAATGGAATGACATGACCAGGTAGGCTGAAACAAAACAGAATTTTCCATTTGGGAAAGTGAACTTTTTTTCAACTTTCAGAACTGTTAGCAAGTATTTCTCATATTGATCAGAAATAGCCTTCAGTTTATTACTCTTGACTTGGTTTTGCCTTTTTTAATGATAATCTCTCAGCTAAAAATGTTGCCTTACCTTTGTTCATATCAATCAACTGCTGCTTCTTCTTCTGTCTCTCCAGCCTCTCACTCTCAGCCTTCTCCTTGGCCAGCTTGGCTCTCTTGGTTTTCTCCTCCAATTCTCTTCTTTTGTTGTTTTCTTTTAATGCCTCCTGCATTAGAGGAAATGAGTAAGAGTGTCTGTACACCAGGGAAAACCAAAATAACCTGGTTTGCACAGATCCTGTGTTTACATGAAACGAGAGGAGAAAAAAAACAGGGACTTGACCCAATACTTGGACCATCCTCAGAAATCTTGAAAGGAACATAACGTACCACATTACTTGTACACGTGAGCATTATTGATCAGAGCAATGGAAACTGAAATAGCTTTGCATTTATCCTGAAGGAAAAAAATCCACTTTTTTTCATCAGCAATGTGTTTGTGTTTTTCCCTATTAAGATTGCAAGTCTACCTTAAGCCTGTGCATGCTCTTAGGAGGGATGAGTGGGGAGGAAGCCAAGTTTCCACTATGATGGAAATTCAATTACAAGTGGCTGAAACTCAGGTGCTAGAATTTAAATATGATTCATCAAAATTTTTTGTTGAAATAGCCAGTCTGAATGAATGAATACAGAAAATACAGGAGAAGAAATGGAAAACAGTTGAATTTTTAGATTATGACTAAAAAGTCTCTGAGCTAAAAGGTTATACAAACCAGCAAATTAAAAATCCAAGACTCCCAAATGCTTCCAAATACAGAATATTCATTCAAGCAAGGGGCAGCATCTTTCAGTGTGCCATTTCAGGAGTTTCCTGAGGTCAAACACCATATTTCACTCCTGGTTTGCAGAGACTCTGGACATCAGGTGCTCACTTCAAACTGCACCAAGAACTGCACTCACTGCCACATCACAGAGCCAGCTGCACCAGAAACACCTGAAACACCTTTTCTTTCAGGAAAAACAGAACTAGAGAGCAAACCCAATGTCTTATCCCTTTTGGTTTTGGACAGTTCTGTCGCTGCACATTCAGAGATTTCATTTTACTGCAGCTTCCCAGGCTGTAATGGAAGGAAATGCCCCCAGTCTTAGGAGAGAAAGCAAATATGAAATGTCATGGTTGCACTGGTAGCTCACTAGCCATTAGTGATTAGATCACAGATTCTGTCACATTTTCTACCTGGAAATCTACAGCACACTGAACTAAACAAGCTCTAAAGTTATTTTATCTGGAAATTCTCTTGGAGCCAAACTGTATGAGTTTTATCGGAAGGAAGATTCTGTGGAAATGCAGACTCCATAAAATAGAATAGATACCAATGGTGATTAAAAAAAAAAAAAGCCATTCAAAATAAAGGTTTAATCTTCTTGAAGAACAGCAAGATAACAAAATACTGCTAACTCTGTGTGAGTGTACCCCTTTTTATCTATCTACACCCATCCACCACCTGGAATATGCTTGCTTGTTATTACCCTCCATCAGGCAGTTGGACTCTCAACCATTCCATATTTGTTGTGTCATTTACTGCTATACATTTAGTCAGTTAGATGAAAGCTGGAAATAAATCATTGGCAAGAACGTACTCCCACCTGCTATCAAAGTCAGTGCAGAAAGTAAAATAAATCTATACTCATCTATATTTATAAATATACTTTATATTTGAATTAATATTGCTAACAAATTTGATCACAGTTTCTCAAAACTGACTGATGATTAATGTAAATAAAGAGAATTTTGACTCAGGTGTGCAGTGGTTCCTACAGCATTTGCTCTGCCTGAATTATATCAACCCTTTCAGTTTCATTTTCTACAGTTGTACTGCAAAGGGTTATTTTTCTCTCTCATGGCGGTCATGCACCAATAATGAGGGCTGCCTGTGATCCCCCAGGCCTTCCCCAAATTTGCCTTGCAACTGCAAAATACGTCAGCTGAAGTTCCAGCAAAATAATCTTCTTCAGTCATAAGTTGTTAGGAAAAACAAATTCAGATTAACCGGAAGTTAATCTACAGAAATTCAGAGAGTTAAAACACAGCAGACTGAGCAGTTTCCATGTAAAAGGAAGATCTTTCATGGGTGTTCCTTAGAGGATAACACATTTAAATACATTGTTATCCCTGTGAAAATAATGGAAAAGAGATGTAAGGAGCTGGTATTAAACAAGAGCAGACAAACTGAATTTCCTGCTGGGTGGCCAGGGAGCAGTGAGGATGAGGTTTGGAACAGTGTCTTGGTTTAGGGCAAATTTGTGAGAACCCCTGAATGGGGTCCCTCTGGGAAGCAAACCTAAAAGGCCCCTCCCCCAACTGGTCTGGGAAAAAAGAACTTCCTGAGAGGAAAGTGGAAAAAGCTATTTATTTAACAAATAAAGTGCCCACAAGCATAAAGAATTAATAATATGAAACAATAAAACCTCTCATTGCTCTGAAGTGGGATGGCAAATTCAGAAAGTCCTTGCTGTGGGTAGCTCAGCTCTCTCAGTCTCTTATCAGTTCCTCCAGTGCTGGAAAAATGCCATCCTGGGCCCCAGAGGGCTCAGGCGTGAGACCCAGATGCCTCTCTGGGTTTTCAGTCCAGGACAGGTCTCAGACGAGCACAGTCCAGGAGCAGGAATGCAGAGGAGGGAATGCTGTTTTCAAAACAAACTCTGTACATCTCCTTTCTCCCCTTTTACTCTCAGAACTAGTCTCACAGCAGTGATTCTCTCTCTCTCCAGGATCCTGCTTCACAAGTCTCTGCTCATACTCCTCAAGGTTACTCCTTCATGACCATTCTCTTACCAGCTATCCCTCTTTTATCTCCCTCATCCTTATTGGATATAGCTGTTACTCATCAGGGGCAAGGCTGTACTGGTTAATTAACACAGCTGTTAATTATCAGGGGTTACTTAGTCTTAAAGGTACAGAACTTAACATACAGCATAAACAGAAGAGACAAGTGGGGATACAAGTATGAAAAAGTCACCCCAGGACAGACAGCAAGGCCACCCCAGTGGCACAAATATCCTGGGCTTGCCAGGACAGATAAAGGGCTTGGCAAATGGAGCTGCTGCTGCCTGGGCAGGGAGGAAGAGGGGTTTGCTGCTGGCATGCAAAAAACACTTCAAACTGTCCAGGCAGAAGAGGTTTGAAGTGTTCACTAAACCAAATTTAACACTACCAATGAAAAGCTGCATGGTATCACTTAATTACCCGACTGTGTAAGTTGGAATCATTGTTAAATAGCCCTTGAGTGGACAGGTTTGGGACTGTTTTTCCAGCTCCCTTCAATCAACATTTGGATAGCAGAATAAACAAACACACCTCATTCAGGTTATTCCTGATAGAGACACAGAGCTGAAGTACATACACAAAAACAAAGCTGTATCATTGTCTTTACAAAAAACACTCAACTTGAAAACCCCAGGAAAACAAATGTCTGTTTGGGTACAATCCTAAAAGAGAAACCAAGGCCCAGGGAAGACCAATTATTGTTTTGTTCCAAAAGCAATCTTTCTGGATCAAGGAAAAGACAAATCAATGTTTTGGCACATCATCATGTGAGCACAATCCTTTAGACTTCTGTCTTGGTTTTGAAAGACAGTTGTCTGCCAGGGAAAGCCAAAGCTTCCCTTGGAACAGAGAATGTAAATCCCCTTCCCTCCAAATTATTAATTATAATTAATTATAATTTTGCAATTAGGGGCTTTCAGGCAAAGATATGGGAATAAGAGTAACAGTTCTTTACTAGGAATATTAAAAAAAAGAAAATACAAATGTGGTAGAACAAAAAAAACAAGCAAGCAAACAAAAGTCCTGGTAAACCCTGACAAGGTCAGGGACATGACCTGACACCCTGTTAGTTAGGGTGTTGGAAGTAGTGCAAATAAATCCTCCTGGAGTAACAGATGTGGTTCTGTGGAGCAGAGATGATGGAGTAAAGTCCAGTGGTGGCAAGACAGGTCCAGTCTTCCTCCTGGAGCCCAGTGGAAAGACTGGATTTTCCAAATTCCAGCTGTTCTTGAGTCTCAGTTTTTATCCAGGTAGGAACGGTTGGCTCCCCTCACACTGGGTGGAGCGACTCACAATGGGATGATGTAATGTGTCATGTCATTGGTGAGCCTTAATGGCCCATTAGCAGAAGATATCTCCCTGGAGGAGGGACTGGTGGTGAAAGAGATAAGAAACACTGCCCCACCTGGTTTTAACAGCTGGCCCATTATCAGAAGGCATCTGCCCCCCTCCCTCCTGGAGTTACAAGAGATAAAGAAAAAACTGCTTTCAACAGATGAAATAGAATACACATTTTTTTGGTTACCTAACCCAAGACAACTTCTTAACAAAAATTCATTCTAAGGTAAGTCTGTAAGAACTGTTCATACAAGAGCCTGAATCCAGAAGAAAAAATGAATTACTCTTTTTAATAGCAGGACCTTGAATGTGACGTACTGAAAGGTTTCAAAGTTTCTGGGTGGAAATTCTTGACAGATTTTTAAAAGAGACTGAGAATTACACACAGCATAGTATATAAAGACATAATGTAATTAAATAACAATAAAACCACCTGGGTTGGAAAGATTTTGCAGAATTCCTGAAAGACATGGTTAGTGGACTGTGGAAGGAAGCACTGCAGAGGGTGTGTGGGGCATTACACTGCAAAGAAATGACAAATGTGAAAAAAACAACACTGAAGGGACACGCTCACACAGCTGCAATTTTTTCCTTGAGGTTTCCTACACCTTCCACTTCATGCTTCACTCTCTGTTCTGACAGGATTATCCAGTTCCATTAGCCTGCTTGGATTTTCCTAAACATGCTAAGCAAGCAAATATGAACTTCAGGAAGTGAACGAGCTGTAATTTACTCCAACATCAGCACGCTAAATGAAGCTGCAATAATGTAGTGATCAATCTGAAATCACAATTAAGACAAACATGGATTCCAATTATCAAATTATCTCAATAGGCTATAGGAACAAACAGAATGACGAGATTAAGATTATATATGTGAAACAAAATTGTGGAGATTTTAGATAAGTCAGGTTCATTCTAATACAAGAGCTTTTCAGAAATATTTAAGTTCAGATGTTGGCATCTGTAGCCTACAAATATCATCTGTGGAAGGGTCTCTTCTCAATTTAGGATCAGGCCCAAGGGACTCACTCAGAGCAGGTAATGAAGTCACAAGAACTTTTCAACATCTTAAGTTCTGCCTCAGCCAAAATCCCAAACTAAGCTTTGCTTTCAGAGTGGAATGAGGATTCAAAATCTTCATTTAAATATTACAAACTTCCAAAGATAATGTCTGGAAATAATGACATTTCTCAGTTGGACTCACTGCTACCAGCACTGAATATAAAACAACAACGACAAAAAAATCTAAAGAAAATCCTATTCTGTTTAATCCTGTTCCTTTCAAGATTAGGAAATTTAACTTCATGGTTTCCTCTGGACCATGTTCTTCCCTATAACTTTTGGAAATATTCCTTAATCAGTGGCATCTCTACCCTGAAATATGACATTCAGTGCTTTTACCCCATCCACAAAGGCAATCATCTCAACAGAGAAACAACTTAGGTCAGAACAAAATCCAACTCCATCTAGGCAATTATTTCTACATTTGCCAACACAGTGTACTTGAACTCAGTTTAATTTCTTTTATTATTATTTTTACACCTTTTGGGGAGCTTCCAAGAGAAATGCCATCCCTGTGTTTTACATCATGAATAAAGCACTTCTCCAGCAGCACTAACCCCTTGTAAATAAAGCTGAGTTACTGCTCCTATGTGAATTCCACCACCTGTATCCTTTCCTAGCCTACACCTAATTCCTGATTTGTTCAGGATAATGATTAAAACCTTCTCTGCTCAGCACTAGCTGAATGCATACACTCAGATGAGAATTGAGAGAGCTTACAAAAGGTTTGTGTTTCGGGGAGGAAGGGCTTGCTGTATATTGCCTGTTAATAAGGACAGTGTTTCACTTTTGGTACCACCTCTTGGGAAATTTTGCCAAAGAAAATACTTCTTGCTCATTATTCTTTATTTTTTCCCAGCTTCCTCCTAGCTGAAAACTGTTCTCTTTCAGGCTGCATTAAAGAACTGCTACTTTTTAGGCAGAAGGGATGAAGTGTATATTCCCAGACAAATAACCAGAGAACAATGAATAAATAGAGCCTTTCTTTTAAACCACTCCTGAATTACAAACTCAATTTATGAGTTTGAAAGCTGGGGATGTAGCCTGACTATGCACTGTATTTCATAGTAAATCAGATGTTTATTATGTATTCATTTATGTATTGTATATTCATTGAGTTATATTACTGTAGCAAATGACCTACTACATTCTAGAGACATTTAAAAAAAGCCACAAAAAAAAAAAAAAAAAAACCCACTCCTGAGGCACAGAGCTTGAAACTTACTTTGAAGCAAGTTATAAACAAACATATTAGGAAGAAGGAAAGGTCTTGGAGGTACATTTCTACTCAGGACACTGAATCCACTGTGGTAAAAACTGGTTTTTTATGAAGGCAACATAACAGATGTTCTGTGTCCTGTCTGGTTCAGGGCATCAATCTTACAAAATCTTGAAGCCCAGAGTAGAGGTCACCAATAAAAAGTGTTCAGTTTGCTGATCATTTCATGTGTCTCTTCATTTTGGGGAGATTTTCACTTTGTGGATGTTGCACTGCAGGGCACACAGCAGCCATCAATCAATACCAGTGTTGATACAAAAGGACAATTTAGTTCACTGGTGTTTTACCAAACCCATCTCTCATTCTGCCAGCTGATGAGTTACTCACATCTGCTTAGATACTGCCTGAAACTGGAATACAACCCTTTTTCTCTAAGTACATTTCTAATGTAGTTTAAGATTTAATTCCTTATTCAAAGATCTGAATTTACACAAATGTGAGGGAAGCAGTCACCACTGATAAAACTTTCTACCAGATAAGAAACTATCAGTCCACTGAACAAAATAGCCTCTCTGTATTTCATACAACTACACCCAAAATCCCTTTTCCTGCTTCAAAAACAACTTTGTTTTTTTAGACTCAAAATTCACCTTTAAGACCATCTGCATGAAAAGGAAGCCCACAGAGCAAACAAAATCTAAAACATTTCAAAACTGGGTAAGAAAAAAGGAAATTTTCCTATCTAGTGCTGAGGTGAATCTCTCATACAACTTCCACAGCATAATCAGGAAGTTGATGTCCATTTACAAACATAGGCATGACAGATTTGGTGAATGTTTTTAAATCCTCTGCCACCAACATAAACATTCAGAAAGTGACAGCCTGAAAACATTACAGGTCACTTGATAGAGAGTGAGACAGCAAGTTAAAGAGCACAAATGGAAAAGAACAAACTGGCATCTTGCTCCAGGCAACTGATTAATCATTATTTAATAAGAGCCTGATCCTTTTGGGTTTGATGTTGGATCAGGTTGCAGTTGTCCTCAAGGACAATTGAAATTTGTGTTTACTTTCAATGGAATAAAGGACTAAAAATCTAAAAAATGTTTCTTCTTCTTCAGAGTACTAAATATTAGAGATATTATTATCCAGTGGATCTTTAACTGCAAAGAGGAAAAAAGAAAACCCACAACAAACCACCCTTTTTGCTACTTTTTATTCAATTTCTCTGCAGTTGTCAGCTCCAAGAGAATACACCTTTTTCTTTATTCTCCAGGCTTGAATTTGACTCGTGTTCCACTGGCAAAGGAAAATCCTGTGGAAATGCTTTACTTCATTCCTGTGATACTCCATCAACCTGAAGAACTTTTGAACTTCTAAACTAAACTGGCTCATGGCAAAAAAAGGAGCTTTATTCAGTAGACAGCCACCAGCAAGAACATAAAAGAATGATGAACAGGAAAAAATGAGCCATCAATATTTATAAAATATTTGGAATTATACTTCAGCCAAACACCAAAATACTAAAAGTTGATGGGACCACTTAGAGAAAGCAGGAAGGTATTACAGCAACGTGAACTGGACAAATTTAACACATGTGCATGCTCTAGGGAATGTTTGGAGATGTTCTCTAACCTCAGTCTTATCTGATTGCTCCTGAATTCTTATCAGTACTTATTACATTTTCAAAGTAAATCCCACAGATTAAAGGAATTGCAGCATATTTTTCCTCTGGGGAAACTTCTTGCAAGCATCAAAATGTTGCAGAAAATCTTAAATCTTTTTTGTAATTTTTTTTTTGCCCCTTACAGATAAAAAAAAGCTTCAGTGTGAACTTTAAATGTTTGCCCTAGTCCATTAAAAGTGATTCATTACATTGCTAAAATATCAAAGTTGAATTAAATTTGGCTCATCCTTATCCACAGTTGAGTTGTCAAGTTACACACTGGAGGACAATATGTCATGACCAAAATCTAAATAAATCTGGAAACATTCACCCAATTTCCTGCCATGGAGCAAAACACAAAATTAAGCACAACAGAAAAAATAGAGAGACAAGGAAAGAATTAAAATTGGGAGAAAAAAATATAAGAAAATAGATAACATTTTGCAGGTATTACTCACCAAAAACAGAGTTCTGAAGTTGCTCAGATCGCCAAAGAATTCTTCTATGCTTATTGCTTTGGGATCAAAGGTGAAGTATTCTCCCAGATTTTCATACAATTTTGTCATGTTGTTGTGCATGTTGGACAGTTTTTCATATTGCTCTCGGGCACTCTCAGCAAAGCTGTGAGGTTTTGTTAAGGAAAATGACTCAAATGCAGCACAAATAAAGGAATAAAAATAAAACGACAGTTAAAAAAGGAAACAGAGTACACAAGGAAAGAGCTTTCAGTACAAAGGTTACAACTGCAAAATGTGCAGTTCTGCTTCCAAATAAGACATTTTTATGAATTAACATTAATAGTAATACTAATGTTACCATTTTATGAATTAATATTATTAATGTCTGCAAGTTCATATCAACACTTCCATTAAATGATCGCTTTCCAATGGTGAAGATTTGCCACTGACAGAGAATACAACTTGCTCTATAAAATTTTTAAATCCTGTGGGCATTTTTATTTGAAGAGATGAACAAATTTATAAAATGAATTCTATGAAAACACACAGTGAAATTGAGTTTGCTGTGAGAATCTGTGATCTCGCTGCTCAAGTGAAGTCATGTCCCCCCCTCACACACATACATTTTATAGGTAAAATGTGCATAACTATCAATGACAAAACCATACAATACGACATCTCATTTTCTTTGCCTTTTATTACAAAATTCTTCTCTGTGGATTCTTTCCTGCCCAGCCAGACACTTCATGCCTCAGGCTACCTATATTTAGGTTCACTTTATTGAGGCACAATCTCAACTCTGTAATTTCACCAAACTTACAAAAAATGAAATATCCACAAACAAACTGACAAACAGCTTTGAGAAATTATTAGCGAGAAAAACACCATGGAACAACAGAAGCCTTGTTTTTTTCCTTAGGAAGTGTGGAAGCCTAGAAAGGAGACTGAGATTGACTTTCATCCCAGCAGCCATAATTAAAGTTTGCTATAGTGCTTTTAAATAAGAAAAGTATGGTGCTTTCTTCTCCTTACATGAAAAAGAATTAACAATTATTTTGCAAACAGAGGAAGGGTGCAAGCTACTAAAGGAAATTTTGGTTTGCCTCAAAGCAAGAGCGTTTTAATCTGCTCTTTTCTTCTGTGGCGTTGTTTGGAGCCACAAAGTCACAAATCACTGGGAAAAACACATCTGCTCCAGGATTAAACCAGCTCTGCTGATAGTGAATTGTGGCTGATGAAAGTGTTTGCTGCACATATCAAACTCCAAGAATAAGACACGAGTGATTCCCTGAGCTACAGAAACCCTGCAGCCTGGCTCCCCATGGCTTTTCCTTGTAACAGCTCTTTCCATGTGAATTCTGGTTGTTAAAAGGGCAGAGCTCTGCTTCAGCCTCTCTCCCCAGACCTTCCCCTCTCATTTGAGAGCCTGCCTGGTGTCACATTTCTAATTACACACCACTACTGTGATCCCAGGCTCTCTGCAAAACATCAACCAGCCTGCAAACTAAACAGGGGACATACAGAGAAATCCTAAAAAATCCCTGTTTCTTTTTGAGATTAGACTAAACCTAAAAGTGATCCTCCAGAAAACAGTCAGCAAACTGCCGAATAAAGCATGGAAATTCAGGTGTATGTTCTACTCACAACGTTTCTATAGCACTTGGATGCTGCTGAGTACCTGTCACTGCACAAGCTACAGTCAAGCACAACAAAGTTGAAAATATCTTCCATTGGAGAGGCCAAATATTCCATCTGGATTTGCCCATTTTAACTAATGGGAGAGTACATAAATAAATGTTTAAAATTGGTTCTTAAAAGTATGATTGAAAACTTTTTCAATATCAATTTTTCCAAGCAATCCTCTCAACTGAAGCCTCGGTGGCCTAAGAGCAAAGCTGGTAACTCGTAAAGTTCATTTAGAGACAGAAACCAACACACTGATGGATATTAATTTATAAAATCAAGGTTTTGAAGCAATATCTGCCTATATAGTGCCACAGCTGTGGCAATACCTAATTCTCAGTTTATTGAAAACAAGTTTAACCTGCTTCACTAGAATTTCAAGCTTGGACTGTTGAGTTGCTCATCTCAAGATAAACCTGGTACAGTTCAGTCTTCAGTGACATTTAAGTGCACAAAAGGAAATGAAAGTTTAATGGCAAGAATACATTAAATTGGCAATAATGGCACATTATTGAATTATTGAGCACAGTCTAAAAATTTTAGAAAAAACATGAATTGCCTTCAAGTCAGCAGATTGCTGTCACGAGCAACTCACCAAAAATAAATACATATAAATGTACAAATTAATTTAGTGGAGGCTTTAAAAACAATCTTACATAATATAATATAAACCCAAAAATGACCAAAAAGTCTGAAAAAAAAGAAAAATACTTTAACAATTCCAGATCTGCAGCCTATTCTTGGAGACAGAGCTCCCAGTTCTCCACTGATGTTGCACACTCACATATGAAATAACAGTAAGCACTTGTCCTAGGTTATAATGTAAAATTGTGCCCAAGGTTTGTATTCTATCCCCATGAGCCGTTGGAGCCAGGGTGGGGCAGTGTTTTCCTTATCTTCTGTTAACGAGCCTAACAATGCCTTGCCACATGACTCATAGATAACTTCCTCCGGGAGTTATCTCTGTTTAATGGGCCATCAAGGACCCACTGCATGACTCATAGAATGAGATCATCCCATTGTGAGATGCTATGCCCAGGGGGAGGAGACAAGCATTCCCACCTGGATAAATCCAGAGTTTGGGACAGCACAGGCAGCTTTTATCCACTGGACTCCCAGAGCAGACAAGAGCTGCCAGACGTTTCTACAGGAATCACTGCTTCGACCAGACCATCTCATCTGGACTGCCACTACCACCCTAACAGGGTGTCAGGTTGTATTCTGACTCTGTCAGTGGGTTTTTTTTTTTGTACTATTACTTTTATTTTAATTTGCTTTCATTTATTTCTTTTCTTTTCCTCTTATTAAATTGTGTTTCTGACTTGGAGTCTTTCACTGGTTTTGCTTTCAAACCAGCACAGCACTAAAAAACCCCAGTACTGCCACTGAAAGTAGAGATTTTAAAGCACCACTCTAGAAATAAGACACTGTGATTTCCACATTATTTTTTATCTATTAAGTACCAAACTGCAAGTAAGAAATAAATTTAACAGATGGCCTGCAAGACAAAGGGATGCCAGCAAGACAGATGAACGGGATGAGCAAAGAGAGAATTGAGTATTTCAGCTGTGCTTAATTTTGAAGAAGACAAGGCAGAGCTGTAAAGACAATAGTTCCCAGTCACTGACCATGCAATATTAACAAAGTTACTGTCACACTCTATGTGCTTCATCCAACCTTCCTACTTCTAAAATATTAGTAGTTTAAAACATCCCCTTGAAATGTACTGATTGAGCCAATGGAGTAATTCCAGGGGAGCACAGCCAGATATGCCAACACTATTTCACAAAAAAAAAAAAAAAAAAAAAAAGAGGAATTTGAGGTATGTCAACTTTGTGTAATAGCAATACTTAATTCCAACAGTTTTCCTGAAAAGAGATTAAAGCTTTACCGAGTGCTCATTTAAAAACTCTAAACTTGGTTTCATTCTCACCACTCTAAACCAAACCAAAAATCATAGATTTTTTACTAGCAAGTTTAAAGGTGCTTGTTCAAGTAGGAAAAAGTACTTTATTCAGAAGCTTGTTTATTCCACATTTTCTTGTATACCATTGCAGAGCAGGATTTTGGCTTGAGGAACCACCAGGCTAAATATGTTTTAACTTGTTAGAAGAGAAAGTTTGAGTCAATGTGGTCATCATTAATGAAGGATGCACAAGAGCTCTTAGTTTCTAATCTCCCAGCTCATTCATAATAGAGCATTCTTTGAATTGAACTGTGGCAATGCAAACAGAACTTTGTAACTGAAGACAAATTCAGCTTTGACAGTAGTGAGTAATTTCCACTGATAGCTCTATTTTCACCTGCTATCAGGATGTAAACACATGCTAACAATTTTATCACTCACACTCCATCCATAATGCATCTCTGTGACTGCACAGCACCCAAGACTTCTGGAGCATATACAGATAATTATGAATCACAATTATATCCCTAATCTTTTCTTCCTGTTGAAAGCCTTTGCAAAAACAAAACAACAAAAAAAAATTTGCAGAAATCTTCATTGCAATACACTTCACTCTACCCAAATTAGAACCCAAAGAAACCAAGAGCCATAGCAGGAGCCCAACTTGATCTACGTACACAAAATCATGTGCTTCTGAAAAGCTTAAAGATTCCCTAATAAAATACCCATAAAAAGCTCAGTGTGAGGATTTCTTCCTCATTACAAAGCAAATTACCTCATCGCTCAGCATTTGGCAGAACAGCTCAAGAAAAAACCCAAACAAACCAAACCACAAAAGAACAGTGGATTCTCAGCTATCTCTGAGCACGGAGGGCTCTTCCTCCCCCTTTGTTCCATTAGTACCTGAAATTATCATTAACTATCAGAATTATGTAGGACAATTGCATTCAATGTAAAAAGACAGGATTTCAGTGGTTTTTGTGCTTGTGGAAAATGAAGCACAGAAGGGTCACAACCATCCAAGAACAACCCTGGTTGTGACCTGCTCCTTCTCCCAAAATTTCAGAATACCCCTTAATTCACATTAAGATAAAGCTTTCTGACTTGTGCCTAAACGGCCATAAAACTTTCATCTTGGTAAACACTAAAAAATCTGTCAGTGTTTACTTCCTCCCAGCTCTTAGCAATCCTATCAGTTCCTAACTGCTGCATTCAAACTTCTCAATAACGAAGACAATTTCCATTGATTCTACCACATTGCTATGCACAGTAGAAAGCTTTTGTCAACATCATTTCAATATTACTTTTTTTATTTATACTCCTGTTAATGAGGACACAAAGATCACTGCTCAATTCTCTAAAAGTCCCAGAGGAAGTCTCTAGGCAAAAACTGATTAACAAGGGCATACTTTATAAAATATTCTGCCCAAGGAGCAAAGTTTCACAGGCTGTGTCTTGAACTGTTTTATACTAGCGAAGTTGGCTCCAAGACTTAGGTGGCAAATTAGGAATTTCCTGTGATAGCAAAATGAAAACTTTAAAAATAAGGGGGTTTTTGGCTCTCCAAAGAGAACACAAAAGCAAAATTTCTAAAGCCACAGACTAGAGAGAAGGCAAGATTTTATCTTGGAAAAAAAAAAAAAAAAGCACTCCAAAATTAGAGCTAGGCATTAATCTAAATTAACCTGAACCACTTTTGGGTTTTATTATTCAAAGAAAAAGAAAGTTGCTGAACTCAGAATTTTTTTCCCATTATTGTAATAGAGAAATAATCCCTCAATTCCATGCTCCCATTTTAAAGAGAGTTTTTAAAAGCTCTACAATCCCTAAAAGCAAACCAAACCTTTCATCAAGACAAAAGAAATGCTTTATCTCCACTGATGACATCACCAGAATTTTGAAACTGCCTTCATACTGCCTGACAACAAAAATCATCTAGTTCTTAATTCTCATTTGTGATATTTTGATTTTTAAATAATTTGAAACAGTATGAAGAGTGGTATTTGTAGCTTTTTTCAAATTCAAATATCTTTTTTTATTTTATGGTGGCAAACAATAATCACTATTCCTGCATTAATTAGGAGGCAACACAGAGAACATGGTACTCAAGCATGTTTCAGACAAAAAATGTTGCCAGAGTAATGGATTTGAAGCATCCCTTCCCTGGAGAACAATCAGATAAAAATCTCTTTAAATGAATAAAAACAAGAAAGAAAACAAAGGAAATTCAGATTGTACAAACCAAATGCTGTTGTAAAATTTGTTTTGCATATTGTATTAAAATTAGTTGTGACTGTTTCAAATAATACAATGTGTTAACATATTCTAACAACGATAAAAAAACCCAGGTTTTAGGTATTTTCAGCAAAAGCCTGGTGGCCACTCCTAGAAATATTCTATTAGCTTTGGATCACACAATCAGATGCCTTAAACAATAATTACAGCTTGGTGTGCCCTGAATCTTTCAGGAGAGCTGCAGCCACCTTCCCTCTCTTTGATCATGCAGCTTTTCCTCACTTCAGCTGGGTTTAATTAAGGGAGTGATGTGAGCTGGTTTGAAAGCAAAACCAGTGAAAGACTCCAAGTCAGAAACACAATTTAATAAGAGGAAAAGAAAAGAAATAAATGAAAGTAAAATAAAATAAAAGTAATAGTACAGAAAAAAAAAAACCAAAACCACTGACAGAGTCAGAATACAACTTGACACCCTGTTAGGGTGGTAGTGGCAGTCCAGATGAGATGGTCTGGTCGAAGCAGTGATTCCTGTAGAAACGTCTGGTAGCTCTTGTCTCCTCTGGGAGTCCAGTGGATAAAAGCTGCCTGTGCTGTCTCAAACCCTGGATTTATCCAGGTGGGAATGCTTGGCTCCTCCCCCTGGGCAGAGCATCTCACAATGGGATGATCTCATTCTATGAGTCATGCAGTGGGTCCTTGATGGCCCATTAAACAGAGATAACTCCCAGAGGAAGTTATCTATGAGTCATGTGGCAAGGCATTGTTAGGCTCATTAACAGAAGATAAGGAAAAACACTGCCCCACCTTGGCTCCAATGGCTCATGGGGATAGAATACATACTTTGGGCACAATTTACATTGTAACCTGAAATATATATATTCCCTCTAGCCAGCCCCAAGGCTCTAGCTAGCTCAGTTTCTCAGGGCTTTTAGGGAGATATATTTCATAGAGACAGAATAAAGATATCAAAAGAGTGGCTCTCACCCCTCACCTTCAGTCTATGCTTTATTTTCCCATGTGGTGTTCCAGGAGCGAGGAGAGAGAGAGAGAGAGAGCGCGGAAGAGACGGGGGCATTTTCTAGTTTAGGGCCAAGGAAAGATATTTGCCCTCAGCCAATAGGGTCAGAAGTAGATAAGATAGGGAGGAAGGGTCCAACTACATGACACAGGCTTCAGGGGGACTCTGAGGGGAAAAACCATTTCTCAGAGGAATACAACAGTAACCTAGGACAGTGATGTTTGAGCTGTTACTTGCACTTTTCACAAGCTTCAATCAGATCTGATGGTTACTTCATCGAGAGAAAGTTTTTGGTAAAGGTTGAGGAAGGAAAAGAGAAATGCCCCCCCTGTATTTTTAGGTTTCCTTTAGGGCTGCCATGGCAGAAGCCCTCAATTTCTTGTTTTGAGAAATCTGAAAAACTGCTGATTGTATAATGTTTCAAGAGCCCAGATGTTCCAAATCAAGGAGGAAAAGGAATTTTATGTCACCTGAGGGAAAAAACCCACATAGAATACCTTTATTCAAATTGAGATTTGTTTAGCACAAGCAACTGCTGCAATGTTCACAAATTTAAGCAGAGGAGAAAATGAAAGTGAAAGACTACACTAAAATTAATTTATTTTGCACCTAAATGGTATTTTGAATAGCAGGTGCCTACGTAGAACCACACATCAAATATGATTTGAGTGATGTATGTCTCTCCACTCCTCTTTCCCAGAAATGCTTCCACATATTTGGGATTAATAACTTATTGGGCAATTATTTGCTAGAAGCTCACCACTGCCTGCACACAAACAGCCTTGTCCCCAGTGACTGGGATTAAACCAAGGAAAAGTCAGGAAAGTGAATTATCCCTCAAAATTCTGTCTCAGATGACAGACACTTGAAAATATCCCTTAAACAACTGTTCTGGCCAGAGGGAAAAGCCATGAGCAGACTCACAGGGCAATCAGGATCTGAAACAAGGTTTCCTTTACTCAGAGGCACCTCTTGTTGCTCAGTGACATCCTTCCCCTCCAAAACACTGGAGCCTTAAAAAAAAAAAGTTTCTATTTGGAGTGTGGAGAAGTGTGGAGGGCAAAAAGCAGCTCCATCAACACCAACAGTTTTGCTAAAGCAGAATCTCGGGACAGTTTGATTTTGAGATCTAAAAGCTGCAGCTCCAGGGATTTATAGAGTGCACTTCCCCTTCAATTTCTGATTTTAAAATAAGCATACAATAATTAGAGAATGGATTTCTAATGGATTATCACTCTAATAAAGCACAATCCTTTAGAAAAATACCTTTCAGTGATCTGGACAACTTGGTTTAATATAAACTTAAGGATGAAAGCCCAGTTTCCCTCAGGCAATGATTCACAATCAAGGAGCCATTAAATCTCTGTTCCAGGTACAGAAGTAGAGTTCTGTTCATGCAATTTTATTCTTTGGAATCTTTACATGATTTTTTTCTCCTGCATAATTTTCCATAAGCTGTGTAGACTGCTGTCAGAATGTTCTCTGTCCCCAGCCAGCCAACACAGGCTCTTTTTATTCTCTCCTCCTTCCCTGTCCCCAGTCCTCTCTGGATCTTCCTCAGCTCTGCAGCACAATTTTAGGGGATGTCTCAAGGTGCAGAACAGAACAGAGCTCCCTGCTGGGGCACAGCTCCATCCTCTTAGGGATTCACCAGAAATCCAACAGAGATCTCCAATCTAACGTCTGCAATTAAATGTACAAAAGTTCATACTATACAATTTACAGAATATCTGTTTTTCAAGAAATACAAAATTAGAAAAATAAGCGACTGGCAATTCTTGATTGTCTCACAGCTGCACCTCTTGCATATCATTATGCCTCCCCATTTGCGACTTTTACCAATTTCTTCCTTTATTCACACTGCAATGGAATGTACAGATTATCTGTACACTTCTGTTCACAGAATTCTTACTACAACTCAATATGAAAGAACCAATATAATCTTACATCTCATATTAGGGCTTTCCTTTGTAAAAAGGAATGAAAATCTGAAGGTAGAAATAAACTGTCAAAGAAAATTGATATTATGCTTTGCATGACACAATTTTCATTTATAATGTTCCAAAGTTCTTGTATTTTAAACTATTAACTTTATGAAAACTCTGCCTTAGTCCAGACCAGTAAAAATACAAAGGATCATTTTTCAAAGGGAATTGTCTTTTTTTTTTCCTGACGTTAAATAGCTGTAAGAGAAATGAACATTGTGCAGTAAAACATGACACATTATTAGGTGCTTTTCAAATTGAATCCAAGCAAAGATTATACCTAAATAATCCTATAGTTATCACCTGGAACACAGCAAACACTTTAACTTTGCTTTAAAATGGATCAAAGAGGAAAAAATAAAGAAAAGAAGTATGTGATAAGAAAGGGAGTGGAAAGCTCTTTAAAAAGCACTGTTGAGTCTGGCATGACAAGAGATTCAATTCTTTCTGTACACCTCTGAACAAGGGGGAAACAAGGAGAGAAAACCCCTTTAGAGAGCAACATTAAGGTAACAAAAAATGAGTCCAAACTGACCCTGAAAATCCAGCTGAACTGGGTAAATTCACCATCTGGGAAAGTTTACAAAAGTTTTTATTAGACATGACTGAGGGCATATACACACAAAGTTTTATGTTAGTTCACAGATTCAATATTCCTATAAAAAATCATAGGATTTTTCACGAAGACGAATTACTAACACTTTTCTTTAATATTTTTTTGTCTCTGTGTACTGCTTGTACTTTTCCTCCCCCCAGGCCTGCCCACAGGTATTTCTGAGATCCCATCACTCTCCCAGCCTTACTTTCAACTCTGCCCAACAATTTGCAGAGTGCCCTGACTTCTTCGGTGTATGGCATCTATAGAAACAGAAAAACATGAAATCAACGCTCTCACAGTGCCATCTCTGCACCACAAAATAAAGAACACACCCTTGGCAAATATTCTAATTAATTAATTTTACTTTATGAGGAACATATTGTTAATACTGCAATTCCTGCTGTGTTGACTTTCTGGATTTTTACCTCATAAAAAAGAGCAGACAGTGCACAATTTATCCTGCCATAAACCACATCCTCCTAGATGCACAAGTCCATTAATGCTTTTCTCCATTATAGTGGAGTTTTTCCTCACACTATTAGGTCTCGATTCCTGATCCACCGTATTTTTCTTCTCTGCATGTGAATTATTTACTGATTTTTTAATCTGGTAATTTAGCTGATAGACTAAATTTTGTTACAGACTCTCTCTGAAGCAGGTAGATAAAAATGGATTTCCCACCAGCCCCTAAAGAACCTGAATGATCCCTTATCCTATGGAACATTTTGTTACCTCTCATCATGCCGTGTTCACACCCTTAAGGCAGCCTGGAGTGTGAGGCTGAGCTTGTCTCAAAGCAAATCAACAATTTTCACATTACTGGTCAAGTACTGAAACACTGATTTACTAATAGCTCCCTCTTGGCTTATATCATGTTTTGTTCATAAAAGAATGGGATATCTCATGATCAATTATGCAGGCCTGGGTAGAATTCTTTTCCCAACAATGAACATCAAGATAATCTCGATTCTTGTTTCTTTGGGCTGATGGCTCCCTGAGATGTTTGTTAAAAGTCCTCGTCCCAAGCCCCGGTGCCAGAAGAGAGAGTCGGGATGCGTCGGCTCAGGTTCTCAAGGTTGTTTATTGTTTCTTATCTAGTATATTTTGTTCTCACCCGGCTAGGGTGCTAGCTACAGTGCTGTTCGTGGCCGACTGCCCACTGACCAAGGCGGTCTTAACTCTTTATAGTACGTACTACGTGATCTATGTTTACAGATAAATACCAATACCTATCACCTATGTTAGACAGTGCATTTCTATGCTAAACCAATCCAAAAGTGCCACCACCACATCAGAAGATGGAGGGCAAGAAGAAGAAGCAGAAGGACAGGGACACGCCCAGATTCCTCCATCTTGCCTTCTTGAACCCCCATTAAACCCCAAAATTCTACATATACACCCAGTGATAAATTAATACTATTCTCATCAAGCTCTCGTGGCTTGTCTCTGGACCCCTTGCCAAGGTCTTGGATCACCCAGGGCAGCCAGAGGGATGTCCTGGGTTCCGACAGATAATAAAATACATAGATATAATAAAGGGAATAAAGCCAGGTACCAAGCAAAGTACTGTAAAAAACTCATATTAGGATAAAAATAAACATCTGGAATCTTGCCAGATGAGACCTGACCAATTTAAAGTTTTTCAAATTCCATTTCACCCAGCAACATGCAGACTACATCAAATTAAACAATTCACATGAAATATCCAAACAGCACATCTGTTACTTGATGGTTTGCAATAAAAACAGGCTAGCAATTCTTTGGATGCTTAGTGCACTACAGAGGCAAACACAGAATTTCAGTATACCTTAAGGAAAATTTCATGCTTGGAGTGATTAAACCCCCCCCCGCCGAATCACCCACATTCATCCCAGAAAGCTGCACCATGGCTTGTTAAAACTGAGAAAAAGAGGCTGCAAAACAAAGGAGGGAGCTTTAGGTTTGAAATGATGGTATGGTGCTCTGGTTCAAGATAAACCTGCTGCTCCACACACCCCACAAGAAGCCCTTGTAATTCCACCCTGACTTTTAAAACTTTCAGATTTAACAGAAGACAAACTGACAGTCCTTTCCACCAGGATTTCTCACATCTCTCTTAGAATTTACTCAGAATAAACAAAGCAGAGGGCAGAAAAATGAAGGCTAGAACTGCTGAAACCTTAATTCCTCAGCCGTCTCCTACCAAAGAAATGTTCATGTTATCCCAGCTCTCAGTAGGGAAACTGGACTTGACCAAGCAGAAGGAGATAAAAGTTGTTTTCCCAAAAGGTTAACCTCATCTTTAATTGGTAAATATCTAATTCTACAAGGGTTACAGCTCAGGAACCATGCATGCTCAAAGCACAAGAGTAAATGAGGGAAAAACATTTGCCTTTAAATGACCAGCGTAAAAATCTGCACAGCGATTCTAAAATTAGGTTTGTAATGAGATCATGACAAATTGATATTTTTCCCCCACTAATTTAGAAAGATGATTATTTGGGACAATAATTAGCAACACTGCCATTTACTGTACTAAATAACAAACCAAACACAACTGGTTTCAGTCATGACCAGAAAAGGAATCATTCTATTAGAACAGCAAAATAATTTGCCTTTTTTCAGCACTAAATTTTTAGAAGTTAAGTTTGTCCAAAGATTCACAGCATTCACCTGCTGCACATCTCAGCAAACACAAGTGGGTAATGAGCTGCAGGTCTGGAATATTTATCTGCAGCAGAATCAGAACATTAAACCTCACCTTAATTCAATCTTGACCTTCATGACAAACATCCAGTCACATCAAATGTGACACCAGTCATGCAAATATTTCAAAGCTCTTTTAGTGGGGGGATTATTTGTTTTTATCCCAGGGTGAAAAATCAGGTAAGTGAAAAGAATAGTAAATGCCACAGGGCCACAGAGGACATTTCTCAGTGGAAATCAAATTGAATGGCAACAGTTCTATCACGTCTGTCAGTGAACAACAGGCTCTCCAAATAAATAAACAAACAAATTTCAGCTTCTGGGATTGTTTGTGTGAGTGTCGCTGGGCTGCTCAGGGCTGAGATTTCAGAATGAGTTGCTGACGTTGTTCCCTCTAACTGCAAGAGGTCCTGGAAATATTTCTGACCCACTAATTACCTTATTTTTAATATTTTACCTGTAAAAAGGCAGCTTTGCACACACAGATCATTTTATATGCTGGGAAGACACTCTCCAAAGACTAAGTAAACAACTGAAGTACATTTGAGCTCAACAACATCAAATACTGGTGGTTTGTTTCCCCTGTAGCTTAATAATGTTAATTGAATATAAGTAACCAAATATAGCCCAAATTGCTTGCGATCTGATTTTTAACTTGGCAGGGTCAGTTCTTCAATAGGATTCAAACTGCTGAGATGCCACGAGTTTAAACAATTAGCAGTGCAAAAACAGAGAAGGAAAACTCTATTCACCAATGCCCTGAATTTCCAAAAAAAGCCTCTAGTTTAGAAAAGAAAAGCAGATTATTTGTACAAACTAATTCTTCCTATCTTCTATCAGCAGGGGGATTTTCTGCCAGTGCTGATGAAATCCAGCCGCCCCTCAGATGTACTTCTCAGAATTACAAGCACGAGCAGTTAAATCAAGTGTGTCTGGGTTGCTTTGGCAGCCCTATTTAAATATCAGGCGAGTGTTCAGAGATAAAAGGCTTTTAACTCTAACTTCTCAGAAGATGATACACTGTCAATTTCCTTTCCAAAAGTGCATTTTAGGGATCCTTTTCTCGCATTTGGGGCAATACAAAATAATGCAAATCTGGGGCTCGCGGGCTGTCAAACAGCCAAGCAAATCACTGGAATCTCCAATCTAAGACTCAAATCACAAATTTTGCTGTCTAAGAGCTACAAAAACTTAGAGCATCTTAGATGCAAAATTTAATGTACACCACCCATGTGATACTTTTTCCTTTGCTCATGCTAACCAATTTGCATAAAACCCTATGGAATAGGTGGTACAAGGTGGATATTCTGAAGAACATTTTATTAACTTATTACCAATGAATTCAAATTGACACAAGCCTGTAGCAGGGAAAAAAAAAAAAGGTATTCCTGGCACTTAAATACAGGCTCTGCTTCAAAAAGTTCCTTGAAACTTGAACAATTTATATACTAAAATTAATTGCAAAGCAGATGTACAGCATTATAAGGCTTGTAATTATTGCTTAAGACATTTTCCATTTAAACATAAACCTCATAAAACTAAAGATTCAACAGTAAATAAATCATTATTTTCTTGTGCTGTGTGTTCAATAGGCACTGCAAAGTCTTTTTCTTCCACTTAGTATTTTAATTTAGAAAAAAAATAGGGGTTCTCTTGTATGATGCTAATAGGAACTTAATCACGCATTTATTTTTCAAGAAATAATTTCTCATACTTAAATGCAAACAACTACAAAATTTACAGTCTTAAATAATCAATACCAAATAGAAGTTTCCTCCTACTGCTGGATGCTCATTATTATTTATTGATATTAAGCAAATCCTAAAGTTTCAACAAGTTCATTGTTTCATCTTAAACAGCTGCAACTTTCTGATTCCTGCCCATAAAGCTTGTTTTGAACTGTAAGCAGAAAGAATAAATTTAAACAAATGCTCAAGACTAAGAAAACACTGATGACTTCTATGATGGAACAGCAACTTATAATGTAACAAATAAAATCCATGCTCCATCTAGAAGCAGGAAGGTAGACTTCTCTCCCTACACAATACTTAGGAAAAGTATTTTATATGGATAAATAACCATAATTTTTCCTTTGTTCAAGAGTTGCACTTGCAAATTAAACTGTTTTTATAAAATATACACAGCCAAAGTTATTCTTGTCCAGGTATCAGGATAACAAAAAGCATGAACCCAGTGACCAAATATGTGCCCTGCTGGCCCTTGGAACAACGTTCCAAAGCTCCTGCCATATTTATTTGAAATTAC